>GG745336.1:136285-175026 GCA_000151295.1 Allomyces macrogynus ATCC 38327 | reverse complement strand
CGTCACTCATACTCGAGTGATATACGACGCTACTTACCTAGCCTATTCGCTGGGCGGCGGCAGCGAGAAGTAGACGCGGTAGGCCTTGGCCGCGGCCTTGACCTGGTCGTAGGTGCCCGTCAACCCGACGAGCCGCGGGTGGAACTCGGCCACGTAGTCGCGGACCGCGGCAATGTCGTCGCGCTTCGGGTCGACCGAGATGAATATGGGCGTGATCTTGGCCGACATGGTCGGGTCTAGGGCGAGAGAAGCGGTCAGAGTGGTGGAGAGGGCGTGTTGCGTAAGCGGGTGGAGCGTACTGAGCGAGTCGAGCGCCGTCGCCATCTTTTCGAGTTCCTCCGGGCACACGTCCGGGCAGTTGGTGAACCCGAAATACAGCAGCATGAACTTGCCGCGGAAGTCGGCGTCGGTCACGGGCTTGCCGTTCGTGTCGATCAGCGAAAAGGGACCGCCGAGCTTGGGCTTGCCAACAGCCTGGTCGGCGTTGCGCGCCTCTACAAAACCAAATCGAGTTACGTGAGCCAGGAGAACAGGACGGTGGTCGGTCGCGGGAAATGGTGCACGCACCAATCACTTGCCGCGCCTTCTCCTTTTCAATGTCAAAGTAGAGGTAGATCGCCGCGCCCGTCAGGAGCATCAGACCGAGACTGCGGTACGCGAGACTCTACGGTCGTGATTGCCGGTCAAGTCGTGGTCGTGCGGAGCGGGAGCGTGCAGCGCTTGGACTCGTACCGAGAAGCGGCCCTCCGACTCGGCATAGGACCGGACCTTGTTGCCCTTGACGGATTCCTGCGGCGCCGTCGCGAATGTACGCCGCCATGACGCCGCAGCGGGAGCGGGGCGCGCTGTGATGCCTGACAGCGGGCGGGCCAGGCTGCTGACAGACCCAGCACAGCAGTAAGTACGGGTGGTTCAGTGTGGCGGGCAGCTGGCGCCGCGATCCGTACGCACTAGCGGCGAGCATGCTCGAAGCTGGTGCCGAGCTTGGCCGCCGAGCGAGTGTTGGCAGGACAGAGCGGAACATGATTGGATCGTGCAGTTGTCGTGACCCAAGGTCCAAACTGCGCCAGATGACGGGGAGTGGATCCAGAGGCGAAAATACTGTGCGATCAGTTGTGAGCGGGAGAGTGCAGCCTGCGAATTGCGGTCGATGGTTGCAGCAAGTTGTTGAACGATGGTGGATGGTGGAGTGATTTGTGATCAGCTTTGCGTGCCAGTGCTTGTCACGCGTTTATCACGACTTTGGCGTGTGTGTGATTGGGCAAGCAAACTTGCTCTGGCATCTCATATATCATGGCCGATCTGATGCGTTACCGCATTTAGTTTGGCACGATTGCCGTGTACGCGGACGAGCAGGCGCCCTCGCAACTGCACCCGCATCCACGACATCCGACCCGGGCCGCAATCGCGTTCTTGGCGACCGGGTTCGGCTCTCCACTGATGGTCACCATGAGCGACGCGATGGTGCGGCTGGGTCGCACCAGCGGCGCGCAGTCCTTTGCGAATCGCCGGGCTCGCGCTCCTCTCGTTGTGTTGGGGCTTGTTCACGCCGTTTGTCTCGTTTATAAATTTTGAGCAGCTGCGCCTGTTGCGGTCTGCAGTCTCCCTTCGACTCTGGGCTCCGCGCCCTGCTTCCCACCACATCATTATCGCGCACTTTTGTCTTGCCGATGGCCCGAGAGGGTGGAGAGAATGGATAAGGGTGGCCGTGAGGCAGTGAACCATCAGCGGTCACTTGTTGTGTCAATGCGTGCTGATCAGATCATGTTAGGTGCCAAAACTCATTGTTGCTGAAAACCAACAACGCTCCCTCGTAGCCGGCGTCTCTCGGGAGCTGGTCAGTGCTGTCCCTTCGCCAGCGTATTAGATACAAAGGAAAAGGGCGCAAGACAGTCGAGAAAACTCCAGGCTGGCAGAAGAATGGAAAGGATACACCGAATATCGAGCAACACTGCAACCTCATCAAGTCCAAAATGCAAAATCAAAACACCCACACGTTGGAAAACTGAAATTGCCCCACCCAAACACATTTTGGATCCATCGAGTTCAGATGAACTGTTGGACCAACGTACGACAGCACAGAAAGCCAATCACTGGCCACTGTGTGCGCGACATTCACAATTTAAATGAGAACGTGCAGACTAATCGTGGGAGCTTCGCACGGACCCGCTCCATCAGTTCATTTGTCATGCCATACTCGAGCCCGAATCCAAGGCTTGCAGCTGGACCAGGCGGGGCAAGTGTTTCGCAAACACCATCATCGGCTCATCCGATCCAGCCATGGTCAGAAGACGGAGCGTCTTGATGCGTGATGGGAGCGCTTCAAACAGCATTTTGCGTGCCGTCACATTGGAGCCATGGTCACAAAGATTGTCAATGCGCAAATGCGTCAGTTGCGTGTTTTGGCCAAGCCAGACTGCCAGGGCCTCAAGTACTTCGTGAAACACAGTTCTGCCAAACAGCTTGAGTGACTTGAGCGGCATGCGCTGGAACAAGACCCTGGAGCCAAAGGCCGTCATTCGGTGTGCACTGATGCTCAAGTGCTCGAGTTTCGGTGGAAACAATTCGAGCAGAATGTGGACACACTGGTCAATGAAGTCGGCGCCTTGGAGCGCAAGATCCTGGAGCGAGAGTAGCGTCTTGCGAAGAAGTGCCTGCAACGTGTGGGCAGCCGCCACGGATGAAGACAAGTGGAGCGTCCGCAGGCCCGTTTCTGGGATAAGGTTGGGCAGCGCCAATGCCTGACTGCCAGACATCGAGTTCTTGTTGAGAATGAGCGTCGTGACCTGGGATGGAATCGGGAAGTCGAGGAACTGCCAATAAGTCTCCTCTGACACCTCAACGCGCCGAATCCTATCCGAGTTGAACGGTAAAAACAAGTGTTGTGGAACACCGTGAGCAGCCGTGCCACCCAACAGCAGGAATGAGCGTTGCTGTGGAAGACATACTTTCCTGGAATCAGGACGCCTCCAACATTAAATGCAATGTAGCCAGCAAGAGACGCGTGATTGTCCTTGCGCCAAAACTCGCTGCTAATCAACTGCCAGGTTCCAGTTGGGTCGTTTTCCAGGAGTGGTTCGATGGAGCAGAGCTGGGCGTCTTGGACCAGCACAGTGAGGGCTGGCTCGAAAAAATTGCGGGCAACATATGACAATTACATCGGGTCGGCGCAGGAGCAGGAAGAAAGAAATGAGCAAAGAACGAGAATAAGCTCAGTTGGCAAGGCATCGAGACGTGGTGCAGGGGGGCAACAAGCGCATGAGGGCGCTCGCCAAGTCTTTTCTGTTCTTGATCATTTTCGTCGTGAATCTTCATTTGCAAGAAGTGTAAAAAATAATGGAGGTCGTGGTGCTTTGATGAGCAGTGAGGACGGAGCTGCAGCTCCAGCTGCGTGTACTGCATTTGCTGGCGTTTACTGCTTTTGATGGCGTCGATGTTTTTCCACCAATGTTTACCTGCAGTCTGGACTTCTGAGTCATTCCTTCATGTCACATGAAGTGAAGTACAGATCACCAAAATCAATTTTGTCATTAAGGCAGAGGTCAGCGACAACACGGTCGAATTCTGAGTGCCGTTTCTTGGATCCCGAATCGTGTGCAAGAAAAGAACACGATGCTTCATTGCAATGGACTGGCTGAGGCACATGCACATCTGAAACCATGCCTTACCAGCTCACCAATCAACATAGGCTTGAAAGTGGGCGAGCCGGGTAGATTCTTGGCAAACGCCATGAGGGACTCGTCACTAGCAAAGCAATCCGGGATCTCGAGCGTTTCAATGCGCAATGGGAGCGTTTCGAACAGCCGCCTGCAAGCAGTCAGGTTGGAAGTGTGTGCACAGAGATGATCAATGCATAAGTGCACCAAAAGCGAGCTTTGACTGAGCCAAGTTTTTAGGGCGTCCAAGCGCTTCAGGAAACACGATGTTACCAAACAACTAGAGCGACTCTGAGTTGTGAGACCGGCCTGCGCAGGAAAAGCAGCATACGCCGTCATTTTGTGCCAAGCGAGGCTCAAGTTTCCGAAGAGGATAATGCGACAACAGCACGGACGCACTGGTCGTCAAACGGAACGTGCAGCAGATCAAGGTCGCGGACTGACGCCAAGCACTCGAAGAAGCGCTGAAAGCGCGCGCATTGGAGTTGGTATTGACCGATTTGAGAGAGTGCCACTGCATCGTCAGATGCAATGTACTGAGTGAGCGAAATCTGAAATGGCTCTTGCTGTTGTCCTGGTTCTGTGTCGATTGTGGTCGATCATTGAAGACTCTATCTACAAGAGAGAGAGAGGGAGAGAGAGAGAGAGAGAGAGAGAGAGAGAGAGAGAGAGAAAGCACAGGATCGAGCGCAAAATCATGAGGCAAAATGTAAAAATGAACATCAGTTGGGATGGAGCTGGTGGAAAGATGAATATCAGTTCCCACCAAGACTTGGAGATGCCACACATGCATGTGGCGTGTGGTGTGAACTTAGTTATCCTGCAAATCAAGCACATGCAATGTCAAAGGTGCTTCCTCCACCAGAGTTTATAATGGCCTTCTTCTCAAACTTACACCAATGAAGCGCGAGCGTATGCACCAATGGTGGGAGCTCGCTCATCAAGACGTCCTTGATGGTGTTGTTGGGAATGTCCCAGCCCAGCAGTTCAAGCTGCTCAAGGGATTCAGTGAGTCGTGGCATCAGCAACAAGAGCGTGTCATAATCCCTGGATGCGTCGCTTTGCCATTAACTAAGCACGAGGGTGGGCAGCGTCAGTGCGAATGGAATCTGGGCCACAAGTCTGGGTGTCACTGTCATCAGGCATAGTTTCAAGTGCATTGTGGCGATGGGGATTTGTGTCTGGTATGGCAAGGGTTCAACATCAATTGCCATCTCGTCACATGGGGCAAAGAGATGCAGAAATGCATCAATGGAGGGCGGCAAAGTAATTCCTTGGAGCGCCAAGTGCACGACTGATGCTGGGATCACAATTCTCTTCCAAGGCGCGTCTTGGTCAATGCCTGCGCAAGTGAGCCAGTGACACAATGGTGGAATCGGCACATAGTCAAGAAGCCAGGTCATGACCCACGTTCAGACCTGGGACCATGGCACAGGGAGCAGCGTCCAATAGTACGAAATGCAGTTATGGTCGCCATGATCAACAGGCACATGTCCCTCGTTTTGCCAGGGCAACATGAAATAGAGCGATCGTCATGGTGGAAACGGTGGCAGGAGAGATCATTGCCTTCAGGCATTGCATGCACACTGAACATCATGAACGATCCCCGGGCTTGCAAATCAAACTCGGTGCCTGGCGACGCGAACCACGTCAGAGCGGTGATGTGGTGGGCCGTGATTTAGTCGCCTTTCGCCTCCTACCGCCGCCACACAGCGCATTCGCCCTGGCAGCCTTGTTGTTGGCTGTCTCCCTGGCGCTGCTGCCGCAACGTCGCACCTCCAGCACCACCACCACCACCGCCATTATTACCGACGGCGACGGCGACTGACCGCGCCAGGCGAGCACCAGCACGTCGCTGCCGTGGACCGCTGTCGCTTACTACGTCCACTGTCGACGCGCTCGGCCTTGCTCGGCCAGCCAAGGACCAACCCGCAGCAGCGACCAGCCCAATACTAAATCAACAGTATTTACAATGGCGACACCGCCCGGCCATCCACCACCACCACAATCCACTGCGAGCACACGGCCGGCAAGCGCACTCGGCACCATGGCGACCCCTTCAGCCGTCCCCAAGCCCGCCTCGTTGCCGCGCCCGCGCCCGCGCTCTGCAACGCCCGCGCCCTCGCACCGATTGACCGTCTTGACGGCCGACGCGAGCCGTCGCGTGCCCACGTCAACGGTCGACCCAGACTTGACTGTCGTGCCGCTCGACTTGGTCCCTCCGCACGCGCCGCTGTCGCCGACTCGCTCCATCCGCAAGCTCTCCGGCGCCACGTCTTCAATCGCAGGGCCCGCCGCGATTGCCGCCGCTGCTGACCCGGTCGCGCCGCAAGCGCCCGTGCGCACGTCGTGGTTCCGCCCGCCGTCGTCCATCTTTCGGAGCTCGGTCGTCGTCGCGGACAAGGCGCGTGCAAACGCGGTCCCCAACTCGATCGTGCCCGCAACAGCCGCCTCCACAACGCAACGCGGGCACCACACGGTTGTGACTGATGATCCGGCGCACCGCCCGCGGATGCACTCGCGCGGATCCCAATGGCGGTCACGGTGCATTCTCCTGTTTGCCGCCTACCTGCGCGTCGCCATCTTTCTCGGCCTCTTCATTGCGCTCATTCTCGTCGTCTACTACAAGTACAATGGGGAGCCCGTCGCCTACTCGGACCTGCACTTCCCCTGGCAAATCCGCCCGCTCGACCGCGGCCTGGTGCCGCTCGACTCGGCGTTCCCGCTCAACAATACGAGCACGCTCGCGATTGCCGACCTGCACTCACACTCGATCAAGTCGGACGGCCGCTTGACTCCGCGGCAATTGCTCGAGTACGCGCTCGCGCAGGGTTACAACGCCATCGCCGTCACGGACCACAACTCAATCACCGGCGGGCTCGAGGCCGAGCAACTCGCGCTGACCGATCCGCAATTCAAGGATCGGCTGCTCGTGATTCCGGGCGTCGAGTACACTTGCTGCCGGATCCACTTGTCTCTGCTCGGCATCAACACGACCATTACGCCCCCGCGCGCGTCGCCGACCGACGACGAGCTGCGCGCCGTCATCAACCAGACACACTCGCTCGGCGGGCTCGTGATTGTCAACCACATGCCCTGGTCGACGCAGCTCGCTGACGGGTACCCGAATACGCCGCGGCTGCCCAACCACCCGACACGCATGCAACTGATCGAGTGGGGTGTCGACGGGTTCGAGATCATCAACCAGAACACGTACGACGTGCCGTCCGTCCAGCTCGCTGCGCAAACCAAGCTCCTACAAGTCGCCGGATCCGACACGCACTTCCCCGGGCCGGCCTACGCGTGGAACCTGATTGACGTGTCCGGGTTCGACGCCAACGGCACGGCTCTCCCCACCTCCACACCCGAACCGGCACGCAACGACGGCAAGTTGTCGTCGCGCATCACGAAACCCGCGGTTCTTGCAGCCCTGCGCGCGCGCCGCAACACGATCCTATTCGACGCGGCGGGCACGCTCGACCGCGCGCCCGACTTGCCAGAGAATCCGACCTACCAGTTCTTCGCGCCGTTGCTCGCGCTCGGCGAGGCGCTGCAGTCTTTCTACACGCACAAGCGCGGACAGTATGCGTTTGTTCATGGCGAGTGGTGCCATCCCGAATCGGTTTCGACGAATTCGGCACAGATTGCCGCGGCCGCGTTCTGGGTCGCGATTTTGGTCCCGTCGTGGATCGGGTTGCGGGCCACCGCGGAGAGCGCGCGGCAGAGGTGGGTCGATTGGCGGTTTGCCGTGCACGGGTGGCAGGACCAGAGTCGGCCGCTGGTCGTGTAGAGATAGATCCCCTGCTTGGGGATGCGTGGCGCGCGCGGTGCTTGGCGCGCGTGCGGTTTCCGTTTTGGATAGACGGCATTTTGTTTGTTGGCTGGGCGCGGGGGCGGGTTCCCCTGGTGCCTTGGTTTTTTTGTGTTGATTTGTGTGTTTGTGTTGGTGTTCTCTGCTTTGCTGTTTGTATCGAGCTGTCCCTTTCTGTCGCTCTGCCGCCCCGCACTCGCGCTCTGCTGTGGGGCCTTTGTACAGTACCGACGTTCTTCCAAGTTATTTTTCGTCGCCGTCCATCCCGCCTGGTTCATGGAGAACCATCAGGAAGGGCATGTCAGGCAATCACCTGCAGAATGATCGCAGTCCCATCAGCGTCACGATAGCAAAGGACCTCTCGCTGCATTCCCGCGTACCGCAAACGGCATTGTCGGTCACGGCGTTACTGCGCCTTCGTCGCGAAATGTTGGCGCGCACTTGATGAGAAGTTGAACTCTGGAAGGGGCGAAATCCGCAAAGCTGATGTTCATTTGCGCTCGCGGAACATGATTCGCTTTGGATCTAGCCTGTTGTGAACGATCAGGATACGCGCAGCTTTTTGCTCGTTCCTATGATATCGGAATCGACCTCACCACACTTGGACGCACAGTAAGATGCACTGTCGGAGCCTCTGACCCTGTGCCAGCGCCAAGGATGTTCGACTTTTTGCAAGCGACTGTTCAGGACAAAGGTGAACGCGAACAAGCTGGGAGATGCAATTTGACCAACGACGAACAACAACCAACGACCATTAACCAACGACCTCAGCAGCGCAAACACTCTCTCATGGCTTCCCTTGACTTGACCAACAGTAACCCCGTAACTTAGAGCAATATGGACCCACCCGTTCCTCGACTCGACATGCTCCCGCCCGAGCTTGTGGCCGCGATTTGTACTCACTCCCGGCCCCGAAACAAGAGCGAGTGTATTCTTATATCCGGCACTCTGACTGGACTGACCGTGACGCCAAGCGCGAACTCGTCCATCTTGCGCGCGTTGCGCCCAATTGCTATGGGCCTGCTCTCGCAGCGGCCGTGCGGCATATTGCTGACCTGTCGAGCTTGAACTTGATGCAAATGTTCCACGGGGATCGACGATCGACATTCGTGACCCAGAAATGACTCTTGAAATCAGAAATGAACTTGTCGGCCGCATCACTTTCGTCATCCAGCGCTCCTTGGCCGCAATTTATGACAATTTCGACAGCAGGCGATCATGTACTTGTTGCTGGGCGGATCGATTGTGCCTTGCATCATGGCCAAGCGACGGCCATTCGCTCCATGACCACGCACTCGATTGAATGGGTCCTCAAGTGTTCTGTTTCGCCGCAGCTGGTCGAACTCGTGATTGAGGACCGTCAGCCCATGGACGAGGCGCACATCAAGCAGTTTGCCAAACATTTACCACTGTCGCTGCGTCGATTGCACATCCACCGTATCAATCCGAGCGAGATGGAACATGTTTCCACCCTCCTAGGCGCCATTCCGCCGTCTGTGCAAGATCTATCTCTCTCAGCCGTGCGGGGCGGTGACCGCAAAACCGCCATTGCCCAGTTGTTTGCCAACGTGATGCCGCCCGGGTTGCGGCATCTCCGACTCGTTGGCGTGAGGCCGCTCCGTTTCCTGTTTCCGCGTGGGATCACGACCGTGCTGGCGCAGTTACCAGCCGATCGGCTTGTTTCACTTGACCTGAGCGAGAACGCCTACAATGTAGAATTAATGGCGGCGCTGGCAAGCTGGTTCACTCGCTCTTGACCCTTGACATTGTTTCGAGTCGCGGCCGCTTTGTCCACCGCTATGTTGATCCCGCGGACTTTGACCCCGTTCTCGCTGCTCTTCCATCTTCCATGCACGTTGCGCACGCTTTCCTTTGTTCCTTTGAGCGCAGCATCGAGTCGGCCGCTGTCCTTGCGCAGTCAGTGGTGTACCTTCACCAACTCGAGGTCCTTGACGTTTCTCACATGATCGAAAACGACGATGACGATGATGATGCGCCAACTCATGTGGAAGAGCTGGTGCCCAACTTGCCACCAACGTTGCGAGTGCTCAAGGTGGCGGGAAACCGTCGAGGGCTTCAAAGCAGCCGACAGACACGGCGTGCGGTTCCCAAACTTGGTCGAGATTGACTTGTGCTCGACGGAAATGACGCTGGAGCAGCTCAAGGAGATGGTCGATACGTTGAAGTTGGTGCTAGGGCTGTCACGTCGCCGTCACTTGACCCTGCGAAACGATGCGGGTACGTTGAGAGCAGTGGATGGGGCTCAGTTTACAGCATTGCACGAGCAGTGGGCCACAGAAGGGTGCGATTTGAAGAAGGGGATTGCCCAAGATTTGCGCCGGAGTGTCTTTTTTCACGAATGAAGTGTACCGATTGAAGCTGTCATGAAGAACCATATTGGGCACTGAATCCACCAGCACCCAAAACTCTTTCATTCATCGCATCGTTTTTCTCAACGAATCCGTTGTCGACGAATCTTCCCGACAGAATCACTTCGTAAATGGCTGTTGAGAAGAAGAAGAAATCAGTGTTGCTTCTGTTTCATGGCAAGACAATACAAACAATGGCGAGAAAAAAACTATGGCCGATCTCGTCTAGCCCTTCCCATCAAACGGTCACAAGATCCACCTTTTGTTGTAACGCCTCCAGGACGTCCCGGGGCACACTCCACCGGCCCATGGTGACCTTGAGCCTTGGAAGTCGGCGAGGCACTGGGCGCGCCATAATCGCCTCGGCCGTGGCGCCATCAACTCGGGTGTTGGCCAAGTTCAGCACGCGCAAGGACGGGGGTAGCGCAGCAATCCACGCGACATCTTCCCCACCAAGATCGCGGTTCCAGTTCAGATCAAGTTCGTGCAGCCCCGCTGGCAATCCCTGGATTCCGGCCCGGAGACGGTTTCCCTCCAAATCAAGCCGCCGAAGATGCTCAGGCCACCGGCCGGCCAACGCGTCCATGTCGCTGGTCGATAAGTCGCACCGCAGCAGGCTCAAGTCAATGAGATGCGGCGGCCAGATCACGCTCGCGACTTCGGCGCTCAATGGCCAATTGACGAGCGCAAGACGCGTGAGCGACAGTGGGAGCCGAGCAGTAAGTTCGGCCACGGTCAACCAGGACCAGTTGTGCCTGCCCCACACGAGCGTGAGCGACCGCAGGGTTGGCGCTAGCGGAAGGCGGTCACACATGCCGTCGAAACCAAACGTGGGCAATTGGATGTGGAGAGAGCCGGTCGCAACTGGGAGACTGGTCAGCAAACCCGGGAACACTTGCGCGAGAGGTCCTTCGATTTGATCGGTTTCGTCATCACGGTCAAGGTCCGTGAGTGAGAGGACGAGTGAAAAAGTGTGGACCGTTGGCGGTAAACTGGCCTTGAGCGCATCCCAGTGCTGCACAAACGAGCGGTTGCTTGCCAAGACTTCCAGATACAGGTTTAAGTGTCGCGCGGCACGTGGAAGTGCATTGAAGACGGCACACAGAGCAACACCATTCGCGAGATCGGACGTGATGGCGAGCGACGCGAGAAGCGGGAGTCGTGGGATCGTCTTGGAGAGTGCCGGCAGAATCTTGCCAAAGGCGGGCGACAAATCGAGCTTGGCAATCGTCGGCGGCAAGTGCACAACAATGCTGGCAATCGTATCGCCCGCGTCCATGAGCATCGACTGGAGCATGATAAGCTCGCGCAACTGAGACCCTTGCAACCGTTTGGTAAACTGCGCGAGCATGCCTGGCCGAGCAATCGACTGGACCAGCCTGAACTCCAGCTTGGCGAGCGAATCCGGGAACACGAGCGATTTCCAGGGCACTTGGCAGTTGGCAACCAGCAATGACTTGCAGCGTGGTGGGACATTGCCGGCATTGTTGCGCCGAATCTCAAAAGAGTGGAGCTGGTGCAACGGCACGTGCAATCGTGACCAGGTTCGCGACGCAGGACCATCATTGCCGTTGGATGACAAGAGTTTGCGGTTCTTAGTGCGGTACGGCAGAACCAACGACCATGTGCCATCTGCGTTGCTGAGCAGCACCCCAACAATCCGTTCATTAGCTTGGACATGGTCTGGGGCCGCCTCTTTCTCCAGAGAGTACGGGATGTGAAGTTTGGCTCGGCGGATGGCAAGGTGGAGGCATGGCGCGTAAAACACAGGTGCGGCCAAGGCAAGCTCGAACAGAGGTAGCTGGTCTTCGGGAAACGCGCCACTACCGCGGACCAGCTCTGCAATACGCTCGAGGGCATGAAGCGGGAGGTCGTCGAACGTCATTTGCGGGTGTTTGGTGTTTGTCAACTTGATTGTCGTTGGCGTGTCGTCGCGTCGATTGCCATCAACGACGTGCAACGTACTTTCCTCTCTCCACCGCGTGGATGGCCTGTCATATCTATCCGAGCCTCAACAAGTCGGATCTGACCAGCAGTTCGAAGGCAGGGGCCCAATCCTGTCCTCGGCGACGTCGGTCATTCGTCCATGGATTTGAGCGGGAACATGAAAACGACGTTCAAGGAGGGTCAGAGTGGCCATGATTCAGCGGTGAGCAACAATGGGCTTTTAATTGAATGTGTGATGCGAATAGTGACTCCCATTCTGGAAGGAAGGGCTGGCGAAGATCGTCGCCATGAATGGATGCAAATGAAGCGTTTTATGGGCCAAGTGCTGGCTTCCACGGCTCATCTGACACTTTGAAAATTCAAGATAGGCTTGGGCCATCAAGCATCTCGCCTCATCTCGCCTGTGTTCAGCTTGATTTTGCCAAGCCAGAAGGCAAGACAGGTGGCAAGCGAGGAACACCCGCGCCAAGTCTGTGAGGATGAAGAGGCGACTGCATGCCGAATGATGGGTGTCATGAAAACTGATACTTTCCCGTGACATTTGACGTTCTGATTCTCTCAAGCTGGTCGGACGGACCTGATTGAGGCAAGTCACCAACGATCTCAACCGATGGAAGATCACTGCACCCAACGTTGAGAACTTGATCAACTGCGACGCCGCGTGTGAACTGTGTATTTTCTCCCAGAACGAACAAGCGGGACCAAGACAAACGATGCGGCAGCGGCGCGCGGTCTTCCCCGCTCCGCTGCTCCAGCAGCAGCACGAGCGGCCACAAATCACTTCGTGTCGACCTTGGCGGGGTGGTGTTGCTCCAGGTCGCGTTCAAGCGTTCTCGTGCAGAAATTTGCGTTTGTTCGAGTGCCGCAGGCGAGCAGAGCCTCGACAACACTGGTCAGCGGGGGCAAAGTCATATCGAGGGACCGCAACAGCGCAGGAAGGACGTGGAACACCCAATCAAATGAAGCGTTTTGGCGCAAGTCCAACGACTGCAGTGATTCGGGAAAGGGCGAGCACTCGGCGAAGTCAGCGTCCGTGAGTTCGCTCTCGATCAGACGCAGAGAGAGCAGATGCGGGGGAAGGCGCACCTTGAGTGTGCGGAAGTCGCCATGCAGGCCGAAGCGGTCGATCCACTGGGTCAGACACTCGAGGATCACGCTCGGCAGCTGATCAAGTCGTAAACGCAGCGAGACCGCGTCGGCAGGATGCTCGGGTACGTTCATCATGTTTGCAGCACGTTCAGGTCAATGCTGGTTGTTATTTTCGCATGCGTTTCTCGGGTCGACGACCGTGTCGACGGCATGGGAGCGCTGGTATTGTTATGTCGAGTCGGTCGCTCGCTGCAATCACAAAGCATGTTTGGGCCGTGCAGACTCCGGCATTGCTCCTGTTTGGTGGACTGCAACCGACTTGGTGATAGTGCAGAGATGAAATGAAACAAGTACGGCTTCAAATTATGGATTTCAGTTCGTTTGTTTCAACGGTGACCATGGAGAGAATCATCCATCGCGACAGAGTCCGGTCAGACATGGGATACCGGAACAACAGGCTTCAAGAAACGCGCTCGACCCTTGAAGGTGACAATATCCGCAACGAAAGCAAGCGCTCGCGGGAAAGTGCAAGTGAGATTGTTTCTCGCAACGTTTGACTAAATAGTTCAACACAAAGCATGGCATGGATGAGTCAGTCTCAATCAGTCGCAACACGAAAAATATAGGCCAGATATCTATCGGACAATTTGTACTCTGAACCTGGAACAAACATATATCCATCCCACCACTTACCTGTAATAGACGAGGACGGAACAAGAAGCGTCCCCCCCCCCCCCCCCGCCCCCCCTCTGATGGCCAAAGCGCCGGCGTAACCCCGTGAGCGGTGTGGCAGCGAGCAACCATTCAAGGCTCCACGTCTCCAAGCGCGAACCTGGCGTACCAGTACAATACTATGGTGCAGGCCACAATGAACCTTCTGGATTGGTTTTATATACACCACTCCTCACTCACTCCACTGCTGATATTTTTACTGCCCGCAATATATAATAGTCATTGCGCGCTACTTCCAGGAAAAAATCCCCAGATTCCTAGCCCACTTGGGGCCAAGAAATGGCGGCGGCCATGTTGTGGCCAGAGTGTCCTGGACTACTATCGCAAACGTGGGAGCACGGTCGATGCGCGCCCTCAATACGAATCGATTGCACGTTTTTTTGGTCTGAATCAGAGGTGATTTGAAGGTCTTGATAGATTTGGAGTGAGTGGTCGGTCGGCCTTGATCTCAATGGTGCAAGTGACAGCAGCACCACTGTCTGAACAACCATGATCACTCGCAATCACCCAACAACGCTCTAAAAACACACCCCAACCTGCCGCAATCTCTCCCAGTCTTTTCTAGAAGCTCGTTTTGGCCAAGTTTTGACACACAAGGCAGTGTAGCCTTTCCAACAGTGATCACAATGGCCCAAAAAACTGGGTGTGCCCATTGTGCCATTGCACAGCACAAGGGATCAGGAAATCAATTCACCTCCATTCCACGGCCAGTCGACGTTGTGAGGAAGGTCGGGGAGACCAAATTTATCGACGTTATTATGGTCATGGACTGTGGGACTGAGACATGAAATTTGGAGGACAGGTCAGGGATGGTCCCAGCTGACAAGATGCTTGTGAACATGGCAGTGATTTTAAGTAGAGCGTCAACGATTGTGACATTGATTTGGAGCCGCTGCTCATGGCGTTGGAGTTTGGCACGCTTCCTGGAAACCAGCTGCGCATTATTCCAAAAGACCAGCACCCCACGATGCGCAAGACCGCGCCACTCTTTGGGATTGATGATCCAGACCTGCTGAAGCTTCATGTCAACCTGGTGACCACAATCCCACGGCTCCATGGCCAAAATTTTGATCCGCTCAATGTTGGTCGCATTGTTACCATGTGCAACTACATAGAAGTGATATTTATTGGTATGCGCGACATGGACGCGTGCAACAAGGCAGTGCATGCCATCTAGAAGAACAAGATCACCTACTTGGCCAAACAGATTCCACAAGAGGCCATTGATGGCCATGAGGTTGTGGCCATCTGGATCTTTGACAATGCCACGTCGCACACTGTCTTTGCGCCTGACGCCCTTGTTGCGCAGTTGCTCAATGTCAATGATGGTGGTGTCTGTGCCCAAGATGTGCATGACCACACGGTGCAACAGTGATGGGGTCAAGCATGTGCAGTCGCTCCAACAGGCTGACAGGGTGCAGAAGGGCATGTGCTCCATTTTGCTTGTGCATGGCCTGCCTGTGGATTTGTGATCATCACCAGCAAGAGCAGGAACAGCAATGTCACAGTGCAGCCAAACGCGCAGGTACCCCTCATCTCATCATTGGTGCCATCAAACTTGCTGCCAAGCTGGAACTTGCACAGAACCGTCAACGTGAGCGCACCAAACACACACTACATTGCCGCCTGAGTGGTCATCAATGGTACGTCCTCAAGTTCCCTCAACAAGGGACAGAGGGAACATGATGGCCGACCATGGGAAACTGCAGCCCATGAGCTTCATCCGCTGGCACTGCAGTGGGATCGTGTACTCCCTGTTCTGTATCTCGATTGAGGAACACTGAATCTGCTTGAGCGGCACGCGTAACAGCGACCAGTGGCGCAACATGCCTGTGACCTTGCCCAACGCCACGATGTGCATGATTGGTAACAGCGCACAGTTGCGGTTGCGCAGTAGTAAGACAAAGTACCGCTTCCCTCGTGGCGGCCCTGGACCGTGCCAAACGCGCCAACCTGCACGTCGCACTGGACTGCGTCGTGCCTGGTGAAACGCAGCCGTCTGGACTGGAACAACATGCACGACTGGATCGGGGTGTGCAGGCATGGTGCGTAGAGCGCAGGAGCGGCGAGCGCGAGATACAGCAGCGTGTCGCCGTGCCGCTCGGGGCGATGGAGCCATTGCGCGATATCGTGCAGGATCACTGGGCAGATGGTCGAGACGCGCGTGCAGCGCGATCGCGGCCGCGGCGGGCGAATGAGCGTGCGCGCCGAGCATGGTGGTGGCAGGTACGGCGTGCCGTCAATGGCGGATAGCGTGGAGTCGATGCGAGAGAGTTGGTCGGTCGGTTGGGGAGGAGCGCAGGGATGGGAGAGGTGATGAGATGAAAGGTCTCAGTTCGACACATCGAGGCATGTGGGCCGTCGACTCACACGACACGGTCTCACTTCACGATGCATCAAGACGACGACAGATCTGCACAGCGACGAATGGAAATTTTTGGTGAACCACCCCGCAGCACAAACCAACCAAGCCAGCCGGTGGAGAAGAAGAAAGCCGTTGAGGGGGGGGGGGGGGGGGGGGGGACTGAATGAAAAAGCCGCTCGGCGCACCACAAGCGACGCGCACGCCACCAACAAGAAAGAAGAGGAGGGGAATCGCCACGCCCAAATCAAGAACCAACCAAGCACCAAACGAAAATGCAAACGACGCGCGACCGACGGCCGTCCACCTGCGACGCACACGATCACATCAACCCGGCCTGCCGGTTCCGCGTCATGACCCTGCGCAGCTCCTGCTCCCACATCGCCGTCTCGCGTTTTGCCGCATCCACCTGCGCCTCGAGCGCCGCCAAGTCCGCTGCGCTCATCACGGGCTTCTCCCCGCTCCCACTCGGTCCGGCCAGCGCCGCCATCAACCCGTTCCCGGCCTCGCGCAACGCCGCCGTCAGCTTTTGCGTGTCGCGGCGCAACTGAGCCTGGAGGTCGGACAACACTTCATCGTCGGCGCCCGAGAGCAGCGGGATCAACGACGTGAGCGTGCGCGACGACGACGAGATCGCGCCCGAGTCCCCCAGCAGGCCCGACAAGGCGCGCACGATCCCGGTCCAGTCAGGCGAGTCGAGGTCGGCGGTGAATGTGACCGACGCGCCGGGCACGTCCACCGTGGACGAGGAGGACGCAGCGGCGGCGGCAGCAGCAGCAGCGGCGGCGGCGGCCTTTCTCCGCTTCTTCTTCCGCCGCGCAGCGGACGAGGTTGCGGCCGCGGTCGGCGTCGTGCTGGTTGGCGGCGTCGCAGGGGTACTGGCGTCGTCGTCGGCAGCGATCGGTCAGGGTCGGCGGGTGCCGATGTCGCGGCAAGGGACGGTGACGACGCGGCTGAGGCCGGCACGTCGTCGAGCGATTCGGTGACGCCCGACGGCACAGCAGACAGTGGGGAGGGCGAGCGGTTGAGGTGGAGTGCAAACCCGGGCGGAGCAGCGACGGGATTTGCGGTGCGCGGTTGGGGTGGCGGTGGTTCGGGGAATGAGGAGGATGGGTTGGGGATGGCGTGGGAGAGGGAAACAGACGGTTGTGACGAGGGGGGCTCGTCCGGCGCACATGGTGGTTGCGACGGTGGTGGAGGAAGGGACGACAACGGGTTCGTGGCGTGCGGCGACGACGGCGACCTGCCGCGGCTCATTGCGCGCGGTCCAGCGCGAGCCGCGCTCTGAGTGCCTGTTGCTGTTGCTGTTGTTGCTGCTGCAAGTACTGCAACTGGTGCTGCGGGAGGTGCGTGGCCGATGGTGGCGGCGGCGTCGCCGTCCCGCGCAGAAGATCCTAGGTCGCGACCAAAGTCAGCTGCGGCACGCCGTGGCAGTGGATCAAAGGAACGGTGACGGGTACTTGCCGTGACCCCGTGGTGCTTGGGCCCAAACCCGGGCGGCGGACCCGCGACGGGCGGCGTCGACGGCGGCGGCGGCGTCATGCGCGCCGACTGCGCTTTGCCCGCAAGCGACTCGTGCAGTCGCTGCAGCATCGTTGGCGTCGCGCCACGCGGTGTCGCAGTGGCGGCCGAGGAAGTCGGTGGCCGTTGCGGGAGCGGCTGGTGGTAGTCCATGCGCACCGACATGATGGCCGGGTCGTGGAAGGGGAGGCCGGCGACTAGACGTGCAAAAGGCGTCGGGTCACGTTCGGCTCGACACGCCGCGATCGAGCAAAGCGTGAAAACGTACCACCACCGCCGTGCGGCGCGGCCGGATTCGGCGCGGGCGAACGCGATCGCATCAGCAAATCAGCATGCAGCGACGGGTGGATGGCTTGCTGTTGTTGCTGCTGCTGCATGTGCGATGCCATCGGCCCCTGCTGCTGCGCCTGCCCGCGCATAAGCATCTGCTTGAACACGTCGGCCATCGCGGGCATCTGCTGCTGTTGCGGGGGCGGAGACGGCGTATGTAACCCACCCGTTCGCCCCACATGCCCATTCAACAGCGCGACGAGACTCGCGTGCCGCGACGTCGGCGCCGCTGCGGGCGCGACAGGCACGGCCGCTGGGTGCAGCGCGACCTTGGGCACGCGCTCGTTTCGCCCGCCCGGCGCGGCAAGCACCGTGCGGTCCTCCATGATATCGTGCATCAAATCTCCCGTATCCAGCGGGCGGAACGGCCCCGCATACACGTCCGGATCCGTCGGCCGCGCCATCGCATTGAGCAACACGAGCGCTGACGCGAGCATCCACGGCGTCGCAACCGCCGGCTGGATCGCGGCCGCCGGCATCCCCGCACCCCCAGCGAACGCGACGGCGGGCACGCGGTCCGGCGGCGTGGCGAGAATGTACGCGCCGAGATCGAGCGGTGGGAGCGGCACGTCCGGACTCGGCGGGCGCGTCGCGTGCGACGACGGCGGCGTCGATTCCTCGGCCTCGTCGGCGAGCAGCTCCTCCTCCTGTGCGCGTTGCCGCTCAAGCGCGAGCACGCGCGCGAGTTGCTGCTTGCGCGTCTCCGGCTGCGGCTCCTCGTACTCGACGACCGGCGGCTTTTCGGGTTTCGGCGGCTTGATGCGCGGTGGCGGCGGCGTCGCCGGTGCAGGGGGTGGGGTCGACGCGGCAGAGGAGGGAGCGACAGCGGTGTCAGCTGACAAGTGCGCGGGGACCGACGGCTTCCTCTGCACGGTCCTCGCAGAGACAGGCTTCGGTTCCGGCGGCTTGGCGGCCGCGGCCGATAAGTCAGGGAAGAGCCGGTGCGAGAGGATCGGTGAGATGCCGTTGGTCGGCGTGATTGGCCTTGGCGCGTCGGGCTTTCTTGTCGCCCTGTTCGAAAAGAAACCATCGTCAGTCAGGCCGATCGAGTAAAATGCCGACTACAAGAACAAAAACGCACCAATTGACGGTCGGTGGTAGTACCGCGCCCCCGCTTGATGCTGGCGATCGCGTCCGTTCTGGCGGAGCCGGAGACGGCCGATGGACGGGCGCAGACACGGGCGGCTGCGCGTCGACAGCGTCTGGTGGCGCCGTCGACGCTCCGGGTCCGCTTCCCGCAGTCGTAGCCGGTTTTCGCCCACGGGGTCCAAAGTAGCGCGGCGGTCCGCCGGTTCCCGTCTTGGCCCTAGCAACGAAAACGAACGCAACAGTCGGTCTCACAGTCATTAATGCGCTCGCGAGTACTCCAAGTGCGTACGTCGGCACCGTCGCGGGATCCGCGCTCTCCGTGACCTCGTGCAGGAAACTGCACCCGATGGTCCCGCACTGCCTGCCCACGAGCCACGCGGGGCAGTACTTGTTGGTCCCAAACGTGGCGTGCAGTACGCGGTTCTCAATCACGCTGCCCTCGACATACTGGATCGCGCGCGCGGCCTCGCTGGGCGACGCAAACGTGACGTGGACACCAATCTGGTTCTCGCCCGTCTTGCCGCCAATCGTCTGCGGCGGGCGCCGCGTGATCGAGAGCTTAAGAATGCGGCCAAACTGACCAAAGTACCCATCCGACCGCAGCAGCTAGTTGTGCGGAACGCGCGCGTGAGCAAAACGCACGCCTTGTGACGCGTAATCCGATCCGAGCCAAAACGTACGTCTTCGTTGGCGTACTTTGGTGGCAGCCCCGTCACGTAGACGAGCGACCTCTGGTAGATCTTGGAGTCCTTGAGGTGCGACCGGTCGACGTCGAGCCCGAGCAGCGAAGATGATGCGCCTTTGGTGCGCTTGGCCCGACGCTTGCGGTCGGCATTCAGTTTGGCGAGCTCGTCGGGCGGGACAGAACGGAACTGCACGCCGTCGTCATCAAACTGGCGGCGGCACGCGGGGCACAGCTGGTTGTGGTCCTCGCGAATATGGTTCCAGCAAAATCGACAAATCTATTTTTTGGCGCAGACATTGGAGAGTCAGGCCGAGGCAAAGGAGAGCATCTTTGCGCATCATTTACAGGGGCAAAAGGCCGAAGAGAGGCGATATGTGCGCAAGGATGCGTCGTGAGAGAGCGAGTCGCACCTGGTATCCGCACGGACACGGGAAAAAGTACTTGTCGACGGGCGCAATCTCCTCGCAGCAGAGCGGGCAGCAAAGCTCGTCGTCCTCCATGGTGTCGGCGCGTCGACGGGGCGGCTCGAGCAACAGAAAGAGATGTTGGCCAGCAGCAAGGCAGGCAGGGCCAAGGCGCGATCGCAGAAAAAGCAGGCAGCAGCGGGACACGCGTGTGGAGAGCGTGTGGGGGCGGCACGGGCGCGTCGTGAGGCCGTCGTTGCAGGGAGTGCTGAAGCGCGCGCGCGAGAGTCGTGTTGTGGCGGTTGCTGGAAGTTGCTCAGCTTGACGATGGTGGCCGTGCCGACAGGAAGGGTCCTCGAGCACAAGAAAAGTGCAAAAGAAAAGAGGAAAGAGACTGCAAAAAGAAGCGGAAACGGGCGTGGGCGCGAAGGACCTCCGACTTGTCAGGTGACCGCCTGCCATTTCCATCGCACAAGTCTCACTGTGCGACCACCACGTCTCACACTGTCTCACCACCAACAAACCGCGCCACGGCCCACCTGCGCCACCGCAAAGGCCAGCCGCGTTCCACTTCCACCACACCCTTGCCGACGCGGTCATCGACGAGCTGTTACCACACCTCTCTCCCGAAAACGACGCGCCAAGCAGCAACCCGAGGCATCATGACCAGACACGACGCAACCACGCCCCACGCGCTTGATCTCACCAACCTCCTCCACGACCTGTTGGTCCTCATTGCCCAGCGCGTCCTAACAACGACCCCGACGGGAGCCGACTCTCGCTTCTTCGCCTTCCCCTTGCCGCCCCAGCTCTCTACGCGCCGTGCCTCGACGCCGCAATTCGCAACGGACCCATCAACAACAAGACGACTCTGGAGTTTGCTGTACCCAACCTGGTCTTGACGCCCCGCTTGGAATCTCTCGGTCGCCTTGTCGCTGTCCGAGATCCAGTGACCCAGCACATGCAGTGATACCTGACACTGATTCCGCGAGATGAGAACCGCAACTCGTTGCCTCTGGTCGAAAAGGAGCCTGCCAGCCGCAAATGGACGCTGCTACACGACGATTTTCATCGGCCCCGTGAGCACGATGGTCCCGCCGCAGTGCCAGCGGCTCACGCTGGTGGGCAAGGTCTTGTGGGACCACGTCAAGAACTTGCCCGAGTCGCTCAAGAAGCTGTTGGTGATGAACTGTGTCTTGCCCAACGAGAACAAGATTTCCAAAGCATTTGCTCATTTTCCGCTCCATCTCACCACGCTCATCATGCTTGAAACCTTTCCCGCAGATGCGGGCCCAGTGCTCAATTTCTTTGTCGATGTGCTGCCCGCCACGCTGATGACGGTGTCATTTGCTGTCAACGAGTTTCATGTATTGCGGACTTGCCCATGCAGCTTTCCAAACTCGATGCACGTGCAAAGCACCACCCATTTCCACAAAGACATGAACTCGCCTCATCAATGTCGGTCGTCGTCTGAAGGATTGCTCTGGCCACACTTTGAACCAACAGCAACGACGCTCGTTTGCTGCTGCTCACTTCAAGCATAGCAGTAATCCAACACGGACAATCATGCTGGGAACGCTCCCAACCGAGTTGCTCGACCAAATTGCGCAACATGTCGCGGCTCATGATCCCGTCAACGCCAACCTAGTTTGTCCCGGCCCACGCGATCTTTTCCACCTCGCTGGCGCCTGCCGCGAAGTGCGCCCATCCGCACTCCGTGTGCTTCTAGACAATTTCGCGGTCGTGAAGAGTGTCGTGAGACCATTGCAGATCAACCAGGGGCGCAATGACTATGTCACGATAGCAATTGCAAACGTATGCTGTTGTGTTCAAGACCTTGACCGCCCACTGATTCCCGTGTGCGAGGTGGACATTTTCGCGACCAATAATGGCCCGTCAGTGCCCCTTGCTGAGCCAGCAACCTCGATTGGCCGTGTGTTGCGCGTTCCCGGCAATGTGATCACCACGCTCCAGGTGGGACAGCTGGTGGAGGATGCTGATGCTGCCGTTGACTGGAACATGCTTGTCCTCCCTCGTCGACTTGCGCAAGTGCTTCCTCGACTTGTTCACCTCCATCTTTCTTGTAATGCACCTGCCAGTGTTTCGTGTGCGCTACTTGATGCCCTCCAGAATCAACTTGTGTCGTTAGTGGTTGGCGCCTCGTCAGACATATCGTGGCTTGCAGACTTGACGTTTCCAAACTTGCGCTCTCTCACGTACGGTCCGGCGACGATGTGCGCCTTCCCCGCGGCTCCACATTTGCGTGCTCTCTATGCACAGTCGCCCGTGGGCTTGACCAGCCTGCGCATGCATGTCCAATTCACGTCCTACATGACGCATCTCGAAACGTGGTCCATGCAGTACCCGGCCGCATACCAAGCCGGTGAAGGATGGTTGGAAGGCGACTGGGATCGCTTGGACGAAAGTGTGGCCGAATTCACCGATAGTTTTGAGCGCTTGCGCTTTGTTCGTGCGCCGCGTGTCCTGATTTCCCAGCTGGAAACCCTGTTGTGGCATGTGCCAACGTTGCACATTGTGGGATACCACGATCAGAGTATTGGCATGGATAGCGATGCGCTGATGTGGGCTCAGCACCACACCAACCTGACGACGTTGATTTTTCCCAGCGCCAGTGCACCTGACAATGGATCGCAGCTCTATGCGTCGGAAATGGTCTCGCTTGCCCAGCTTCAACATTTGACGCATCTTGAAAGTGCTGTTGCCGAGAGCAGTCGTCCTGAAACGTTTCCCGAGTCGGGTGCTCACGATTCTGCGCTGTTGAATGCTCCAATTCCTTTTGTCGATCCCTCGCGACCTGGAACGCTGACGGCGCCGCACTTGGCCAGTATCCAGGCTCAGCTCGCATCACTTGGCACCGTCTTCCCTTCGCTCACAATGGCCAAGTGCTCGGCCCTCTTTTTCAACCTCCTGGCGCACACGGTGCTCCCGCAGTTGCGCATTGCCCATATCGATGTGGTGCATGGGATATGGTCGCGGTGCGAGTACGATATTTTGCTTCCGACCCTACCGGAACTGCACGTGCTGCAGTTTGATTCCGTTGCTACGAGGGCCGACCAGCAAATTTGGACGGTTCAGGGAACAGATTCATGGCCCACGACGATTCCTCGGCTTGAGCAGCTTGTCAACAAGGCACGCTCGGCTATCATTTTTCCTCACAAGTTGCCAGAGTATGTCCATCAAGTCGATGTGCATCTGTGATGGTTTCTTTCAGTACGGAGGGAGAATCATAGCAATGAATATGCGGAGTGGGCAAGGTGGTGTAGATTCATGATCATAGAGAAGTGTCGTGCGTGACCTGACCTGAACATGATCATTTCCCGCTCAATGATTCGACTTGAGTGCTCCTCAGTCCTCAAGGTCCTCCTTCGTGCCCAATCCGAGGTCAACGCGCGCGTGTTTAGGGCTCATTTCAAGATAGCCGTCTGTAACCTGGCCATTTCGTTTCAAAGGAAGGCGTGCGCGGCGTGTCACGACATGCGGCTCTCCAACACGCTCGAGCGGCTCACGCTCAAGGGGACTGGGGTTCACAGGTACGCTGTGGACGTGGTCGCGCTCCTGGACCAGTTGCCACCATCGCTCACGCACCTCGAACTCAACAACTGGCCGATTGGCCGGACCGCGGTCCTGGCCACGATCGCTGCGCGGGACTTGCCGTGATTGCTTATGCTCCGGCTCTTGAACAACCAGTTCATCAGGCTGACCGACACATGACCCAAAGTTGCTGCTGTGATGTTGGCCGATCTGCCCTTCGCCATCCTCTCTGGGCATCGCCGAGTTGCTTGCTGCTCCGTTTTACCCCTTTCATGGGCGACAGCCCTCGCACTTGAAACTCGCACTCACCGTCCTGGCTTTCTACGTGAGTTGGTGGGACTTGGTCGGGTGGAGAAAAGACTTGAGGGCAGCGCGGTTATTATTATCACGATAAATTGGTCACTTATTGGTTGCCTTAACTTGGTTGGACAGTCATGGCGGCGCACCGTCATCGCTGGTGGCATAACAAACAGCGGTTCCCGTCTTGCTCTGCCGAGCTAACCCTTGGAAAGTCATACAGAGAAGAAATGCGCGCGGATATTGATGCAGTTGAATCGCATGCAACTGGAGTTGCTGCGAGTTACTGTCAAGAGTATGGTGGAACAGGACACTTCGACTTCAGCTTTGGGTCTGGGAGTTGTCTTCTGCAATCAGGCAGCTCATGTGATGAATAACACCCAGTTAGTTGTCAGCTTTTGCTTCCACCCTTCCGCTCTGGTCGGCCTGCGTTGCCGACGAGTCTGGTCACCAACCCAGCAGCATTTCACGACCAGCATCCCGTACTCGCCGCCGTTGTGCAGCAAGTCCAATCACGCCGTCAGAGCTCCGCTGCAACATGATCACAAGTCTCCCTTACCACATCTTGTTCCGCATCGCTGAGTTTCTTGCCGGACCAATTCCTTTGGACCGTGATGCCAAACCGCTCATTTGAATCTCGCGCTCGCTGCACCAGTCTTCCATGTGTCATGCATGCGCGCAGCCATTCAGTCGGATGGAGCATGTGCAACCAACTTTATCACATTTGTGGGCTCCGATGGTGTCGATGCAGACATTTAGTTAGAAAGGACTCCTGGCGGCATTGTCGTGACTTGCTTTGATGATGATGGCCACGCGGTGGACGAGATTCACTGGTACCTGGTCCTGCTGCCCCAGCGTCGCGACCGGACTTTTTTGCCATGCCCAAACACGATCGAAGATGACGAGGACGAGGAGGATTCTGATGATGATCGCAACGACGACATCGACCTGATTGCTTACGAGCGCCACTTGGTGGGTGCTGCTTTCACGCCTGCAAACGAGGGAGAGTTGCACACTGATGCCTATTGTCTGCCACTTGTCACGTCGCTGGTCTTTTTACCAGTGCCCGAATGGAACTTTGCCGGTATGAAATCATGCAGGATTCCGGATACCTTATTCCGCCAGTGTGCAAGTCCTTGATGGTCTATGGCACCACGCTCGCCGCCCATATCCCTGCTTCAGTTGTTGAGCTCATTTTGATTGGAGTGAGCTGCCGCTCGGCAGCTTCCAGGTGATGTGAAGCCGTGAAGCCGCGCTGTCTTGTTGAGAAATTGTGATCAGGTGGACTGCACATTTTGCATGTTTCCGCACTCCTTTGTAACAACCTCTATTTTGGCTTTGATATTTGCTTTGCTGATGTCGCAGCAGTGACTGGGCGGAAGGCACGGGTTTTCCGGAAGCAAAGCTGCCGCCCGCGCTGGAGTGTGGGGCCGGCGTGTATTTATCACAAACAAAGAAGAGGAGCCAAAACAACCACAACAACAACCGGCGGTGCACGGCCTGTCGCGCTCGGACGCGGCGGACAGGTCCCTTGACCACGTTCTCGATTGATCCCAACAACGGCCAGAAAAGTGCCAGCAATGGGGGTCGTGCAGTCCGAGAAGGCATCCGTCTGTTATCCTTGCACTCATTGCACTTGTCCACGCTCACACAGCCCATACTCGAATGCATCACTAGCATCACCGCTGGTCACCAAGCCTCTCTGATGATTGCTTTGATTCACGTGATCGCATTTCACTGTTTTCTCACCGCACCGAGTCTCGAGCTGTCTCGAGCTTTCATGTCGACCTTGCTTGATCTTGCTGTCCAAGAGGTCACACTACATGTATTTATCCATCAGCAATTGATTCTTCTCTCCGCCAAATCAAGTGAACGTGACGCCAAGAACTCTCGCCGAAACGTTGCAAGCCAGCTGCAAAATGATCGCCGATCTGCCCTACCCCATCCTGTACCGCATTGCAGAACTTCTCGCTGGGCCCATCCGGCCTCGGGACCGAAGCGCCATGCCGACGCATCTACATCTCGCGTTTGTCGCACCAAGTTGTTTCGTGCCGTGCTTGCTCGTTGCCATTCGGTCGGCAGAAATGGTGGCACATCGCAGCGTCACTTTCGTGGATTCGGACCGCATCGACTTCGGGCGGTTTAGCCCAAGGCCTGGCGATCTGGTTGACGCTAGCAATTACGACGACGCGGGGCACGCTAGGCTGCAGACACACGACGGCAAGTGGTACTTGGTTCTGCCACCCAGGGGCCACGACCGGACTTTCCTGCCGTACTCGAGTTTAAGCACAGAGGAGGATCGGGTGAAAAGTGGTCGCTTGCCCGTGTTCAAAAACACGACCCACCGATTGTCGCCCCGCATGTCGCTAATCCCTGTACCCAGCACCCAGCTCCGCCGATGCAGTTTGGGACGTCATCGGTTCACGATCCCGCCATTCTGCCAGTCCCTCAATGTCATTAGCACGACATTGCCCAGTTCCACCGAATCGTTCCCTGGGTCGATTATCGACCTGGCGCTGATTGAGCCTCTTCTTCCTGATGTTGACAAAGCATCATCGATTTTTACCCGGCTTCCGTGCAGCCTGCAACGGCTTCAATTGACCAGCGATTTTTCCGGCAACAGGGCTATAGTGTGGGGCACCCTGTTTTCGCTTCTGCCGCCGACGCTGAAACAGTTTCGCATCCGCAACGTCTCCCTCAAGATTGACGAACCGGCACGGTCAGAGCTTGCTTTGTTGCTGCACCGGTTGCCGGCGCTGCGCGTGTTTATACTCAATTGCTGTCTCTCGGGCGGTTTCGACGTGATTTTGGCTGCACTCCCAAGGACCGGCCTCCAGCAGCTGGTGCTCGGGATATATCGCGATCTCACTGGGACCGAAGCTGCGCATATTGCGACACTCTTGCCCGCTGCCGTCGATCGTCTCGAGCTTCGTATCACTGCCAAGTCGAGCGCTGACAGCCACGCGTTTGGTGCTCATTTTTTGACGGCTGCTCGCGACCTTGATATCTCGTTTCAAGGCGCAGCGTCTTCGGCGTGTCGTGATCTGCCGCTCTCAAGTGCTCTTCAACGTCTCAGGGTTGCAGGCGATAATGGGGATGTCAACGCCCTCATTTCGCTCCTGGGCCGGCTGCCGCCCGCACTCACGCACCTGGAGCTGGTGTATTGGCCCCTCGGTGGGACCGCAGCCATGGCCGTCCTCGCGTCGCGTCCCTTGCCGCAGTTGGTTTCGCTCCGGATCGTCGCGTGCAACCTCAAGGCGGCCGACCTGGTTGTGATGGAGGGACAGTGGCCGCCAGTGAAGGTGCTTGATCTGTCGGGCAACGACTTTGAGGTGGTGCCTGAGCGGATGCCACAGGGTCTCACCAAGTTTGTGTGTCACATTTAATGCAAGATTAGCCGCCTGGTGAACGTGGGATGTCGGTCCGTGGCCTGGGACTGGCGTGACGGTGATTAATGGCCGTCCATGAATCATGGTTGAATCATTGAATCAAGGTGATTATGATTGGGTGGAGAAGCGAACTGGACTGGTGGTGGTGACCAACATAGTCTTTGGCCGTCATCTCCTTCTGCAGTCGTTATAAAGCATGCAAGCACAGCGCGTAGAAGGCGGGCGAGGCGAGGGCCAGGTGAAGCAAGGCATCGCGGTCGCGGCGAGTCAGGAGCTCGGCGATGCGCTCCAGCACAACATGCGGCAAGTTGACGAGATGAAGCATCCGGGTGGAGAATGTTGTGGTCATGGTGCACGTCGCTGATAGATGCTCAACCAGTTGCAAGCGTCGTGTCATGGACTGAAGTCGAAGGATGGGGATGGGATGGCCGCGATGGTTGCTGCTCAGCTCGCAGAACACACGTGCACGAAATGGTCGGAAAACGCCGGAGATGTTCTCGCCAATGCAGCGCACTGGCAAAGCCTGGCGATCACTCCTCCGCCGAGCGATCCCCTGCCTGCCTCCATCCACTCGACGTCCAAGACGACGACGACGACGACAACGACGACGACGACAACGACAACGACAAGCACTGACCACCCGCAACTGCGACCCGGCCAGCTGCAGCGGCGCGCGAACCGTCTTGCACTCCCGCCGACCGACGACTCGCGCAAAGAGCCAGCTGCACCGCACCGGAACCGTCGTGCGCCGGCATTTGGATCGAGCGCTCCGTCTTGACACCACTGCCGTCGAAAGCAGCGCTGCAATTTCGCTGGTGTCGATTGCGCTCGGTTACGGCAATCTCGAAGGGGATCACGATCACCGTCTTCTCGTCGTGAGCGATCGCAAACAACAAGCACGGCGAGGCGTTCTCTCGTTTGCTCGCGGCCAACTTCCTTGCCCGGCAGCCGTTCGGCAACGGCACTTTTCGTAGTCACCGCGCGGGCCGTTTGCGTGCGTGGGCCGTCAACCCGGTCCCTAGAGGGTGCACGCAAGGGCTCCGCTAGCCGAGTCGGTCACTTTCTTGCCCCACCTGGCCGAACCGGCGCACCAACTCCTCGCAACGAGTCGCCGACCATACCCCGACA
Organism: Allomyces macrogynus ATCC 38327; assembly: GCA_000151295.1. Taxonomy (NCBI): domain Eukaryota; kingdom Fungi; phylum Blastocladiomycota; class Blastocladiomycetes; order Blastocladiales; family Blastocladiaceae; genus Allomyces; species Allomyces macrogynus. The sequence goes on along the minus strand of GG745336.1, from coordinate 146,665 downwards.
ACCATGGCGCAAGCTGCGCCCGCTCCGGCCCTCCCGCTCGCGGACGCCTCGGCGCGCGACCCGCCGCCAACCACGGCGTCGTCGGCGCCTCACCACCACCACCATCACCACCACCCGCGACGGCCGCCACTGATCGAGGACGACGACATCCCGAGGACCTCGTCGACGGCGTCGATCCCGCGTGCGTTTCCGCGACGTGTGCCCGTCAATGTGGCCGACGAGAGCGACGACGCTGAAGACGACGACGACTGTGAAACCGACGAAGAGTACGCCGAGCCCGTGCCAGTATCCGAATCGAAGCAGCTCAAGTTTTTGATGTACGTTTGGCGAGGGATGTTGCTTTGCCGTGTGCTCAAGCGACAAGCTCACGACCGTGCTGTTTTCGCTCTGTAGTTGCGGCGCTGTCGCTGGAGGTGCGTTCTATTTCCGCATTTGCTCGTCTACGCTCTGCCGCGGAGCCCGCGCTCCGTTGCGACCGGGAAATTGCGCTCCGTTGCCGCCGAACCCCGCGCGTTGCCATTGGGATCGAACCATGAGTTGACCCTGGCATTTTCCGTTCAGCCTCTGCTCCTGGTCGTTGATGCTGATCCATCAATCGCCCCGTCTCGCCACCTCTCTATCTCTCTTTACCCTTCCCCTGCTCCCCACCGTTTGCTTGTTCCTCCAGCCGTCAGCCGATCATGCACGGCGCCGCTCGACCGACTCAAGGTCCTGCTGCAAACGCGCGTCAAGTCGGCGTCCAGCGCACAACTGACGCGCATGGCGCTCCTGCAAGATTCGCTGCGCGCCATCTACCGCGACGGCGGTCTGCCGTCGTTTTGGCGCGGCAACGGCATGAACTGCATCAAGATCATGCCCGAGTCGGCCATCAAGTTCTACGTGTTTGAAAAGGGCAAGCGCGCCATGGCGCGCGTGCAAGGGCTCGACCCGGACGACCCGGGCATCAATATCGGCATGGGTGGGCGGTTTGTTGCCGGCGGGATTGCGGGTTTGATTTCGCAGTTTTCCATTTACCCGATTGAAACGCTCAAGACGCGGATTATGGTCGCAACCGCGATCGATGGCCGCGCAGCGCTTGCCGGGAATGCGCCCGTCGTCCGTGCGTCGAGTAATGCCCTGATCGTCGAGACCGCGCGCGACATGTGGCGCGAAGGCCGGTGGAGACCGTTCTTCCGCGGTCTCGGTCCCTCATTGGTCGGAATCGTGCCGTACGCGGGCATCGATTTCGCGATTTTCGAGTCGCTCAAGGCCGCGTACCGCACAGTGCACGCGGTCCGTGCCGACCCGGACGACCCGCACCTGCACTACACAATGCCGCCGATGCACTGGCTGCTTGCGTTTGGCACGCTGTCGAGCTCGATTTCCGCGACATCTGTCTACCCGTTGTCGCTCGTGCGCACGCGTTTGCAGGCGCAGGGCACACCGGGGCATCCGGAACGGTACACGGGCGTTTGGGACGCGGTGCGCCGGACCTACGCGCAGGAGGGCGCCAAGGGGTTCTACAAGGGGCTCGCGCCGACGCTGTTGAAAGTGATTCCGGCCGCGTCCATTTCGTACGTGTGCTACGAGTGGACCAAGACGGTGCTCGGACTATGACCGCGCACCGTGCTGTCGCCGTCGCGCGCGGGGTTTCGTTTGATTTAATGTGTCGTTACGTTTGATTTGGTTTGCGCTTGTCTTGTCCACCCCACCCACCGTTCCTCTACCAAATATTTTGCCGTTATTGCGGTTCCCTAGTTTCTTGGATTTCTTGTGTCGGCCCGTTGTCCCTGTGCAAAAAGAATATAGTGGAGTCCTGCCAATGCATTGCAAATCGGTCCATTCCAAGACCCCCCTGACCCAAATCTTTGAACCACGATATCTCGCCAACCAGCAATCGCATCCACTTCGCCTTTGCACCACAGCAGAGTGTTGTTTTGGACTTTCTGAAGCAAAGCAGCAAGGACCCAAAAGTTGCACACAGGCCGAGAAAAACGCGATTTTGTGTTTGCGCAAATGAGGTTTCGGAAGTGTTCCACTAAGGAAGCATCATATTGGCCTGACCTTGAGCCAGAACTGCTGGATAAAGGGTGAAAAGGCAACCCGAGTTATCTTTCCTGATCCACTATCATGTCGCCAAGCCCTTTGAATTTTGTCGGGGGTCTGAGAGAATCAAATTCTCCCTTGATGCTCGCGCGCTTCTTCCACACCCCTGAGCGCGCGCCCTGTAACCTGTGGGCTCCTGTTTGTTATGATGGCTCGTTGCTGCTACGGACAAATGTCGCAAAATGACAAGAGCTTCGAACCGAGATCAACATGTCAAGGACGTCGCTTGGCGCACTTTCGTACCAGACCGTTTCTACATTTCCACCCAGCGATATTCCGATCCTCGAATTGGCTGCATTGCACCAGCCGTGTGACAGAGCGTGCGCTGGGTGATGCCCTTGGGGGGAAGCACATGGAGTTTCAGAACAAGATCTGAGGCACCAGCTCCAAGACAAGAAAGCAGTTCCAACGGTGCGAGAACGATTCCATTTACCTCGGTGCACGTCACTTCTATTCCTCCAGGAACATCCCGACATCGCCTCGATTCAGCACCTCGCAGCACGTCGCGTGGACCCACGCTAAAACTTTTTGGCCTTGGTCTTGGAAAAGCGCACCTTTTCCTTGACCACCGGCTCAGCCGGCGCACCCTCGACCATCTTCTTCTTCTTCTTGGGCGGCTTCGACAGGATCTTGACCGCGTCGGTCACCGACTCGCGCCGCACGAGCTGCCCGTCTTGGACCAAGTAGACGGTGCCCTTCTTGGCGCCGTCGTCGTCTTCGCCACTATCGCTATCCGATGCGTCCTCGCCGCCGTGGTCCGCAAGATCGTCCTTTTCGCCGACAAGCTGCCGGACGAACCACTGGTCGTGCGAGACAGCCAGGACCGCCCCGGGGAACGCGCGCAATGCGCGCGCAAGCGCCTCAATACTTGCGAGATCCTAGATTCGCGGCAGGTCGTCAGTTCCCCGGTCCACCCCACCACGCACCACTTTTGAAAACGTACCAAATGGTTCGTGACCTCATCCAAGATATACACCTGCGGCCCGCCAAGCCCCGCCCTCGCGAGCGCCAATTTCACCAGCTGCCCACCACTCAAGTGCGCGGCGGGTACGTGTCCGACATGCCCGATCCCAAACGCGCCGAGTTGCGCGTGCCAATCGACATTGGCCGTCGGCAGCCCTTGCTCGCGCGCCCACTGCTCCAGCAGCCGCACGGGCGTCGCCTCCTGCACGTGTGGGTCGGCGAGCAATTCGGCGACGTGCGCCTGCGAGACGTACCCGACGCGCACGCCCGGCTCGCGCGCGACCCCCGGCGCGGACAGCGTGCCGACGAGCAGCTTGACGAGGGTCGACTTGCCCGCACCGTTCGCGCCGAGGACCGCGACGCGGTCGTGCGGCGCGAGCGCGAGCGTGACGTCGCGCAGGACCGGCGCTGCAGTCCCCGGGTAGGTGAACGTCAGGTTATCCACGCGCAGCAACACCCTCCCCGAATCCGCGGCCCGATGCGCAGCGGGCACGGGCACCTTGAACGCCACTTTCGGCTCGGGCTTGTCCAAGACCACGGGCGGGCGGTAGTCAAAGTGGTAACCCGCGCGGTACGACACCTTGAACCGCTTCCCGTCGGCTGTCTTTTCCATGCCGAGTTTCTCAATCCGTTTCGCGCGCGACGCCGCTTGCAGCAGCGCCTTGTCGGACCCGGTCGACCGCGCGTGCGCGACGTTGCGCTGGATCTGCGCTTGCAGTTGCGCGCGGCGCTTCTCGATCGCGCCGTGTTGCCGGAGCTTGGAGCGCTGCGTCTCGCGCTGGACTCGCTCGTAGGTGGAGAGCGTGCCGTCAAAGTAGGTGAGCGTCTTGTCACGTAACACGATCAGTTCCTGCGCGACGGATTCGATCAGGTGCCGGTCGTGCGAGATGAGCACGACGGTTTGCGGCAGCGACTGGAGGTACTGCTGGAGCCTACAGTCACTTGTCGCGCGCAGGTTAGTTTCGGGTCAAGCAACGGCCGGAGATGAACGAAGAACCGCACGAACCAAATGATCGCCGGCAAGTCGAGGTTATTGCTGACTTCATCGCAAATCAGGATGTCCGACGGCAAGAACAGTGACCGGGCCAAGCTCGCGCGCATTTGCCATCCACCCGACAGGTCGGCGACGCGCTGCGCGAGCCGCGCATCGTCGAACCCGAGTCCGCGCAGAACCGAGTCGGCGAGTTGACGGCGCTCTTCCTCGTCGTACTACACATTTCCCCACGCAAGCGAAGTCAGCTCGCGGACGATCACAAACCGCGACAAGTTCCAGAGCCGTACCAGGTTGATCTCCTCGTAGAGCTCCTCGAGCAACCGGTGCGCGTCCATTTCATCCACCGCGACCTCGTTAATCCCCTGCGCGAGCGCATCCACGTCGGCCTCTGCCGCCAACAACTCATTTCGCGCCGCCAATCCGCGCGCACCTGACCGGTGATCCGCGATCCTTTGCGCCTCGGTCAACACCTTGCGCGCCCTGCGCATTTGAATCGCACGAACCGCCTCGGCCTCGGTCCCGTCCTGCACCGCGGCCTCGAGAGCATCGACGTCGGCACACAATGTCGCATAATGCGTGTCGGCGTCCAACAGGTACTGCAGTGGTGTCTGGTCGGACTCGACCATGGCGCGGTCCGGGTGCTGGTCGATCATGACGACGGCCAGGTTGGTCGGAAAGCCCACGAGCGTGCGCGTCGCGATCGCGCGCATCAGCGTGGACTTGCCCGTGCCGTTGCGCCCGAGGAGCGCATAGTGCCGCCCGAGACGGAGGACCAGGCGCGTGTCGACGAGCAGGTCATTTCGGTCGACGGTCAAGTGCACGCCGTCGAGAAGCACGTCGCGCGGGTCGGTGTCGATCGACTCGGTGTGGAACCGCGAGACTTGCGAGATGGCCACGACGCGCGGGCCCGCGCCGGCGTCAGCCGAGGTAGAACTGGCGGAGGCGGCCGAGGTGGATGCCGACGAGGCAGGCGCGGGCGCGGCAGCCTTGGACGAGCCCGACTTCTTGTTGTTGCGGCGCGGGGGCATCGTGGTGGCGAGTCGTGCTGAGCGTCAAGTTGCGACTGGCTGGGCTGGCGCAGCGTGTCGTTCTTGGATTGATGTACTGCAAGTACTACGCCGGTCGAGGGGACCGTCGCGGATATATATTTGCTTGCAGCTGGACAGCTCGGCAAGGTGGATCTGGCTCGGCGGCTCTCGCGCGTTGGCGCATCGAAGCATTGGAGCGAGGCGCTTGCGGCGCGGCACTCGTGGGACACGCCGCGGCAAACGTGAAATGTGCTGCAAGTGCGCGTCGCCGTCGCCGTGAGGCCGTCCGCGTCGGTGGTCAGCGCGGCGGCGGCGGTGGTGGTGGCGGCGGCAAGACCAGGACACGGTGACTCAATCGAAGCGCCGATCCGCGGCTGCGCCCGAGTCGTGGGTCCCTGCCCAACCGAGCGCAGGTGCCTGCCGCAAGCATGCATCGCAACAGATCTGGCAGCTCTGTCAGGTGGTCGCGCGCGTCAGCCTGCGATGTATCTCCATGTCGTCGTTTCCACCACACCTGCACGCGACCACTGCGATCACGACCGTGCCGACCCCGTCGCACGATCACACCCTCCACCGCGCGCACCGACGCCTGCACGCTCTACCCCGCACCAGCACCGCCCACGCAACACCATGGACGAGATCGGCATCCTCCCGGCGCGCGCCGCGTCGGCCACGTCCCTCCCCGCCGCCGACAAGCACGACCTGCTCTCCGAACTCGCCGTCGACGACCTCTACACGAAACTCAAGAAACTCGAGCGGCACCTCGAGTTCCTCGACCTGCAGGAAGAGTACATCAAGGACGAGTACCGCAACCTAAAGCGCGAGCTTCTCCGCGCGCAGGAGGAAGTCAAGCGCATCCAGTCCGTGCCCTTGGTCATTGGCCAGTTCCTCGAGGCGATCGACGCGCACACGGGCATTATCGGGTCGACGACCGGGTCCAACTACCTCGTGCGCATCCTGTCGACGCTCGACCGCGAACTGCTCAAGCCGTCGACGACCGTGGCCCTGCACCGGCACTCGAACGCGCTCGTCAACGTCCTGCCGCCCGAGGCCGACTCGTCGATCCAGATGCTGCAGGCGACCGAGAAGCCTGACGTGACCTACGCCGACGTGGGCGGGCTCGACATGCAGAAGCAGGAGATTCGCGAGGCCGTCGAGCTGCCGCTCACGCATTTCGATCTGTACCGGCAAATCGGGATCGACCCGCCGCGCGGCGTCCTGCTCTACGGCCCGCCGGGCACGGGCAAGACAATGCTCGTCAAGGCTGTCGCGCACCACACGACGGCCTCGTTCATTCGCGTCGTCGGGTCCGAGTTTGTCCAGAAATACCTCGGCGAGGGCCCGCGCATGGTGCGCGACGTGTTCCGGCTCGCGCGCGAAAACTCGCCGTGCATCATTTTCATTGACGAGGTCGATGCGATTGCGACCAAGCGGTTCGACGCGCAGACGGGCGCCGACCGCGAAGTGCAGCGCATTTTGCTCGAATTGCTCAACCAAATGGACGGGTTCGACCAGACGTCGAACGTGAAAGTCATCATGGCCACGAACCGTGCCGACACGCTCGATCCGGCCCTCCTGCGGCCAGGTCGCCTGGACCGCAAGATCGAGTTCCCGACGCCCGACCGACGCCAGAAACGGCTGATTTTCCAGACGGTCACGGCCAAGATGAACTTGAGCGACGAGGTGGATCTCGAGGACTGTACGATTGTATTTCGGTGGAGATGGCTGGGGTGATGAATTCGCGAAACTGACGCGTCGCGATCCGCATCTAGTCGTGTCGCGCGCCGACAAGCTCTCGGGCGCCGAGATTGCCTCGATCTGCCAAGAAGCCGGCATGCAGGCTGTGCGCAAGAACCGGTACATGATCCTCGCCAAGGACATTGAAAAGGGGTACAAGGCCAACGTCAAGAAGGCCGACAACGAGTTTGAATTCTACAAGTAAAAAGCCAAGCGTGCGACGCGGCGCGGGCGCGGCATGGTGCGAGAGCCGGTGGCAGTCGATCAGCTGCGCCGAGTGGAGCACGGTCGTCTTTTGGAACGTGCTGGTGGAGGAGCTTTTCGGCGTCAAGTTGTGTGCGCGCCGTACGTTTGTGCCCATGGCGGGGTGGAACATGATCGAGTTTGATGCACAAGTGGGTTTCCCTTGCACGACGGACTGGTTCCATTTCCGATCTGGACTTAAGTATTCACATGGCCACTTTCAACAGCGCGATCCAGTCCATTTGCATTGTCGACACACCAAAAGAGGCCCAAGGGCAAGACGGCGAGACTGAACATTGGAACAAATCCGTATCTTCAAGGCGGCCACTCCAGGAGAATGGCCAAAGGAAAAAAGAAAATATCAATGCCCACGCCGAGTTCGCGCGTGCAAAGCGCAACGGTGGGTGCGACTTACCAACTTTCCTGAGGTGGAAGAGATTCGGACTCCTCACTTTGCGATCTGGCGTCGCACGCGCTGACAGTTGAGCCAACACCTCTGGGTGCCTTGCTTGCTTTCCGCCCCCATGAACGGCTCTCTGCACGCTCTGGAAATAGGTAGAGGAATACAACGAGTCGGCATGGGTGTGCAAGGACGTTCTTAGGTCCAAGCTATGTCTTGGGTTTCTCTTGGTGGGTGAGGGTTGTCAGCGCAGAAACAGTCTGTGGTAGTGAGGCCATGGCGTTGGAGCAAAACTGGTTTTGCTCCAAACGCACAGAGAGTGAGCGATGACACGCTCAATGATGGAAGCCGATAGGGTGAAAGAGGAGAGATAACAGGAATGGATGTTGGACAAACACTTTGTGTTTACCAGCGAAGAACATTGAACGAAACTGATGAGGCCTGAGAGATTCGAACTCCCAACCTTGTGATCTGGAGTCACACGCGCTACCGTTGCGCCAAGGCCCCTTGCTTTAAACTGCACAAATTGGAAATTAGTGCAACAACTATAGCGTGTTCAACTCAATGCAGCAATGGAAGTGATGGGCGTGTGAGTCGAGTTGCACGTGATTCACGGCAGAGTCATTGCGTTTCCAAATGTCTCCCAACTGATCGTCTGCAACGTTGTTGTGGGGCCGCTTCATCTGTTCTCCACCGACTCCGGCACCATCCTCGCCGTTGCCACGCGGGCCTCCGCCGGTTACGCCGAGCGCATGGCGCCATTACCCCACGCGCCAACGTTCTCGACCATGATCCGGTGTGTTGCGGGGTGTATGCATGTACCGGCTGCCGGCAACACACCCGAAGCTGGCAGGACCGTGCTGACCAACGGTGACGGCGAACGTCCTAGCGCACCACCTTTGCCGCCCAAGTTTGTCTGGGGCCGAGTGTCGGCACGAGGCGACGCGAGCGGAATCGGCGCGCGCGATGACTCTTGCTGCGCCGGAAAATAACGTGGGCGCCGCGCGCGATGTGAAAAAGGAGCCAACGCGCGCACATCTCGTGGCCTCGATCACACCGAATCCCTCTCTCTCCCCGACCAACCACCACCTACGACCACGATGCTCGTCCCGATCCTCGACCTACCCGCGCCGCCCGCCAGCACCGACGCCGCGCGCGCTACCCTTGCCAAGCTGTCGCTGTTCGCGACCGTGCTCGTGCGCCCCGCTGCCGGCAATACAATCCCGACCGACCTCGACCTGACCTCGGCCATCGTGCCGGTCCCCGTCGCCCTCACGAGCGACCCGGACACGTGGCTCACGACCGCGACCCAGTTCCTCGACGCGGGCGCCGCGGGGGTCCTGCTCGACCCGACCCCAGCCCTGACCAAGTCGACGGCGTCGTCGCTCGCCGCGACTCTGAAAGCTTCGGGCCTGCCCGCATCCCGCATCCACGTGCAGCTCTCTGCGTCCGGCGCAACGCTCAGCAACGAAAAGGACCTGCTCGACTGTATCGCCGCGCTGAACCCGGCCGTCGCCGGCGGCTACTGGCTCTCGTGGCCCGCCCTGCCCGTCGCGCCTGTCGGCGACGTTTCCGACGACGCGAACGCCGACAAGAAAGCGGCATTCCTGCGCACGGTCGCGCGCGACGCCGTCAAGAACCTGAGCGCCGCGACCAAGCGCGGAGACGCGACGCGCGTCTTCACGATCCAAGCACCGTCCGTGCCCGTCACGGCCGCACTCATCGGTGCCGCCGACAAGGCCGGGCTCAACGTCGCCTGCCCCGCATCCCAAATCGCGCTGACGCCCTCGACCGACCCGGCTCTGCTCGACGTTGGTGCCGCCGCAACGGCGCCGCTCGCGACCGACCGGCCCGACGGTCTGTTCCCGACGGTCGTCGTAGACGCGCGCGGCCACGCGCTCGGGCTCGCCTACTCGTCGGTCACGTCCCGTTGGCGAAGCGATTCGCACGGGCCAGGGCGTCTACCACTCGCGCACGCGCGGGCTCTGGTACAAGGGCCTGACGTCGGGCGCGACGCAGGCGCTGCTCCGCATCGACTACGACTGCGACCGCGACACGCTGCAGTTTGTCGTCGACCAGCACGGACTCGGGTTCTGCCATAATGGCACCCGGTCGTGTTTCGGCGCCGGCGCGGCCTCGGGCACCGGAGTTGCTGCTCTGGCCGAGACGTTGGAGAAGAGGATGGTCGATGCGCCGGCCGGGTCGTACACGCGCCGGTTGTTTGAGGACGACAAGTTGCTGGCGGCGAAAGTGCTCGAGGAGGCGCAGGAACTCGTCGATGCGCGCAGTAAGGACGAGGTCGCGGGCGAGGCCGCGGATCTGATTTACTTCGCGCTCGCGCGCGCGACGAGCATGGGCGTCTCGTTGCTGGATATCGAGAAGGTGCTCGACGCGCGCGCGCGCAAGGTGTCGCGCCGTCCGGGGAACGCGAAACCCAAGTACGCCGCGGCGGTCGCGGAGAAGGCGCAGGAAACGAGGTCGGCCGAGCAAGCGCCGGTAGCACCCAAGGCTCCCGTCCCGGCACCCGCGGCGGCGCCCGAGGACCCGAACGCCGGGCTCAAGATGCGCGTCGTTGACCTCCGTTCCGTGTCAACAACCGAGTACGCGGCGCTCTTGCAGCGGCCGATCCTCGATTCGGGCAAGATCCAGGCGATTGTCGAGCCGATCGTCGACGCCGTGCGCACGCAAGGCGACAAGGCATTGCTCGACCTGACCAAGAAGTTTGACAAGGCCGAGCTCGCGTCGCCCGTCTTGCTCCCACCGTTCGCACAGCACTATGCGCCGTCGGCGCTGTCTGACAAGGTGCGCGCGGCCATCGACGTGGCCATGGCCAACGTCGAAAAGTTCCACCGCGCGCAGCTCGAGCCGGAGCCCTTGGTCGTTGAAACGATGCCGGGCGTCACGTGCACGCGCGACTGGCGCGCGATCGA
>GG745336.1:109162-122291 GCA_000151295.1 Allomyces macrogynus ATCC 38327 | reverse complement strand
ACCACGACGGTGATTTCGGACCTGCTTCGCACGGCCGCGCGGCTCGAAAACGTGCTCGTTTCGGTCGAACGCATCAAGGAGTACTCAGAAGTGCCGACGGAAGCGGCCGAGGAAACGCCGTTTGACCTGGATGGCGCGTGGCCTGCCAAGGGCGCCATCGAGTTCAAGGACTACACGACGAGCTACCGCCCGGGCCTCGACCCGGTGCTCAAGCACGTCAGTCTCTCGATCAAGGCCGGCGAGCGCGTCGGGATTGTGGGGCGCACTGGCGCAGGTTCGTTTACATCTCGTCTACCTTCGTGCACACTTCCGCGCTTCAACCACATCATGCTCACTCAATACTTTCCGATACAAAACTAGGCAAATCATCGCTGACGCTCGCGCTGTTCCGCGCCATTGAAGCGACGGGCGGGTCGATTCTCGTTGACGGCGAGGATTTGAGCACGATTGGTCTCGGCGACGTGCGCTCGCGCTTGACGATCCTGCCGCAGGACCCGATCCTGTTCGACGCCAAGGTGCGCGACAATCTGGACCCGTCGGGCACCAAGGATGATGCCGCGCTCTGGCACGCACTCGAAGGCGCTGGACTCGCCGACTACGTGCGCCAGCAAGACGATGCGCTTGATGCCATGCTCACCGCGTCGTCCTTGTCGGTCGGGCAGGCGCAGCTGCTGTGCCTTGCACGCGCGATTCTGCGCAAGACCAAGGTGCTGGTCCTGGACGAGGCGACAGCGTCGATTGACCACCAGACCGACGATATTGTTCAAAAAACGATCCGGCGCGAGTTTACCGGGTGCACGGTGCTCACGATTGCCCACCGGATTGCCACGATTCTCGATTACGACAAGGTGTGCGTCTTGGATCATGGTGAGGTGGCCGAGTTTGATACGCCCGAGGCGTTGCTCAGCAAGGCCGACTCGATTTTCTATTCTTTGGCCAAGGAAAGTGGGCTCGTGCAGTAAATTAGACGTCGCTGGCTTGTCCCGTCATGATTCATGCTTTTTTGTTCTGCATTTCCAGCGTCTTTGGTTCCTTGTCGCCTCCCAACTCATCACCTTGTGTTGCACATGTCATGACACAGACAGGAGATCGCATTCCCATGCGTTACCTGTCGATATCTTCAATGAAAATATTTTGACCACTCCGCATGCTTCCAAGACTTCTCATACAACGACAAACCGTTCCTCCAACGTTTCCAGCACCGAAATTGCTGGCTCTGGCCAAGCAAGAGACGCAATCACTTCGGGCTCAAACCCGCCAGGTACATGCTCCACCAAAACAGCGGCAAACTGGGGCGTAAGGGTTCCCGTCCTGAGGTCAAGGACGCACAGCGACATCGGGATTGTTTGCACCCACTGTGAAATCATACTGGCATCGAGCGCCGGATCAATGTCAAGACTCATGGAGTACAAACCGTGCGGCACGTTCGGTAGAAAGGGGCCAAACTGGTTGCGACAAACGTCGATTTTGCGGAGCGTTGGCGGCAAGCAAAGCTGGCAATAATGTTCACTCAACAGGTTGCAGTTCATGAGCGATAGGGCCGCAAGTTTTGGCGGCATGTGCTCCTTGAGGGCCATGAGCGCCGGGCCAGGAAGCGAGTAACCATTCAGGGAAATTGTCTAGAGTGATGGAGGCAACCGAGGCAGAGTGGAAGCAAGTGGCACCAAGCGCCATGACCTCATTCCAGACCGACAATTAGAGAAAAAGACGCTGCGTTGCAATAGGGACACGATTGGGGGCAAAATCGGCCTCTAGTTAAAATGTGTTGACGGTCGTCGGGGATGCGGCTGCCAGTGGCGTGCGTGTAGCAACCTCGTCCGCCCCTGCGGCCAGTGGTGCCTGTTCCGACTTCAGATGCAATGTCAGGTCGTCAAGCGTGTCCCGAGGGATGCCCCGAATGACCTCGTCTATCCCCGTGAGGCCATGCACCCCCAGCGTGAATTGTGTGAGGAATCGGAGTCGACAAACAAGCGCCGCCAGATGCGCCACGACCAGAGGAGAGTGAGGTAACTCGGATTCATAGTATTCCATGTACACAGTGAGTGTCGTGAGTGTGTCCGAAACGCAATCGAACAGGGTCGCAGCCGTGTCGATCGATTCGTCACTTGGATACAGCGAAAATGACAAGGAGCGCAACCGCGGCACGTTCACACAGGCGCAGCGCATCGTCTTCTGGCATCAGCCCCAGACTGATGGAGACCAATGACGGGGGTAGGTCCAGCTTATCCCAAGAGTCAAAACAAGGCGCAGCAACATGCAAAGCAAGGCACCTGGGTGGCACACAGGAAGTGTTGTCCAGTTTTTCACGAATTCGGATATCTTCCCAATGAACGGGCAAAAGTGACCAACGTAAAGACGCAGGGATTTTGGACCCAAATCGTCGAGAATAACGTGGCGGCGGGATTTCTGCACGGTTTGATGTTCGTGGCGGCAAGATCAAGTATGCGCGCCAATCCTTGCGCGCAGCGTCGTCCTCAACACGGGCACCAATGATCGTGCCATTACAATCATGTTGCGTGAAGAATGGGCCAGAGGTGAGACATATGGGCGACTCAGAAGACCAGAGAGCGTTTCGAATGGCAACGCGAAGACACGGCGTATAGAGCGCAGGTGCAGCCAAGGCGAGCTGCAAGGGAGCGGTGAGGCTCTTGTAGCCGTAAATGGGAGCATTCGTGCGTGGAGTGTTGGTGGGAGAGTGATTTGTATCTGCTGTGACAACGCGGGTACCAGCCAACCTCCCATGTTCGTGATCCACCCACACATCCACTCACCCCAACACCATGAGCACAACAACTGAGGCTCGCACGATTCGTCTCGACGACTTGCCGCACTTTGTGCTGGAACGCATCGCTGAGTTCCTGACTCACAGCCGGGACCGCCACACTGTGCTCCACCTGGCCCTTGCCGCCCCCACCTTCTTTGGGCCCATGCATGCGCGTCGCGATCCGCACCGACGACACGGGCGGCGGCCTCGTCTCTGAATATTCTTTTGTTGGCGACGCGCCTGGCTTGGCCAAATTCGAGCCCTCCAAGGTGGGCACAATCTGTAATATACTTTGTGGCGACACGGACAGCAGCAGACTGAACTGGCACTTGGTATTGCTGCCACGCACCGCTGATCGCAAGCTCGTTCCCATCAAGGAAGTTACCGAAGCGGTCATGGCTGACTGGCATTGGTCTCTGCTTCCCCTCGCGGCCAAGGATCTCCGACGTTGTGGTGCCAGCGTGTATTCGGGTAGCACGACCATTGATGTGCCACTGCGGTGCACAGTCCTGTTTCTCGGCTGTTATTTTGATCTTGAAAAGATTGTGTTGCCACAGTCGCTTGTTGAGCTGGCTGTAGATCAAGTGTTGACAGCTCATTCCGCATCAAATCTTGGTGCTAGTGCCAACGTTCCTCTCCCACGTCTTCGGAAGCTCTCCATCAATTTTGATCGCTCGTTATTGATCGATCGAGAAAAGGAAGTTGTTGTAGCGACTGCTCTCTTTGCACTCGTTCCAGCGTCGCTCACGCATCTCAAGTTTTCTGACCTGGGCGGGTATGCGCTCCAAGCGGGTGCTGAGCTCGTTCGTCGGCTGCCTTGCCTGGCCACTTTGCACCTCAGCGTCGACCGTCATCCCAGCATCAGGGGGTTTGACCTCGTCCTGGCTGCTCTGCCCCGCTCTGGATTTGGTCATTTGCATCTGGCTCTAACTCCGACGAAATTTAGCACCACGCGATCGCCCCAGTACGTGATCACTGATACTCGAGCTGCCCAACTTGCTTCCAGTCTCCCCGAGTCGGTCCAGTCGCTTGTCCTCTTCTCCCCTGTCCGATTGCCACGTGTATCATTGGCGACCAATGCGCTCACAATTGATGTGCAAGCCATCCTCGGCCTGGATCCGCCTCCATTCTCGCCAACGTTAACTCACCTCACACTTGATCTCAAATTGATGGAGCGTCGCGAATACGAGCCTGACAGTTTCGCCCCGATTCTGGGACGGCTGCCTTCATCCCTCGTGCATCTGGAACTCCACCGCTCCGACTTTTCAGAGGAGTCTATCCATGCCCTCGTCAGCTCTTTCCCGCCAAAGCTCGAGTCACTTTCACTCTTCAATGTGGAAATGTCAACCGCTGGCCTGACCGATCTGGCCAGTGGCTGGCCTTTGACGCTGCGCAAGATCGATCTTCTCGCGATGCTATTTGGCAACACTCTTCCGGATATTCCTTCAAACATCCGTGGTCTCTCTTTGAACCTGACCCACATGGAGCTGAGCGCTGCTGACAAGGACGCTGCGGTTGCTGCGTGGATCACGGTCCTCCCGCCGTCAGTGCGGACGTTGAAGCTGTACCTGAACGCGGCGGGTAAAAGTCATGAAGAGGCCGACACTTTGGTCACAGTGACACGGCGGAAAATGTCGGGATGGAAGCGCATGCAAGAATGGGCTGGCGATATGGCGATGCCCAGCAAACTGCTGGCGGCGCTCATGGCTCATTTTGAAGCCTTTGAAGTGGAGCACTGTGTATATATTTCTGACCGCTTGTCGAGCCTGTTTTCGGGTCGCTTTTGATTTTAGTTTCGGTTGTGCAGTTTCTTGTTGTCAAAAATCAATCTTCTTTCGTGTTTCGGATCGCATGGCCATGGCATGCAACGTGATGATGTTTCTGTAAAAAGCATCCTGACATGGTGTCTATCGGCTTCGATCAGCGCCATGAGATCAACTAATTACGCTCGCACAATCCACCTCGACGACTTGCCGCATAATGTGCTGGAACGCATCGCCGAGCTTTTGAACCACCGCTGGGACCGTCACATCTTGTTCCACCTGGCCTTCGCCGCGCCCACCTTTTTCGCGCCATGCATGCGCGTCGCGATTCGCACCGACGACGAGGGAGGTGGCCTTGACTCTCTCTGTTCCGACCATTCATTTGTTGGTGACGCGCCTGGCTTGGCCAAATTCAAGCCCTACATGGTTGGCTCAATCCGCAAAGCGAATTGCGGGGACGCGGACATTAGGAGGCTGCAGTGGCTTTTGGTATTGCTGCCACGCACCGTTGATCGCAAGCTAGTGCCTATCAAGCGCGCTTTCGAGGAGGTCTCGGCTGACTCGCATTGGTCTTTGCTTCCCCTTGCGGCCAAGGACCTCCGGCGTTGTGGTGCGCGCGTGTTTTCAGGCAGCGCGACCCTCGATGTGCCACCGCAGTGCACGTACATGTACCTTGGTGGCGTCCTTGACCTTGAAAAAATTGTGCTGCCGCGGTCGCTTGTTGAGCTGGCCGTGGATCAAGTAGTCATGGCTCTTTCTGCATCGAATCTTGGTGCTGGTGCCAATGCTTCTCTTCCACGCCTTCGGAAGGTCTCCTTCAGTTTTGGTCGACCATTGTCGCTCGATCGTGAAATGGCAGTTGCTGCAGCGAATGCTCTCTTCACGCTCATTCCATCTTCGCTCACGCATCTCAAGTTTGCTGGCTTGGGTGAGCATGCACTGCAAGCGGCTGCTGAGCTCGTGCGCCAACTACCATGCCTGACAACTTTGCATCTTTGCGTGGAACGTCATTCCAGCATCAAGGGGTTTGACCCCGTCCTGTTTGCTCTGCCCCGGTCTGGGTTTGGTCATTTGCACCTGGCTCTGATTCCGACAAAATTTGGCATCAGGCGATCGCCTCATCACCATCATGGTATTACAGATGCTTTGGCAGCCCAACTTGCTTCCAGTTTTCCTGAATCGGTCCAGTCGCTTGCCCTCTTCTCCCCCGTCCGACTGCCACGTGTGCCATTGGCGACCAATGCGCTCACCATCGACGCGCAAGCCATTCTTGACATGGATCCGCCTCCATTCGCGCCAACGCTAACACACCTCGCGCTTGATCTTAAAGTGGAGGGTCGCGAATGCGAGCCTGACATTTTGGTCCCGATTCTGGGGCGGCTGCCTGCATCCCTCGTGCACCTGGAGCTCCACCGTTCACACTTTTCAGAGGAGTTATTCGATACCCTTGTTCGCTTATTCCCGCCGCGGCTTGAGTCATTTTCACTGTTCAATGTGGAGATGTCAGCTGTTGAACTGAACGATCTTGCGCACAGCTGGCCGTTGACGCTGCGTAAACTCGACCTGCTCGTCATGTTGTTTGGTGGCGTTCCGCCCGTCATCCCACCGAGCGTTTTTGCGCTTTCTGTGGACCTGACGCGTGTGTTGGGTGCTGTTGACAAGGACGCTGCAGTTGCTTCGTGGATCAAGTCTCTCCCGTTGTCAGTACGGACATTGAAGATGTATCTGAACGCAGCGGGTAAAAGTCAAGAAGCTGACACTCTGGTCACGGTGACGCGAAGGAAAATGTCCGGATGGACGCGCATGAGAGAATGGGCGGAAAATGTGTCATTGCCCAACGAGCTCTTGGCGGCGCTTGAGGCTCACTTTGAAGCCTTTGAAGTGGAGCGTGGAGTGGATATCAGCGACCGCTTGTCGAGCTTGTTTTCGGGTCGTTTCTGATTTTCGCTTTGATTGTGCTGTTTATTGCTGTCATCGATAAATCTGCTTCAAACAGTCGGGTTTCGGATCGCATGGCCATGTCTAACGTGATGAAGTTTCAGTAAAAAGAGCATCTTGCCGTGGTTTACATCGGCTTCTATTAAGCAGGGAATATAGTTGCCACCCAAAAGCCCCACCACTCTCTCTTCTCCACCTATGTGCCGATATGCGCTGAGCTCACAACGCAAAGATGACCGGGCTCAGAAACCAAATTGGAGACTGCTGCGCGAAATCAATAATCTAAGACCCCCCCCCCCCCCCCCCCCAACATTTGGGGGGTCCGCTCAGCGCGACGAAAAGCGAGCGCCATTGACGATTCGTGAAAGCGTGTTTTGAAATAACGTACCGGGCCTTGAGAGCCATGCTTGCCGCTTGGTTGTTAATGAAAGGCTTACTGCTCAATACATGGATGTGGTTTGTGTCTGGGAGACATGCGTGGAGATGTTGAGTCCTGGTTGCCCCATTATGAGTCGTCGATCATCATGCACGAGGTCAGCATGCGATCCGACTCGCGCTTCTTCTCAAAGGTCTGAACGAGCGCAGACACGGATTTCTTTCTCCACCGTCACTCCAACATAACCTCGATTGAAATCAAACACCTGCCTTCTGCAGGCTGTCGTCATCGTTGTTGTCATCGTCAAAACCTCGCCTTGTTGGATCTGGGCTGCGTCGCAAGAACGACGGCAGCTCCAAATCCGCATCCTCATCCATGAGCTCGGCCTCTTCGTGACTGACACGATCCAAGAGCTGCTCCAAGTCGCGCAGCACATCGTTCGGCCCGTTGCCGCGACCTCGGTCAGCCGCCGTCGATCGCATAAACGATGCCGCCGCGGACGCCGACGCTGCGACTGGTGAGCGGCTCGGCGCGGGCAGCGTACCAGTCGGCGGGCGCGAGTTTGGTTCGGCGGTCGCGAACGTCACCGGCACGCGGTCCAGGTCACGCATATCCTCGGCGTCCTCGACTCGGAACGACGCGCCCGCGACCCGCACGAGCAACTCGTCCGCGGCGCGGTTCAGCACCGCCGCGGGCGTGACTGGCACCCCCTCCCCGACCCCCAACACATCGCGCAACCGGCGCAGCCCATTCTCGACCTCGGCCGTAAACACAAACAGCTCGTTCAGCTTCGGGAACGCGTCGGCCAATGTGCTCACCTCAAACAGGTTGCAGAAATGCGAGACGACGCGCGCGTACGTGGCTTCTGGCGACGTGCCCTCGCCCGTGGCCACGGCCAGCTGCCGCGTCTCGCGGCGGTGCGTGTTCTTCTCGAACGCGAGCAGCCGCTTGATTTCCTCGACGGCCATGAGCTCGGCGTCCTCGTCGGGCGTCTCGCCGGGGAGCCGGTCCGGGTCAACGCCGAGGAGTTGGAAGAGACGGGTCCGGTAGGTGCGCGCGTGGTCGAGCACCTCGAGCTCCTGCGCCCAGAACTGCAGGACGCGGAACGTGTCGCGCACGGCGTGGATGCCCTGCGGGTCGGCCGCTTTCTTGGCGTTGCTGGGCTTGCGGTTGCCATTCTTGTCGGCCGGGTCGACGAGCGGGCGGCGCCACACGAGCTCGTCGACTTGCCGAATATACTGCTGCATCTTGGGCACCATGTGAACGACCTTGGCCACTTCCTCGAGGGCGTTGACGACCGCGTGCACGCCCTTGACGTGCAGCCGAATGCAAACGTCCTTGAGCACGTCGCGGCACTGCTCGGCGGGCATCGCGTCAATCTCGTAGAGCTTGAGCTGGAAGTGCAGCTTGTCGCGGCGAATCCGGTCGCGCGTCGACCCGCCCGTCGGCGGTGCCGGCGGCGCGTGCGGCTGGTCGCGCTCGGCGCGCTGCGGGCCGGCAATCGTCTTGATCTTCTCGAAATTGACGAGCTGCAGCTTAAGCAAGGTCACGCTCCTCCTCGACACGGTGAATCACTTTCTGCTGCTCGTCAATCTTCTTTTGCAGCAGGCCAATCTGCTGTTCAAGCGTATGTTTGAGCCGCAAAAATTGGTCCGGTGGCGCGGGCACCTCGTCGAGCATCGGCGGCGCCGGCGAGTGGCCTTCGGCGCGCGTCATTCTGCGCACCTGGTCGCGCAAATTCTTGATTTCCTGCTGCAACCCGTCGACCTTGCGCTCATACACGTCAACGACCTCGGTCGTGACCTGGTCCAGCGCGCCGTGCCCCGGTTTCCGAAACTGCGCGGCGACCGTTTGAAATGACTGCTCCGCGCGCCTCTGCTGCGCGGCCGACTTGGTCGTGACCGTCTGCAACTCGTCACGCAACGCCTGCGCCTCGGCCGCGTCGCGCTCGGCCTGCGCGCGTACTTGCTCGTACTTGATGCGCAGGTCCTCGACGTGGTTCTTGCTACCGCCCTTTTGCGCCGCCAGAATCCGGTCAATCTGCGTCGTATCGCCACCGCCGGCGGCCTTGATCGCGTCGCGCACGCGCCGCCGCGCGATCTCCTCCTCTTCCTCTTTCGACAACCGCTGCACGAGTTCGCGAATCAGGTCCCCACGGCGGTTGAACTCGTTCATGACGTGCGGGATCGCGTGGTCCAGCGACACTTGTACGACCTCGGGCAACTTGACGTCGACGACGTTCGGCGGGAGCGGCGGTAAACCCGTCGCTTGCATGAACTCGGACAGTTCACGCAGCGCGCGCGACCGTGCCACCGCCGCGGCTGACGCCCGGTGATGATGCGGCCGTGAGGAACGGGACGAGGTCGTATACGACGACGAGCTCGGGGTCGTGACGGACGACGCCGACCGCGGCATGGAGCTCGGGACGGACGTGATCGACGGCGAGCCGGAGGCCTCGGACGAGACGGCCGAGTCGGCCGTCACTGTCCGCCCGCGCCCAGCAGCGGCTGCAGTAGCGGTGCGGTGCGCGCGTTTGCGTGAGACCGGGTACGGCACTTCCGGTAACACCGACGACGGGTGCGACGATAGATCCTCGTTTCCGCGCGCCGAGGTCGACCTTGCACGGTCTCGCGCGGCCCGGTTTGCTGCGCGCCGGAGTTCCGGCATGATCGGTGAGCTGCGCGCAGCGGAGGTCGAGCTGGACGGGCGCGTGCTCGGTGCGCGGCGGAGCAGCGGCGGCGGTAAATATCGCGCTGGCGGATTGTCGTCGACATGTCCTCGACGGCTGGTGGGGCCGAGGCGCGTGGCGGTGGTGGTGGCCGGTAGGACGCGAACGGGCCGTCGGTGCGGTTCAGGAACGAGGGAGCGGGTGGAGAGGGGGATCGCGAAGGCGTATCGGCGGGAATGTCGGGGAAGTTGCGCAGCGCGGCCGGGCGAAGAGGGGACGGTTGGCGTGCCGCTACGGGGGTGGAGGGCAGCTGCTGCAGGTGCGGTTGCTCGCTGCGCGTCTGTTGGTCCCGCCGTTGCCGCTCCTCCTCCTCGACAGCCCATGCGGGTCGCGGCGCGCGTTGGCTCTTGAGGTGGTCGGGCGTCTGCGCACACGTCGTGATGGTCAGTAGAACTCCATTGCGAAGTTCCCACGCAAAGAGTCGAGTACCTTGGGCGACGGCGACCGGGTGCCATACGACCGGTACTCGACCTCCTCGCGGTCGAGGGCCAGGCGCAGGGCTGCATAATCAATCGACGGTTCGGCACCACCCGGCGCGGGTCCGTGCAGCAAGTACTTGACGGCGTCGGCCGTGTGAATGGCCGTGTTCTCCACTACCAGTCGCCATTTCACGTCGGTGAGACTCGCTTCCTTTCATTTTGTTTGTCGTGAACATGATTTGTACAGAGTGGTCGCGGCGTCGAGAAAACCGAGTCGGTCACGTCGCCGTCGCCGCCGGGCGAGAACATGCTGGCATTTGTTGTTGGTGGGGCCATGGCAGCTGCAAATTGTCGAGGATTGGCGCGCAGGTTGGAATCAAGTCGCCGTGAATAGATTGCTGGTGGTTATGGCCCAAGATCAGGTCGTCTTTGGGGTGAATGGTTGTCGTGATCAAGGACGTGGTGCACGACGACGCTTGCCATGTGCGATCTGGGGACTGCCGCGCACACGTGTCTCGCGCAGGGATCATGCAGAGGCGTGAGAGCTCTCAACCAGCGCTGGCGGCCTCGCAACGTGTCACTCGCTCTCGCGTGACCATGTCGCACTGCGGTCCACGTCACTCGTTGTCGGCCGCCGTTGGCCCCGCCATCGCCAACCGCCGCTCGTCGACGCTGACCGGACGCGGCCAGGCGAGACCGCCCCCAACTTCCCGCAACCCCACAACGAGCCGGGCGACCGCTTTGCCAGCCCCTCAGCTTGACCTTCCCGCGCCCAGCACCCGGCTCGCCGCAAACCGCCACCAACCCGGTCTACCCGCCACCATGGTCAAGCTCACGCCCGTCTTCATCGCCGACCACGTGCAGCAGCACGTGCAGGACATCAAGGACCTGTCGCTGGTCGGCAAGGACATCGACGAGATCGACGACCTGTCGGCGTGTGTCAGCTTGGCCAAGCTCTCGCTCAAGCAGAACTTGCTCACGAACGACGCGCTCGACGGACTCTCGCACAACGAGGCCATCACGACGCTCGACCTATCGTGCAACAAGCTCGAGTCATTTGCCGGGCTCGATAAGCTGCGCAAGCTGATTTCCATCAATGTCGCGAGCAACGAAATCACGCGGCTGTCCACGCACTTGTTGCACTTGAAGAACCTCAAGGCGCTCGTCGCGAATGGGAACTTGATTGCCAAGATTGATAATCTCACGAATTGCACGCAGTTGAACACGCTCGGTGTGTGTCCCGGTCAGACGCGCGACGACCCGCGACGTTGCACCAACCTGCGTCCCAGTCGCAAATAACTGACTCGCCACGCGCTCGCTCGCCCTTCGCGCCTTGCAGTCCTCTCGCACAACAAGCTCACGGACCTGTCGAACCTCGGCGCGCTCAAGCACCTCACGAAACTGTCGGCCTCGCACAACCCGATTCGCGTGATTCCGGACCTGTCGGCGAACCCGCAGCTCAAGGACCTGCGTCTGTCCCACTGCAAGATTACGGCGATCCCCGAATCGATTCGACTCAACCCGGCGCTCGAGACGATCGACCTCGGGTCCAACTTGATCACGCAGTTCACGTACGTTCTCGCACCTCGGCGTCCATTCCACGTCTGCCCAATGCTGACCGTCTGCTTTTGCTCAAACAGCGACATTGTCCACCTCGCCTCCCTGCCGAACCTGCACCAGCTGACGCTCCGCGGCAACCCGGTCTGCAGCGAGCCCGACTACGAGGCCAAGGTCAAGGCGCTCTTCCCGTCGCTGCGCATCCTCGACAATGTCCGGTTCGACGAACGGTTCCTCAAGAATAAGAAGAAGCGCGAGGCGCTCGTCGTGAAACGCAAGCGCGAGGAAGAGCGCGCCGCGCGACGCGCCGCCAAGGAGGCCGCTACCGCCTCAGCCGCTTCCGGCTCCGGCTCGGATTCCGGGGACGACGAGGATAAGATGGGTGTTGATGCGCCCGCACCCAGAGATAAGAAGCGGCCACGCGCGCCGGACGCGCCGCGTAGGCCGGTGCGGGAAGGTGGGGATAGGCCGCACCGCCGCGCACTGCCACGGGTCGGGATCGCGGCGGGTGCGCGCGGGTCGCCGACGGCCGACGACGTGGTGGATCCGCCAGCGGCGAAGCGGTTCAAGGGTGCTGGCAAGGGTAAGGGGCTCGCTGCGGCGGTGGAGGGCGGCGCGCGCGGCAAGACGTTGCCGAAGACCGGCGCGCTGGGTGAGCCATCGTTGGCGGTGGCGAAGCGTGGCGGAAAGGGTTCGGCGCTGGGTACGAAGTCGACGCAGAAGACGGCGGCCCCCGCGAAGGCGGCAGAGAAGGCTGCGGCGGCCGATCCGGCACCTGCACCGACCTTGGCGCCCGCACCTGCCCCTGTTGCTCAGCCGACGAGCTCCGCACCCGCACCGAGCGCACCAGCTGCTGCCGCCGTTGCCGCTGCGGCGGTTCCGCCCGAGGCGACGCTGTCGGGCGTGCGCGGGATCATTGACCGGCGCAAGCGCGTGCCAGAGAGCCAGAAGGAGGTGGTCGCGCTGTTGGAGTCAAAGGATACCGATGGGGATGTCGACATGGGGCTCGGGATTGGCGGATGGGATTGAGCTGTTGCCGCGTAAACATTTGGTGTGTCTTCAAGTTCCCTTGGTTCCAGAGCCTGTCGTGAGAGGACCTTGCAGAAAGGTGCGCAAACTAAGTGCTCAACCGAGCGAGCACACACACGAACAAGTCGAATTACAGCGAGAAAACGCAATTTCTTACCTACACCAAGCACTTGTAGGACTCGCCGTCGCAGGTGAACACGCCATTATCGTAGAGGTCGGCGAGGAGGTCGGCGAGCCGCGGGTTGACGTGCTTGCACGCTACAAACAGCAGGGGAGGAAGCGAATGTGATCAGAGAAGCACGGACAACGATGAAATGAACCGGTGGAGAGAGAACGCTCGTACCGTCCGTGACCTGCTTGGCCCACGCAAAGTACTGCTGGATGCGCTCGGGCGTCCAGCCAATGGGCGCCTTGCGCGTCAAGTCCCTCAGGTTGTAGAGCTTGTCGCCGAGCTTGATGAGCTTGGCGGCTTCTGAGGCCGCCCAGACGGTTTCGACTTGGCGCTGTTTCCGGTCGGCTACATGACGAGTCGAGCGTCAGTTTGACGACGACTAG
>GG745336.1:77586-98734 GCA_000151295.1 Allomyces macrogynus ATCC 38327 | reverse complement strand
CATCCATTGATCCCAGCCGTCCCATCCCCCGTCACAAACGATTTTCGTCACTTCGTCAAACAGAGTCCGAGGGCGGACTTTCCGGCGATGGCCATGAGCATCCCCCGGGTGCGCACCATCCCCGAACCCCACGCCCGGGTCGACGTGCCGCAGGTCAGCAGCATCCCGCTCTGGTCAAGACCGATTGGCATCGCGCGCAAGCGCGCGTTCCACGCCTCGGACCCGGGGCGCGATGGGGTCATTGGGAACGCGAGTTTGCGCTTGGTCGTGGCCGCGTGGAACCGCTGCTGCACGGTGGTGCCGGCGGTTGGGGTCGGGGTCGCGGGTTCGGTGCGGTGCGCGTCGCCGTACGAGGACATGTCTGGCGTTCGGGGGAGGGGTTAGTGGTGTGGTTGCGATGGGAGAGAGGGAAGAGGGCGGATGACGGACAGAACCAGGTGGCCGGGAGGAGCGCGGCAAAGAACCCGGTGGACTCGGCAAAGTAGAAGCTGCCGGCGCACGCGATGACGCAGACGAGCGGTTCTACGAGTGAGTGATTGATGAGTATCGTGATGCCCTCCGTCGACCGTCCCACAAAAAGGGGGGCACCGTACTCCAGATGCCCTTGGCCTTGACCATGCTCCACCCGCGCTTTACGCGGAACGGCACCTCGTCGACTAAGAACACGGCGACTGAGCACAGGCAAAAGTAGAGCACCGACAGCGACCAGGGGATCCACGACAAGACAAACAGGAACCACGCGAGGATATCGCAGCACGCATCGACGACCGAGTAGAGCGCGCGCCGCAATTCGCTCAAGGGTAGTGGGCGGTCGAGGCCCGCATTCATGCGCGTGGCAGCGTGCGCCGGGCCATGCCGGGCTGACCGGAAGGCGAGCAGCGCCTGGACGAACAGGAGAATGGCCTGGATGACGACGAGAATGCCGGCAATGACGACGTTGGGGTGTGAGAGCCACAGCCACAGGCCATCTTGGTGGAAGACGAGCCGCATGGCCGGCGGGCGTCGTCGTGGGCGAGGTTGGTCGAGATGGGTGGTCGGACGGTCGAGTTGGTCGGGCACGTCGAGTTGAGCCTCTTTGAACTGTTGCCGGAGAATGTAGGAAGGCCGGAAGCGGAGCAATTGGTCGGGCAAGACGACGGTAACGCGGAAAACAGATGTTCGGTCCCGGGACACCGTCAGTGCCCTTGACCACGGCGCTGTCGGGCGCGAATACTGCAGCTCGTGCGTGGCCTGACCGAATGCGGGGAGTGGTCGTGCGTTGGTGGTCGTGGTCGGCGAGAATAGCGGGTCGCTTTCGCGAGAACAGATGCGAGGCCGGGCGACCAGACTCCAAGGGTGAAGACTGTAAGCTCTAATCGGGCGAGAACATGACCGACCTGTCAATCCCATCGGCATACCCTGCCAGTTGCCGGCAGCAACATGCAGCGTGCTGGCACGTGTGATAGTCATCCCTGGCCAACGGCTGGCGTGAGAACGGGGCAGCAACATGCCAAACGAACAGAAATTTCCGCCTGGTCACTTTTTGGCTGGCCAGGGGGAACTCGCGCGCACAGCCATCTCGCGTTGGCTCTCCCCACGTTCCGACCAGCACGCCTGCCAATCAACACCATGGATTCCATGGACGTCGACCACCAGCAGCAGCTGTCGCAAGAGCAGCCCTTTGGCAACGGCGGCAGCGCCCACGGCGGCAGCGTCAACGGCACCGGCCGCCAGCTCGAGGAGACGTCGCTCTTCATCGGTTCGTTCCCAACACCCAATGCCGATGCCCATCGAGCACACGACACTCACGAGCCCTCCCAGGCCGTCTCGCCCTCGACACGACCAAGCATGACCTCGAGCGACTCTTCTCGCGCCACGGCCGCATCCGCCGCTGCGAGGTGAAGCGCGGCGGTTACGCCTTTGTCGACTTCTTCGAGCGTGCCGACGCCGAGCACGCGCTCGTCGAGAACGGGTCCGAGTTCATGGGCGAGCGCATCGCCGTGCAATTTGCCAAGGTTCGTGCCCACACCCCGTTTCTTCCCTCGGCTTGGACGGTTCGTCGGGTAATGGCTTGGGAGCGTTTCGCTTGGACAACCGGGTACGGGCCGCGGCGACGGCAGCGCGGAGTGGAGCGTGAGGGCGGATCCACACTCATCTTTGCTCGATGACCGTCTGGAAGTGATCACGGTGGGCCAAGGACAGGGGAGGAGGGAGTGGGGAAGTGTCCAAGACCCAAGATCATGGCCAGGGGCAAGAGCAGTGGATCCGGGCCGAGTGCGTGCGCCAATGGAGGAGCAGAGGAAGAAGAGGGTGGTGGCGAGGTGGACCAAGGCCCAAGTGCTGGCCATACCGTTCTTCTCCATGTCCAAGTGACCGCCCAAGCCATGCCGACGGGGCAAGTGGAATGTAAGGCAGCTGCAGTCCAAGGCCGTCCAAGCCTGTCGTTTGCCGTGTTTGCGTGTGGGCGTGTGGACTGACCATGACTTGAATTTACTCTTGCGCACTCGTCTCTATTCTTGCACATCGCTTTGTTGACCCTCTTCACCTCCCCCTTGCTTGTCGCGCTCATCCTCATCTCGCTGCCTCGGCTCCACCAGGCCCGCAAGGCCGAGCCCGGCTCGAACGCGTGCTTCCGGTGCGGCGACCCGAACCACTGGTCGCGTGACTGCCCAATGCGTGACGAGGACCGCGGCATGGGTTTCGCGCGCCGCCCGCCGCCGCTCTCCTACCGCGGCGGCCCGTCTCGCCGCCGGTCCCGGTCGCGGTCCCGGTCGCCCTACCGTCGCTCTTCGCGGCGGTACTCCCGCTCGCGGTCGCGGTCGCGGTCGCCTTACCGCCGTAGCTCGCGGCGCCACTCGCGCTCGCGGTCGCGGTCCCGGTCGCGGTCGTCGTATCGCCGCAGCTCGCGCCGCCACCACTCGCGGTCGCGGTCGCGGTCGCGCACGCCGCCGCGCCGCCACGTGTCCCGGTCGCGGTCCCGGTCGCGGTCGCGGTCGCCCGTGTCGTCGTCGCGCCGTGGACGCGATCGCGAGAGCAGTCGCCGCCACGCTTCGCGGTCGCGGTCGCGGTCTCGGTACGCTCATATCTCCCTCTTCTGCTCACCTCGCGAACGTCTCGAATCGGTTGACTGACATGGTGGCTCAATTGATTAGCACGCCCCCGCGCGACCGTGACCGTCGCGACCGCGATCGCGACGAGCCGCGCGGCCGGTCGTACTCGCGCACGCCGTCGCCGTCGCGCGACTAGGTGCTGCTTGGCCCCGGTGCCTCGATGCGGGTCGTGGATGCTCCGCTGACCCTCGCCCCTTCTCCGTCCTGGCGCGCCGCCAGGTCCCGCGCGCGCTTGATGAGGGCATTTTAGTGTTCTGCTGTTGACCGTTTCGCTGCTTCAATTGATTATTTCCGTCAGGTTTTCGACGACAATGACATTTCCGTATTATTGAAAATCGTCGGGTTTGTCGAGCTGTGAGCGGAGTTGCTGACTGCGCGAAAGACCGTGCGGAAGCAATACCCCAACAGCACCGACTCATACTCAGGTCGAGCGTGTCGTTTGGGCACGGTTAGGCCACACCCACCGCCTCTACTTGTTTTGCGAGTCCAAGTTGCTCGCCGCCGGAAATACACGCTGATCGCCTGTCGGCACGCTGTCTGGCGCGTCGTCCTCGATCGAGTCTGGTCAAGCTCTCGCTTCGATCCCGCACAGCTGGCCGTCTGCTCTCTCCGGTCCTGCCCCTTGATCGACGTGATATCTGGTCAGATATCGCGCTACTTCACTTTGCCGGAATGACTTGCACTGCAGCACATCCTTTTGCAAAACTGGGTCTGGTGTGGTTGATGCCGATCGTCATCGTTATGATTCAAAGAACGCATTTTGATGGTGCTGGCGCTGATGCTCACTGACAGCTGTCCTGCAGCCGGTGGTGATTGTGCCCCGCCGCTCCGGTTCCTGGTACCGCCACAGCACGACCTGACAAGCGCTGCTTGGCCTGGTCCGCTTAGGCGCACTTCTTCTCGGCAGGGCTGTCGGTTGTTGCGGGCCGCCGCCATCCGCGACGTGCAGGATTCGACGTTCAGCACCGTGAAAGCGAGGGGCAAGACGCGTCAGGGGCTAGGTTACGACCAGGTTATTGGCGTCCGCCCAGGCGAAAGATTCGCGAAAGCCGGCCAAGGCGCGGCCAGCCACACGCGCGCATGGAGGCGTTGGGCCCAGGTGCTGCGCCACATCCAGCTCGGTCGCTTGGCGTAATCCAACTGCGGCCGTTCACCACACACAAGTCGACGCCCAACCACCAACCACCGGCCAAGTCCTCCCTCGCCTCGTCACCCAATCCTCCCCACCCGCGCGCGCGACTTGCTCCTTCAACTTCATTCCCGCGCGCTCGACGACAACGAGCTCAAGACGGCCCTGGCCGCGTCCATAGACCCGCTGCAATAGACTGGACCCCTGCCCGCATCTCGAGCCCGTGCTGTGCTCGACCGCGCGACCCGCCAATTTGCGCCCAACGAATAGACGCTTGCCGACCTGACCTTCTCCACCCGCCAATTGCATTACCATGGCGCGCCTGTCGATGACGGCGGTCGTCGTCGTCCTGCTCGCGGCCATGCTGGCCATGGCCGTCGTTGCCACGCCGCAAAAGTCGTCACCCTCGCCATCTCCATCTCCCGCGCCCGCGGCCAAGAAGGACGATGCCAAGAAGGACGACGACAACAACAACGACTCCTCGTCGTCCTCGTCACCGGCACCCGCCGCGTCCAAGGGCGGCAAGAACCTCGTATTCTCGTACTACTACTACCAGGAGACGGGCGTCAAGCCGTGGCAGATTCCGGGCCAGCAAATCTCGCACCTGGTCTGGTCGTTTGCGAATATCTGGAAGGATGGCACGATCACGCTCGAGGGCCCTTCGAACACGCCCGCCGGTAAACTGAACATCAAGCAGTCGACGCAGCGCACGTTTGGTCACTCGGATACGAAGTGCAACTGCACGGGGTCGTGCCTCAAGGGCGAGCTGTACCAAATGTTTTTGCTCAAGCAGCAGTACCCGCACATGAAGCTGATTCTGTCGGTTGGGTACGTTGTTGGTGGTGTGATGGGTGGAGACGTTTGCGCGCGGAATGACGCTGACCCACGATTTTGGTCACGAACAGAGGCTGGATCTGGTCGGACAACTTCTCGGACGCATTTGCGTCGTCGTCGGGCCGCACGCAGGCGGTCAAGTCGGCCACGTCGCTCATGGAGACCTACGGGTTCGACGGCCTCGATATCGATTGGGAATTTCCGGCAACCAAGAAAGACGACAACCCGACCTTCACCTACCGCAACGATGACCACGTCAATTTCGCGTCGTTCCTCGAAGAGGCCAAGTACACCTGGAACAAGGGCGGGCACAAGGACTGGGAACTGACGGCCGCGCTGACCGGGTTCGTCTTTGCTGGGTCGAAAGACGCGTGGGCGCGGATTGCCAATGCGCTCGACTACGGCCTCGTCATGGCCTACGAGTACCAGCACAACCAGGACCGCACGCGGTCGGGTGGCGCACTGCAAGCCGGTCCCGGCGACTCGGCCGACGAGATCAAGAACACGGTCGACTCGGGGCTTAAGTCGTTTGTTGCCTCTGGGTTCCCGAAATCCAAGCTGGTCATGGGCATTCCGCTCTACGGGATCGGGTGGTCGAACATCCCGCCGTCGGGCCCGTTCCGCGACAACATTCAAGGTTTTGGGTACTCGGTCAAAAACGCGGCGACGACGACGCCCACGGCCTACAACGCGCTCATGACGCAGTTTTTGCGCAACACCAAAGGGTGGACGTCGACCAACGACAAGGCGCGCGTGACCAACGTCTACTATAACGGGTCGACGGTCTGGTTCATGGACACGCCCGATACGGTCAAGGAAAAGGCCAAGTACGCGGCAAGCAACGGGTACGGCGGCCTGATGCTGTGGAACTCGAACCAGGACTTGCTCGATAATGCGACGTCCTTGATCAACGCCATCAACTCGGTCTACCCGGTGTCGACGTCGCCGATTCGCACCAACAAGTACTGCATGGACCAGTCGCGGTACTGCAACTTGCACTGCGATTACGTGCCCGCACCCGACACGCTCGATAACAAGACGTTGGCGGATTCGGGGTCGAACGGTGCCGTTGTCGGGAACGGGCCTTTGATTGACCCGTTGGCCACGGCCGAGGGGGCCACGCCGGGCAAGTTGCGTGATTACTCGGCGGATAATGGCGCGCAGACGGCCGCGCACACCGGGATGTCGACGGTGGTCGCGGCGGTTATCGCGCTGCTTGGCGCCGTGCTCGTCGCCATGGCGTAGAGTGGGACGCTGCTCATTTGCGCATTCGGTTTTGTGATATTTCTTTTTCCCGGTTGCGGGCGGCGACGCGGATCCTACGGCCATGCACTCGCTGGCCCACCGCCGCGGTGCGCGCTCGGGCCTCGTCCTCGCTCGCACCAGCTTGTAGTTTTTTTTTTTTTGCATATGATAATGTGTCCATTCTCTTCCACTTTGGTGCGATCGCAATCGACTTGGTGTTGACCCTTGCCAAAGTGACTTGGCGGGCGGTGGTGAGCAACCGCCAGCGTGCGCCAGACTCGGCGCCGCGTGACTTGAGCAACACACGCCTGTTCTTCGCCACCGACTCTCTCGCGCGTGTCGCTGATCCACGGCCGCCACCCATCGTCGAATCCGCTCACTCACGGCGACGCGCACGATAAGATCCCGCCTCTCAGGACCCGTCTGCGCTCCGCAACTCGCTGCAACCATGGCCGGCAAGACGCCCAAGGCCGCCACTCAACCCGCCAGGAAGGCCGCGCCCGCGCCCGCGCCGTCGGTGCCCGCCACCACCACGACGGCTGCGTGCACCGCGTCGGTGCCCGTCGCGGAGCCCGTGTCGACGCCCGCTGCCGTCGCTGCCGCCTCGCCCGCCGCCAAGAAGGCTGATGTGAAGCCCAACGCTGACAAGAAGGCCGAGGCCAAGGCCGCGCCGAAGGCCGCGGCTCCCAAGGAGGCAGCTGCTCCCACTGCCGCCGGTACCGACGCGACCGAGCGGCCGCGCGGAGCTCTCGAAGAACCAGGCCAAGAACGAGGCCAAGAAGAAGGCCAAGCTCGAAAAGTTCCTGGCCAAGCAGGCCGCGCAGGCCGCCAAGGCCGCGACC
Source organism: Allomyces macrogynus ATCC 38327 (assembly GCA_000151295.1). Classification (NCBI taxonomy): domain Eukaryota; kingdom Fungi; phylum Blastocladiomycota; class Blastocladiomycetes; order Blastocladiales; family Blastocladiaceae; genus Allomyces; species Allomyces macrogynus. Next base: position 91,595 of record GG745336.1, on the reverse strand, counting down.
GCGGTGCCCAAGGAGAAGAAGGAGAAGACCGCACCCGCACCCAAGGCCCCTGAGCCTGTGGCCGTCGTCGACACGACCCCGGCCGGCGCGAAAAAGGACATGTCGACGCCGATGGCCAACGCGTATAACCCCAAGGCGGTCGAGGCTGCGTGGGGCGCGTGGTGGGAGAAGCAGGGTTACTTCCACCCGAAGTTAGAGAAGGACGGCAAGGCGTCGCCCAAGGGGACCTATGTGATTCCGATCCCGCCGCCGAACGTGACGGGGTCGCTGCATCTCGGTACGTTTTTCAAGGACTTGCTTGCCGGGGGACGTTGAGTGGCTCGTGCATGCGACTAACTCGCTACGATTCCATAGGCCATGCCCTGACCGTCTCGATCCAGGACGCCATGGCCCGCTGGAACCGCATGCAGGGCAAGACGGTGCTCTACAACCCCGGGTGCGACCACGCGGGCATTGCGACGCAGTCAGTCGTCGAGAAGCGGCTGTGGAAGGAATCCAAGACGACGCGGCACGCGCTCGGCCGCGACAAGTTTCTCGAAAAGGTCTGGGAGTGGAAGAACATGTACGGCAACCGCATCTACACGCAGCTGCGCCGCATCGGCAGTTCCGGCGACATGGACCGCGCATGTTTCACCATGGACCCGAAATTGTCGAAGGCCGTGAACGAGGCGTTTGTGCGGCTGCACCAGGAGGGCATCATCTACCGCGCGACGCGGCTCGTTAACTGGTGCTCGCATCTGAACACGGCGCTGTCGAACCTCGAGGTCGAGAACAAGGAACTCAAGGGCCGCACGCTCCTGTCGCTGCCCGGGTACGATCGGAAAGTCGAGTTTGGCGTGATTATTTCGTTTGCCTACCCGATCATTGGCACCAACGAGGAACTCGTCGTGGCGACGACGCGTATCGAGACGATGCTTGGCGATACGGCGATTGCTGTGAACCCCAAGGACAAGCGGTACGCGCACCTCGTCGGCAAGTTTGCGGCGCACCCGTTCATCACCGACCGCAAGATCCCGATTGTCGCCGACGACTACGTCGACATGGCGTTTGGCACCGGTGCTGTCAAGATCACGCCCGCGCACGACCCGAACGACCACGACATCGGCAAGCGGCACGGGCTCGAGTTTATCAACATTCTCAACGACGACGGTACGCTCAACGAGAACGCCGGGCCGTTTGCGGGCCAGAAGCGTTTCGACGCACGGTACACGGTGCTCGACGCGCTCAAGCAAAAGAGTCTGTACCGCGAGACCAAGGATAACCCGATGGTCGTGCCGACGTGCTCGCGGTCGGGCGACGTGATTGAACCGCGGCTCAAGCCGCAGTGGTGGGTCAACTGCAAGGACATGGCCGCGGCCGCTCTCGAGGCCGTGCGGTCCGGCGAGCTCGAAATCACGCCCAAGGCCTCGGAAAAGGAGTGGTTCCGCTGGCTTGAGAACATCCAGGACTGGTGCATTTCGCGGCAGCTCTGGTGGGGCCACCGGATCCCGGCGTACCTGATCCGGATTGCCGGCCAGGCGATTGACGAAAACGACGAAAAGTACTGGGTGTCGGGCCGGTCTGAGGCCGAGGCGACGGTCGAGGCCAAGAAGCGGTTCCCGAACGCCAAGTTCACGCTCGAGCAGGACCCGGACGTCCTCGACACGTGGTTCTCGTCGGGCCTGTGGCCGTTTTCGATTTTCGGGTGGCCCGACAACACCAAGGACCTCGAGCTGTTCTACCCGACATCGTTGCTTGAGACAGGCTGGGATATCCTGTTCTTCTGGGTCGCGCGCATGGTCATGCTCGGGATCAAGCTCACGGGCAAGGTGCCGTTCAAGAAGGTGTTTTGCCACGCGATGGTGCGCGACGCGCACGGCCGCAAAATGTCCAAGTCGCTCGGCAACGTGATTGACCCGCTCGACGTGATTGAGGGCATCACGCTGCAGGCGCTGCAGGCGCGGCTCGACGAGGGCAACCTCGACCCGCGTGAGGTGGAAAAAGCCAAGGCCGGCCAGAAGCAAGACTTCCCGCGCGGTATTCCCGAGTGCGGTACCGATGCGCTGCGGTTTGCACTATGCGCTTACACGTCGACGGGCCGCGATATCAACCTCGATATTCTGCGCGTCGAAGGGTACCGCAAGTTCTGCAACAAGCTGTGGAACGCGACGCGGTTTGCGCTGTCCAAGCTGCCGGCCGACTTCAAGATGCCGGCCAACTGGTCGGTCAAGGACCTGAGTCTCGTCGAGCAGTGGATCCTGGCCAAGCTCAACAAGGCCATCACCGAAGTGAATGCACAGCTCGAGGCCATGAACTTCATGAACACGACGACGGCCATGCACCAGTTCTGGCTCTACGAGCTGTGCGACGTGTTCCTCGAGGCGTGCAAGGTGCTCACGACCGAGTCGTCGCGCGCGACGCTCTACACGTGCCTCGACCTGGGCCTGCGCATGCTGCACCCGATCATGCCGTTTGTCACGGAAGAGCTCTGGCAGCGGCTGCCGCGGCAAAAGGACCAGCCCGAGTCAATTGTGATTGCGGCCTACCCGGAGGCGCGCGCCGATTGGGCTAATGAGGCCGCGGAACGCGCGTTCGAGCAGGTGCTCGACGCGGTCAAGGCCGTGCGGTCGCTCATGACCGAGTACTCGGTCGCCAACGCGGCCGTCTACATTCGCGCCACTGAGGCGGCCACGCAGGCGCAGTTCCGCGGGTCGGCGAACGTCATGGGCGCGCTGATCAAGGGCCTGCAGACGGTCGAGGTCGTCGCCACGATCCCCGCCGGGTGCGCCGTTGCGAACTTATCGGAGCAGGCCGCCGTCGGGCTCATGGTCAAGGGCCACGTGGACGTTGATGCCGAGGTGGCCAAGATCGCGGCCAAGCGCGCCAAGACCGAGGCCGCGGCTAAGGCGCTCCGCGCCAAGACGCAGGTTGAGGGGTACGAGACCAAGGTCAAGGCCGACGTGCGCGAGGCGACGGCGAGTAAGCTCGCGAGTCTTGATGCCGAGATTGAGCTGCTGTCCAAGGCGATTGATAACTTCCTCAAGCTCAAGGACGAGTAAACCGGTTGGCCGGCGTGGTATCACCGGTCGTCCGCGGCCGTTCGCGCTTGAGGTTTGCGTTCTTTGATTTCCGTTTTTGTAGCCGCATTCTTTCTACCCGCCTCTTGTTTGTTGGTCGTTCGCTCGCGTTGCTGTTGCGTGCCATTCTTTGACGATAAAGCGCTTGCCGTTTTGCTCATGCTCTGCTCCCATGACTCGCAACCCGGTCGTCGCTGTCGCTTGTTGGTGATAGCACTCTCCTTGCAGTCCTGTTGAGCTGCCTGCCTATGACGCTCAGGCATCTCGACGCTATCAAGTGAGAGATGATGGGTTCACCCAACATGCTGAGCGCCTCGCCGCCGCGCCTTTCTTCGCTTTCTTTCTCGCTCTGGCAACTCGACAGGAACGACCAGCCATTTCTGACGTTGTCGTGGCACACCACTGTACGGCACCTGGAGGTACTTGGCGGGCAAGTCGGGCATGCTCGCGCACCTCGCGCGCATTATCCCGCCTCATCTGGCGGTGCTCACGCTGCGGTACAGCCACATCACCGACCGCGCCTTGGCCAACTTGGCTGGCTCGTGGCCCACGACGCTCACGCATCTCTATCTGAGCGACAACTTGATTGAGCTCATGAAACCCGTGCCGTGGCCCGCTCGCCTGTTCGTGCTCGATCTTGCCGGCAACTACATTGTGGAAGAGCTGGCCAGCAACTGGCTCGAGACGCTGCCGTCAACAATTTGGTCGCTCGATTTGAGCCGCACGCGCGCTGTCGTGGGCATGGTTGAACTGGTGTTACAGCACTTGGCGCCCAAGAGCTCGGTGGTGCGCATCAAACTCGGTGTTTGGGAGGAAGTGATTCCCCCCTTGGCCAAGGAGCGGCTAAAAGCGGTATTTTCTTGTATCCTTGACATAAGGCGTGGAGTCGTTGTCACTGTTGAATGGACGTCTGAAGAAAATGGGCGGAGCGTCGTTTGTCGTGTTCTCATCTGTTTTTTTTTTTACGAGCGCGCGGCCAACAGTCTTCATTGCCCCGTGCTCAAGTTCGGCACTCTTTTCCCGAAGTTTGGCCAAAACGGCATGCGATTCTTCCCATCCTCGCTTGGGCTCAACAGTCAGCAGTCTATCCTGCAAACCAGATCAACGTCCAGCACCACGCGGGCTGCCTATACCCGACAACACGCCTGCCGAACTTGGCTCGCTTCCATGGCGCTCAAACATGACGAATGCATCCTAAATGCATAGTTGACATTTCTCCACCTTGCTCTTGCACGGGGCGTCGTCAAATACAGCCAAGCGCATCAACACGCAACAAACATAGCGCGACGGCCATCAAATTCACTACCGCAAACCCTGCATCCGATAATTCACCGACTCCTGGAGTCTGGCCATCATTTCTGAGGAAATGCTTCGCGTGAGACTCAGGCTCAGCCGAACCACGACGGTCCCACGCCCCGAACTGCGAATCATGGTGCGCCGTTCAATCAAATGCTGTGCGATTTCGCCGCTCACTTTGCAGTGCCGCACGGACAGGTGGCGCAGAGTCGGTGGCAAGGCCTTGATCCATGCCCCATATGGCGGCAGATCACAATCGCAAACATTGAGTATTTGCAGTTCGGAGGCCAAGCCGCCCATGCGCCGTTGGCCATCGTGCCTTGATCGCACGGGAACACCAAGGCAAAGTCCGACGATGGCGTTGCCATGGCATCTTCACAACGACAATGCGTGGGAACAACAGCAGCAAGCGGTGGCAAAGTCGGAACATTGCATCCTTGGAAGCCGTGCAGCGCCAGAAAATGGAGACCGACGGGAACATGCACATTGGTGAGCGACAAGGGTGCAATCGTTCCATGCCGCGCCACAAGTGTGAGCGATTTGCCGACGGCCGACAGACCCGCGCCACTTGCTCGACCATCTCCACGGACCACCACGGTAAATCCAGGCGCACACGTTCAGTCGCCGTGGGTAGTCTCTGGAGAAACTCGAGCATGACGAGTTTTGTGGCGGCAATTCGCGCAGGGGTGGGAGTGGCTGTCAGCCGATTCTCCTGCGTCGTCGCCACAGCCAAGCCAGGTCAATGACTTTCAGTGACCGCCACGGCCATACGATCTGCGCATGCTAAGCAGGACGGTCGTCAGGGTCAACTTGAAGCCCCAAGTAGACTTCGTGGGAGTTTGGCGCCGCCGCGAGCGCTGCGAGAAATTGCAGCGGCATCCTGTTTGGGCATTGTATGATGCCGAACTTTTCGAGATGCAACAGCGTGGGAATCACATCGACAAGTGCGCCAATGTTGGCTGCGACCGAATAGGCACCACGGCTCACCAGCTCGAGCTGCGTGATACTGGGCGGGCACGCGCGCAAGATCGGACCCAGAAAAGCGGCCCGGTGGTGTTCATGGCGGTGAATCGTCAGCCTCCGGAGCGTGCCGTGCATACTTGCCATGAACGCCTGCGCCATGTCGACGCCCATGTGGCACCATTGCACCTCGAGATGCTTGGCACGTCGGCCCAGTCACGACGTTCATCAAACTACTCACCGCCGACCGACAGAGTTGACAGGAACACTCGGCATTCATCCGGGCTCGTCCTTGCGCGCCTGCAAACGCACATGTCGAATCGGGTCGAGGTTGAGAATAGGCAGGAGCAACCAAGCAAACGACCCTGCAAGCCGGAAGGAGCCACTACTGCGTGAATCCTGGCGGTTCTTGTCGCGCGGCGGCATCACCAGGTACCATTTCCCCACGCGAGAGCGTGGAGAGCGTGCGCGAATCAAGTGGCCAATCGACTTTATCGACCGACAAGAGACGCAGTTCAACAGTTCAAAGACAAGTTGGGCATTCGCTGCACGAGCTGTGCAATCCAATGAATGTCGTCGCGCGTCGCCTTTTGGCCGTCCACAGTCATTGTCGTCAGCGTCGGAGGAACGTGGGGCAAGAGCCGCGGAATGGCCGTCGCAAACTGGCCCGGCTTACTGTACGACAGCGTCAGCCGCATCAAATGGCGAGGAAGCGTCGACAGTACTTGACTCGCGTCCACATCTTCCGGCATGGTATTCCTCAGATGAAGCATCGCGAGCGACGTTGGGAACTGGAACTGGGGGTCGCGCTACGGTGCGGCATGGTAAAGATACATGTACTTGCAGTGAGGCGGCAGAGCAAGACTCGGGTTCTTGCCAATCATTTCAAACGTGAGACGCTGGCGAAGCGGCACGGATAATAGAGACCATTCCCACGAGCAGTGGTGAGCTTGGTACGCCCGAACCGTCCCTTGTCCTGGACCCACGGCAGCAGCGACCCTTCACGTCCATTCCCAGCCTGATCTTTTCGTGCGGACTGTTGCGCGGCAAAAGAGCGAGCAACCACGGCGCCCACATGGTGACTTGGAAGTTTCAGTGATGAAAAGTTCCCTCACACCACTTCCAACCGCCTCCAACCGCAACGTTGAGCAAGAACGCAACCGTGTATTGTCAAAGTGGCGTGAAAACGACCCAGAACGACCCGGATGCAAGCAATCGACAGACAAAACGCTTGTATTGTTGGTCAAGACTGATTGCTGCACCCAATCTTCAACCGACGCAAAACGACGCTTTCAACCGGTCCAGCTCCTCGTCCGACAACCCGCCATCCCCCTCGGCCAAGCGCCACCCGCGCGCTTTACCCCACACGAGATCATGGTCGAGCCGCAGCGACATCCGTACCCGACCCGGCCGCGGTGCAGTTCCGTCAATCAGCGCGCGTACCAGTCGCCTGACGGCATGCGCATCCAGCAAACGCAAGTCAAGACATTCCACCGTGCGCGGCAAGTGAGCAAGCCACGTGTCCGCTTCGAGCGGGTTCCCACCAACAACGAGCGTACGTAACCGCAGCGGCAACGGTCCGGGTACGTCGGCCAATTTGTTGGCGCTCAGATCGAGGCGCGTCAGAGATGGCGGCCATCCGCACTGCGCCAGCAGAGCGACGTCGTCGAGCGTCAAGTAGCAGTGGTGGAGCCGAAGCGAGGTCAGCCGTGGCGGCCAGTGGCGCCCGAGAATGACGACCGTAACCTCGTCATGCATCATCCACCACGACAGGTCGAGGGCGATGAGTGTGTGCGGCAAGTGTGGAAGTAGACCGTTGAGCGTCTGCACCGACGTGGCCCAATTTGGTGGATGCGGCGGTCCATGAAGGCACAACCGGGACAGAGCAGACGGGAAGGATAGGAGGTGAGCCATTGACAACCTCCACGGCGGCAAGAAGACCGTCAATTCGGACGCCGGCGGCGGCAGAGCGAGTGCATGCGGCGTTTCGCAACACAGCTCGCCGCGCCGCAAAATGTCGACCAGCCGCACCGTCAGCGAGAACTTGTCGAGTTCCAGCGGCAAGTGGCACATGAACTCGGAACTCTGCTTCAAATCCTTGCTCGACTCAACATGGATTGCATCGAGCACGAGTTCGCGAAGCCGCCAGACTTTTCGGAGCGCACGCGCCAGGGCCTTAAGACTCGGCGATCCACTGCGCATGTACGTTGACGTCAACGCAAACGACTCGAGGCACACGAGGGTCGGGAGCGCACGGACCAGCAGGGCAAATCCGTCCTCGTGGATCGTGCTGTTGAACCACGGCAGGCTCAGCGAGAGTCGTCGTAACGTCGAAGGCAAAGAGCAGAACAGACTCACGGGAACGTCGTCGTCGCCACACGTTGTTGCGCCAGGTTCCGCGACCGAATCAATGATCAGCTCGCGCAATCGTGCTGGCTGTGCGCCAAAGAAAAGATCCATGACCGTCGTGCCGGGAAACACAAACCGCTTGAGCTCCAGCCGCCGAATCGTATCGGGGACTAACCGCGCCGACTGCGTGCCCTCGGAGTAGCCGATAAAGCACATGGCGCGGCACCGTGGCGGCACAAACCAGGCCATCTGGTCGCTCTGTCGCGTGAAAAACTGCAGCTTTTCCACGGGCACGGACAGGAGCGACCACCGGAACGACAGGCGCTGCATCGCGCGCGCACTCGTCGCGATCCACGGGTGCGGTTGCGCGACTCGCTGAGCGTCGCGCGGCGGCAGGAAGAGAAACCAGCGTGGCGGATCGACTTGCGCGCCGCCCTTTTTAGCATCAACTTGCACGGCAAAAGTGCCGATGCGGTAGTCGGTGGAGTATGGGTGGCCGCCATGAAGTCGGAACCGGTCGTTGGCGAGCACGACGACACCTGTGTGGAATTCGGACCCGTTTTCGGCATTGGGATCCCATGCGCCGCGCCAGGCAATAAGCGTGCGAATAGCAGGCACGAAAAACGACGGCCCAGTGAGGGCGAGTTGAGCGAGGGACGCGCGGTCGACGCGGTTGACAAATTTGCACACGACGTGCAGCACGTCGATTGGGAGGTCCAGCAGTGATCGTCGCGGATAAGTGCCGTCAATTGTTGATGGTGCAGCGTTCATTTTGCAGATACTTGAAAACGGAGACAAAGGGCGGGGACTGGAATTTGGTTAGTCTGCATCAACAGGCAGCGGTCGTTGGATTGTCACGTTGCTCGAGGCGGGCGTAGCAAGAGCCAAACGTGTGGAAGCATCAAATGCAACATGCAGCCAAACATGCAGCCAACAAGGCAGCCAAACATTCAAGCACGGCTGATGCGTTTTGCCCAGACATTAGTTGATGTTCCAGCGCATCAACGGCCCACGAACCGTGCGCACGATACGTAGGTCTGATGGGCACGGCAAGATCGACCATCTCCACCAGCATAAGCTCAGAATCGACCTTGTTCTTGAGCTGTAAAGCTAGAGTTTCTCAGGGGACGGCCGCAGACCGCTTCGGCACGTCGACAACGTGACTACCACGTCACTGCGGCCGAGCAACAGGCTGTCGCTGTTGCTGCCAGTGGGCAAGCTGCAATCCGCTGCCAGTGCGGTCGCTTACTTGGACGCGCAATCGCGCCATGATGTGCTGTCGAAAAATGACGCTCTGTTGTGAATGCCGCCACCTCAATTTGCCAACGCCGCGATATTGGGCCATCACAATGAGTGTGTGGTTGGCTGATGTGGTTGGTTGAATGCTGTTGACTGAGATAGCAACTCGGCCAAAAAAAAAAAAAAAAAGACAGCCAGGGCAACGCCAGGAAATAATGCGACCAGTTGCAGGAGCCATGACTGTGCTCCACTGGCTCTAGTCAAGCGCAAAGCCATGCCATCTCCAACTGATGCTGCAGTGGACAGCCTTGAAATGCTCATTTGAGCATGAGCGAGTGCGCCACCAGCGCATGGGCGGTCTTAGTTATTTGCTGCTCCTTTCTTTGTGATTATCACAGCAGCAACTAGACCTGAGATAGCTTGTTCAGCAAGAGCCAAACAACAAGATACACCAGGCAAAAGCTACCAGGAACAGCAATAATCGTCTCTAGAGTCACCTCTCAAAGGATCCTGGATTTTGTGACAGCTCACTGTCTTCGCTCGATGTCTTTGCTCGATGCCCCAGTCGCTCGATGGGGCCATTCAAAAATACCCAACTTGGGATGCCCCTCAACTGTGATGAATGTGCATCAAGCAGTCTTACAGCTAGAGAACAAGCTGGGCGCGCAGTGCTAGCCCCAAGTCTCCATCACAGCCACGGAGGAAACGATGGCGGCATTTCCAACCGGAAATTCAGTTGGAAATCTAAGCGCGAAAGTGTGGTCGCCCATCAATGCGTGGCGAGAGCTGCTATGTCACCGATTTTCAGTCCCCCCTCTGCGAATTGTCAGTGACTCGAGACACAGCGAAGGTGCAGCACAAGGAGCGCCCTGGATTGGGCGGTCAGAGACCTGCGCGCTTCAAATTCGAGCGCAAGCGCTTTCAGCGCTACAGACAGTCGAGGAAGAAGCCATGAGACAGCATGCCCACCTTCAAACATTCGACTAGCGTCAGCCGCTCGAGAGTTGATGGCAACACCTTAATGGTGAGATCTTGCTCATGGAACTGCAGTAGCTGCACATGGAAGTCGCATAATGCGTGAGGAAACTCGAGTGGTGCCATGAGCGAGCAAGGGATATTGGGGTCACCCATGGCTGGCATGACAAGCATGCTCAAGAACTCTATCTACTTGGAGAGGAACGTGCTGCAAGACCATATCCAGCAAGTCGAAATGATCAGCAACATCTGCTGTCAAGGAAAGTCGCTGAAGCCGTGGGAAAGATGACTTGAGGAGCGCAAAAAGTAGAGCCAAGTCATAGAGATCGCTTTTGGGAGTCAAAATCAATGTCTCCAGGTTTTGATTCGATGACAGGTACTTGCGCAAAGCGCAGAATCCAAAGTATCTGTCATCACACCACCACGGCGCATCAATGACAAGCGAGCGGATGGTTTTGGGGGCGCGTCGAAAAGGTCTTCGAGAGCCTTTGTTTCTGCATCAACGCTGCCTTCGTCCAAGGTCAAAATGGAAAGAGAAAGCAGAGTCAGGGCCATGATTCTGCCAAGAGTCCCACAACGCCGTCAAAGAACTCGCAATCACGCAACACAATATGTTGCACTGTTTCAGGAATGCAAGGCACCGCACATTCTCCGTCACTTCCATTGTCGCTGCCAATGGTGGTAATGGTGTCATGAAAAGCGCCATCACAGAAGGGGGTAGAGTCGCCGACAAAACAAAGCAATCGACAAAATGGCGGAATGAACAACTCGTGTTGGTTTTTGTTTACTGTGTAGAATCGCAATTTTGATGCAGGGAGCGGTAGAAGCGACCATGTTGTGGACGGTCGGGTGACACCCTGAGAATTCATTGCCTGACCAATGCTGACTGAACACCATCACACAGCAGCAATATCAGGCACCATCGTCAAGACTCAAGATCACATTGCCATGAAGATCGACGGAGACGGAAAACATGCCCGGCTCATAGTGGAAAGGAGGTAAGCCGTTAATCTCCTTGTTTGGATCTTTGCCAAAGGGGTACAGCCAGAAATTGTTGGCCATTTGCCATCCAAACTTGATTCCCGTCACAATTTCACTGTCGATCAGGGAGCAGGGTCCGTGAGCCTCGATTAGACTTTGAACAGCAGGCTCAAAGAGTGATGGTGTGGCGAGGGCAAGATGTGGAAGCGCATTTCGGTCGACTCAGTTGATGGCAGAACAGATGCCACACAAGGCGACCATTGGCAGTTCATGCAACAAAACGGCTGGGCCGCTGGACATCATCATCAACTTTTTTGGCCTTGGATACACAGAATGCGGGGTCTTTGTTCAAGTGTGATAGTGTGTGCGGAATGGTTTGGTGGATTCGCGGACAAAAATGGCTCAAGCCAACATGTACATGCTATCTAACTCACACGTTGAGCACTGGGAATGCAACACTCTCTGCAAGCCCTGTGTGGGCAAATCTTGACATGACTGAGCACGAACAGTACTGGCCCCTCACATCATATCATATGTGGAAGAAGAGACTTGCAGCGCCAGGGTGATTAAACATGTGCCACATCAATGAACAAACGAAATCAGCAATACAACAAGCTCAACATCACAAATATGTCTTTTCCAGTCGTGCTCGCTGTTGTCCCGACAAGAGCGCAAAAGAGCCGTGCAATTTGACGCGAACTGCACGCTGCTCCTGTACCACCGACTCAAGGTGCTGCAGAAGATACTGCATGAGGATCGCCTTGGCCTTGTCACTTAGGCTCCTGTCTGGACCAATTGCAAGCTTGAGCGTCTTGAAAGTGGCAGGGAGCCGAGGTCAAGTGCATGACAAAATCTCCATCATCAGCTTCAGGCGCTCAAGTGTTGGCGGCAACACAGCAATATCTTTGGTGGGCTAACAAGGCAGAAGAACAAAAGGTCGCGTAACATATACGGGAATTCTAGGCGCATCGTCGCCTCAAGAAACGTTTCGCCAAGTATGTCCATTGATGATGTGACAGGCAAGGCAAGTTGTTCCACTTGGGCAGGAACATGCAACAAAAATTGAGCAATCATGTCTGGGTGGTTGCCAATGTCCATCACCACAGAAAAAATGTGAATATGTGGAAATGACACGAGTTTGCAAAGGAACTCGATCAAGTCAGGGTGTCAAGCTCTGGCGTTAAAACAGATGACTTCAGGCTGTGCTGAACGGACAGCATACTCGGGGAGCGGGTGGAACGTTGCAACTCCATTCTTCCATCTCCAGCAAGCAGAGGATCCCAGGGGCAAGGCGGAACATATCTGTCAAGCAAGTCTGTTTGTGTGCTTGGTTTGCTGGATTGCTTGGTGCTTCATGCATGAAGTTCTGGGCGGAAGAACAAAAAATAGCAAGGAGTCGTCCAGTGTCCACATGGATCAAACTCATCATCGCAACATCCTGTTGGGCCAAATGACGACTTCACCTTTCAGTTGGCTGCAAATTGCATGCGAGTGAAGCTGGTTGTCGTTTGACGTCAGCCTGTGAACATTTACAGGTCAGGTGCCCTGACTGATTCTCACTTGGGTTGCCTCAGATCAGGGAGTCAACAGGACCGCTCAACAGAAGACGTTTGCAGAGCCATTTGAATGAGCTTTAACCGCGCACCAATCGCAGAGATGATACGTCCATGCCAACAAATGCGGGGCCTACACTTCAGTCACGTCCACTGAAGTCAGGTCCAGGAAATGCATAGTGGCTGGCAATGCTGTGACCCATGTGCCTTTGCACTCATGCATTGACTTTCCCTCAAGAGAAAGGTATCGCAGCCATAGGCAAATTTAAGAGAGCGTTGCCTGGGAAACCGATGCAGAAATACGAGATGGTCAGTGGTTAATTGTAACAGCATCAAACGCTCCAGTGTGGGTGGCAACACCAAGTCTGGGACAGGCGCCTGCATCACTGGCAACAGGATTGTCAGGTTGCGCAACAAATTTGGGAAAACCAATTGTGACGGCAATCCTTCAGGCTGAATCTCTGTGTTGGTGGACGGCATAATGGACATGTTGAGATGCAGCACTTGGGCAGGGACATTAAGCAGGACCTTGTCCATCTATTCCGGGTGCTTGCTAAGGATCATGACCACCAAAAGAACATGGCTGTGCCCTCTCTTGACTTGCCTACCTCAAGCCACTTCGAAACAAACACGAACTGGTCCAGACTCGGGCTCCAATACAAAGAGCGCTGGGTCAGACAGATCAGTCGCCCAAGCAAGCTGGTATGCAGGAGATCAGCAATTGGGTCGATGGCATTGACAGACGTTAGTTGTAAAGATGCATTTCTTGACAATCAAGAAGCAATCTTCGGAAGTTGGTTTCAGTGAATATTGAAGCAACAAATGCAATGCGTGTTGTGGCGACATGGACTTCAACTCAATAACGCAACGCAATCGCTTCCTCCAACTGTGCGTGCAACTCGCACAATAAATAGCGAAAGGGGCTGCGCAAATCGACCCGGACTACACGCTCCTCCCACATTCGCGCCGCCCACGCGTCCAAATGCGGGATCCAGATCGCATTCATGTCCACCACCTTCAAATCAATTCTGCGCACAGTGTTTGGCAGCCCCACAACCCAGGCACCATCACTCTTGTGCAGCAAAATGTGTGCGATACCAAGGAACCTCAATCATGACGGGAAAGCTGGAGGCAAATGCACGAGAGAATTTTGTAGGAAAGTCAGGCGGCAAAGAGATGTGGGCCACCCGCATGCAGCAATTGCCATCATGTTGTCAAGTGTGAGGCTCCCCTGGCGGGCCATCAGCGACTTGAGGTGCAGCAGGAGAAGCTGAACGAGAAAAGGCTTGAACGCAACCTTGGATTGACCAAACAGTCAGTTGTTGTCTGACTCAAACCCTAACTTAAATGACATTCCAGTTGGCATGCACAGCGAAATCAGCTCATTTGCATCCTTTTCAAAAAAACAGCGCTCCGCCGAGTTTATTGGTACCTGGAGATGCGAGCGAGATTCACGGCGCCTGGCGCACAATTTATATGCGGGCAGTGGCCCTACCGCGCTGTCAAGAAACTGGGAGCGGCCATGAGCCTGTATCTGCCATTGCACGTGCATCTGACGTGCAAACGTCGAAGAAGAGCCTAGGATGTGCGCGCAGCGGTA
>GG745336.1:55662-69021 GCA_000151295.1 Allomyces macrogynus ATCC 38327 | reverse complement strand
ACTCAGACAAGGTCTGCATGCTCATCAAGGTGTTGTATGGCACCAAGCAGGCCCTACACATGTGGTTCTGCCATTTGGCTGATTACCTGATTTCGCTCAGATTCATGGAGTCTAAGTACAACAAGTGCCTGTTCATGCACAAGATGGGCAAGGGCATGATCTTCATTGGCATCTATGTTGACAACTTGCTGATTGTCGCATCAACCAAGGAGCTGCACAAGTGGATTGTCAAAAAGTTGAAGTCCAAGTTTAAGGTACATGACTTGGGCAATGCAACATGGTTGCTTGGGTGCAAGATCACGTACAGTGACAACAGGTTGATTTACCTTGACCAGAGCCAGTATGTCAAGTCAATGGGCGAGTGGTTCCAGATCCCCAAAAAGATGTGGCAGGTGATCCCAATGTGACCCAACAACTTCAAGGAGCTGCTTGAGTTGCCCAAGATTGTTGATCCAGTTGTAAAGACTGAGTACCTCACCATTGTTGGGTTGCTGCTGTTTGCCATGACCAAAACGCGCCTAGACATTGCCACTGCAACTGCAATTCTTGGCTGTTTCATGCACACACCTGGTACACTACATCTCAAGGCTGCAAAATGGCTTGTTGGGTACCTGTTGGGCACATCAAACCTTGGCATCAAGTTTTTGGGCAAGGACATGAAACTTGACACATTTGCTGATGCCAATTGGGCCAAGGATTGTGGTGACTGCAAGTTGACATCAGGTTTTGTGGTACAGGTTGGCAGTAGCCCTATCGCCTGGCACTCAAAGAAGCAGATGCTTGTGGCAAAGTTGACCATGGCTGCTGAGTACATGTCAGCAAGCTTAGTGGGCGACATGATCCTCACGATACGCGTGCTGCTGGAAGAGCTCGGGTACAAACAGGATGGACTGACGCTGCTCATGGAAGATAATGAGTCAGCAGAGCGTGTAGCCAAGGACGCACTGCTCTCGTCGAAACACGTTGAGATCCACATGCACTGGTTGCAGGACCAAGTTGCCAAGAAGATGATTGACCTGCAGCATGTGGACACAGAGAACCAGATTGCCAACATTTTGACCAAGCCACTTGCTGCTCCTGCATTCCACAAGCTTCATGACATGATTGGAGTTGCAGAAGTGATTGCTCCTCACACATAGGGAATGCTCACTGTGGGGGAGTGTTGAAGTGTTCAGCTCACATTTGTGTTTCTTGTTTTTTGTCTTCCCTCATTGTTTCCTTGTTGGAGCTGTTCATGTTGGATTCTTGTGTCAATGATGGTGGCAAACTAGGTTTTGGTTGCCACCACCACCAAAGTGCAGAGTGCACACACCAAATACATTCCTTCTCCCGCTCAACCTTGCAAAAGAACGCTCAGGGAGTTTAGTTCCCTGGCGGGAGCAATTCAAAGACGTTCATTTCCAAACGTCACGACGAACATGCCGAATGCTGACACGCCATCCGACAAAGACTTAAACCACAATGCGCTCAATCACGCACGCCGACGCACCGCCACCGCCGTTGCAAATCCCGGCGCACCCAATCTACCGTCGTGAAAACGTCGCGTCAGTCAGCCATCCCATCCACTCGCACCTCCGCCCCCCGCTCCAGCCTTTGAACGTACTTTTGCCTGATGATGGTTCAGGACCGACGTCAACGTCGTGATAATCCGCGCACCCGAGCACCCAAGCGGGTGGCCCATCGCGACGGCGCCACCAAAAACGTTCACCTTATCGGCCTTGATCCCCAAGATCTTACTGTTGGCGAGCGCAACGCACGAGAAGGCCTCGTTCAGCTCAAAGAAATCCACGTCGGCGACCTTGAGCCCGGCCTTGGTCAGGGCCTTGGGCACAGCGACAGCGGGCGTCGTCGTGAACTTGATCGGCTCCTGCTCGGCGTCAGCCGACGCGAGCAGCTTGAAGACGGCGGTCCCCTTAACGACTTTCCCGTCCTTGACGAGCTGCGTGAGCTTGGCGCCCGAAACGAGCACGATCGCCGACGCGCCGTCCGACAGCGGCGACGAGTTGGCGGCGGTCACGGACCCTTGAGGGTCAAACGACGGCCGCAGCGCGCGCAGCTTGTCCGGGTTCAAGTTGGCCACCTCGTCGTCGGCCGTAACCACCTTCGGCGGCTTGCCGCGGCCCTGCGCGACTTCCACGGGCACGATCTCGGCCGTGAACCGGCCGGCCTTGGTCGCCTCCTGCGCCCGCGTGTAGGACGCGATCGCGTGGTCGTCCTGGTCGGCGCGCGTCAGCGCATAGTCCTTGACGGTCGCCTCGGCAGCAATGCCCATCGAGTACTTGCCAAACGCGTCGGTCAAACCGTCCACGACCAAAGCGTCGAGCAGCTCCGTGTGGCCGTACTTGACGCCGAACCGCGCCTTGGGGAACAGGTGCGGCGCCGACGACATGGATTCGGTGCCGCCGGCCACGGCGACCTGGGTGTCGCCGAGCCGGATCGCCTGTGCGGCGAGGGCGACGGCTGTTAAATTTCGACATATTCGTCAGCTCCACGTTTGCAGCGAACGACAGTCAGCAATCGCCAGCGTGGAACGTACCCTTCATCCCGGACGCGCACACCTTGTTGACCGACGTGGCGGGCACCGTGTTCGGGATGCCCGAGTGCACGGCGACTTGGCGCGCCGGGTTCTGGGCCGTTGCCGGCACTGACGACATTACCAAAGTAGACCTCCTCGACGTCGGCGGCCGCGACGGGCGCCTTGGCGAGCGCGCCCTGCACGGCAATTTTACCGAGGTCAATCGCGTTCAGCGAGGCCAGCGACCCGTTGTACCCGCCGATGGGCGTGCGCACGGCGGCGACAATGTAGACATCTGGCGTTCCGAGTTGATGGGGCGTGAGCAGAGGATTGCGGCGCGCGGATCATGGCGTTGGTGGTCGAGCTGCTTACCGCGATCAGCAAAGGACATGGTGTGTTGAGATCAAGGACGGGGTCGGGATTGCAGCAAACGGCGAGCACGCGAGGGAGAAAGGATTGCTGGTGGTCGCTCGCGGTCGTCGTTGCGAATGTGTCCAGTTCGGCTGCGTGTTGGGGCAGTGCTTGCAAATCGCGAGAGAGAAACGCGTCGGCCGACCGACTCCGCTTTGACCGCCTTTTATCCTCACCGTTATCCTCGCCGTCAGCCCCGTCTCGCCGCCGTCGTCGTCAAACGCGCGGAGCTCACGCGCGCAACTCCCCGCAATGGATCAAGGAACGCGACGTCAGCGTGAACGTCGCCAAGTCAGCGGCACTGAAAAACTCTCTGACCGCAGCTGTCCCCGCTTCCAACAGCCGCACGCGAACATCTGGGCGAGACGCGTCGCGCGGGCGGCATGATGATGGCGTCTTTGGCGCCCTGGGAACGGTGGTGGAGCATGTCGCATCGGGACGGAGGGTCGGTCGCCGATTGGTTGAAAATAGTCGCCATGCGCGCATTTTCGGAGAAGGCGGCGGCCGTGCTTGTGCCTGGAAATGCAAGCACGCCAATCGCCAGGCCGAAATCCACGCTGGTCTGACTCGAGGGGACGCGGTGGGCGTTACCACGATAAAAAAATGGAGGGGAGAGAGACGCGGAGCGAGACGTGGGAGGACCAACTTCAACAAAAATGACTTGTTCATCCTTCACAGCTCGTCGCGATCTGCGCCGTCCCGCACGCTCATCGCCCGCACGCCCTCCTCCACCCCATCTTGACTTTGCAACTCCCGCCACCGCGCGCGCAACTCGCGCACCCTTCCCGCGTCCTCCTTCTCCACCACGCTCAACACCCGATCCGCGGCCTCCCTTGCCGCCACAACCAGCTCGCGCTGGTACTCGGCCACGACCCCACTCCCCTGCACACCACCTTCCCTCTCCACCACCTCGAGCAACTCCCGCACCACCTCTGCCGCCGTCCCCGCATCCACCCGGGACCCCACCGCACCCAGCGCCACCGCCGCGTGAATCCTCACCTTGAAGTTCTTCCCGCCCTTGCTCGCCTTACGCAAACTTGCCACCACCCGATCGGCCTGCACAAACTCGGACTTGGCCTCAAGCACACATTTCGCCGCGCGGCACGCATTCCACCGCACTTTCACGGGCCCGGCGGCAATCGCTTTACTGAGCGCGGCCATGACTTGCGATTCGAGCGACGACGTGGGTCGGCGGGAGTCGAGCGAGAGTAAGCGGGCGTAGAGGACGCCCAAAGCGCGCACGCCCGACGCGCGGCACTTGTCGTGGTCGGTCGATGCGGCGAGGGCCGCGTGGGTCATGTCCGACAGAAGGGGCGCGGCGAGCGGGAGGAGCGGGAGGGACCCGAGGTTCGCGAGGCCCCAGGCGGCACGCACACGGATGGGGAGTGCGGCCGCGGTGGAGGCGGTGATGAGCGTGTGTGCCGCGTCGTGCAGGAATTGGTCGTCCTATTGCAACTCGGTGAGTATCGGTGCATTTGGTCGATCGTGAGAGAGGGAGAGCGAGAACGGACCTCCTGCCACGCCGGAACCACCACCATCGCTCCGACCGCGCGACACGCCGCGGCCCGGACCTGCGCCTGCGTCTCCGACCCCGATTCGTCCTCTTCCGGCGCCGCCGCGTGCGCGAGCACCGTCGTCATCAGCAACACCTGCATCGGTCGCGGCAACACGTCCAACACGGCCATCGGCACGCTCGCGAGACAGTGCCACCCGCTCGCGACCCACTCGCCCGGCGCCTCTCTCGTGACGAGCGGCAGGACCACCATGTCGAGCACAGCCTGCCACCAGTCGGCGTCCCGATCTTGCGCGGCCGCAGCCGCGACAAGGGATTCGACGCACACGAGGACGGGCGAGGCGACGGGTGGAGCGAGCGGGGAGGTCGTGCGCGACGGTACCGCCAGGGTGACGGGTTCGGTGGTCGCGAGCAGCTCCGTGAATACAGCTGTAGTCGCGGTCCAGCCCGAGTCGAGCTGGGTCGGGGAGAGACTGGGCGCGAGGTGCGCGACGAGCCGCCATGCTTCGGGGCCCGCGCCGGACTTCGGTGCCGTGGTCTCCGCGAGGATGCGGTCGACGGCCTCGGCGGGGAGTGATGCAGTGGGCAGTTGCGGAAGGGTGTCGGCGAGAGAGGAGAGTGCGGTCGCGGCCACGAGTCGGTCGGGGCCCGCGGCGTGGTCGAGGAGTGCGGCCACGTACGCGGCCAGGTCAGTCGGGCGCGTCGAGTAGTCGAACGTCGCGGCGACCGTGGAGAATGTCTACACCAAGATCAGGGTCACTTCAGCACAATCTGAGCGCGCGCGACGGGCGTACGGATGCGGACCTTGATGAGCTGCACGGCCTCGGCACTCGGCATCGGCTGATGCTCCACGCACGCCAAGCACGCTACGTGCACCTGCGCCGCCCACATGGCCACCTTTTGCGACAAACTCGTGAAACTCGCGCCCGTTGGTGCCGTCGGTGCCGGATGCCCCGCGACACTTCGCATTCCGAGAAAACGGTTTCGCGCCATCCACCATGGCCGCCACCGCGACCGCCGCCAGCGTGCGCACGCGCGGCAACGCGTCGTTCTGCATGACGGCCAACAGCGAACTCGCATCAATCCCAAGAAACTTGTCCCAGTGCGGGAACAAGTGCCGCCCAGCCGCGTGCGCCACGGTCGCAAGCAGCGTCAGTGCATTGAGTCGGATTTTCCCCGCGGGTTCGCGCGCGGCGCCGTCGGCGTCAGACATGTCGGAATCCGACGGCGATGGTGAAGCCACCGACGCAGCGGACCTGCGGCGTGTCACGGCGGCATGGTGCAGAGTCGGCGAGTTGGCGATGGTGCGGAACGTGGACGCGGCGAGCCACGGGTTCGACTTGGCGCGGAAAATGCACCAATGCAGGGCATCAACAAGAGTCGTGAGAGCGTCTGGGTCGATCGCGTCGACGGATTTGCCGGTGGGTGGCGCCAGGTAGAGCGCGCCGCGCGCTTCGGCGAGGACCCAGTGTAGGGCGCGCAGCGTGGCCGAGACGAGCCGACGGTCTTCGGGGGACGCGGCATGATCGTTGATGCGCTGCACGGGCGCAACGACGTGTGCGACGACAACGGCAAGCGCCTTGCGCGCGAGAGATGGTCGAGTCGATGACCGACGCGCGCAACGACTTCCCCGAGAGTGCGGATAGCGAGTCGCGGTACGTCGCGTGCGCCGTGCCGCGTGCATCCGAGGAGCGTACTGCAGAGCGGTGCCGCCATTTCGGCGAGCGGCTTGGGCGGGGCGTCGGGAAGCGCCGCGGCAAGGGCCTTGAGGTCGTCGGCGAGTGTCGTGCCAGCAGCACGCTCGACCGCATCAATTTCGTCGAGCGTGGCGCCGCGCTGGTCGAGATGGGACCACTGTCGGGTGGAGAGTGGAGCGGGTCAGGCACGAGCATTGCTAGCGAGCTCTTGATTTCATTTCATTCCATTGATGGCACTGACCCTTGCGAGAAAGGCGGCAGGTGCGAGCGTGCCGGTTGGCGGCGGTCCACTCGCGCCCGGCGGGCTCGGCGCAGCGTCGGAGGGCATGAGAAGTGCAGCAAGTCGGTACGGGCTGGCGTGAGCAGGTCTAGTGGGATCTGCGGTCGCTGCTCGTGATCGGCGCTAGCCAGAACAGCACGTCGGCGGCGACAGGGTCGAAGACGCGACCAGCCTGCGGTGCGTGCGGTGGGCGGGTCATGCGCCGGCGCCGTGGCCTTGCGATCGGCGTGACGTGCTTCTACCGCTTGCGAGACGTGCCGGTGCGAGACACGGGGGTGCGCCCCAACTGCGTTGCATCGGCGCCCCACCCCCGCCGATGCTCCGACCACTCCCGTTCCGAGCTCTGCTTCGCCGGCGCCCGACTCAGAAACAGACTTTGATGGGCGCCACGTCACTCGCAACACGCGCCGGCCGCTTGGGGGACAAGCAAGGCCCTCTGACACGCCGGTGCAACCGTGGGCACGACGCACCACCGCTGACAATGCGCACGTTTGCACGCTCTCCTTCAGTCGCCGACACCACGACTCTCGACTCCCGCGCGGATCCTCCCGCTGCCAGCACTCCCCGCACTCGACTCGCCGCACCAAGCTCGCCACCGACGCCCTCGCCCGCGCATCGACCTGTGAGCGCGCCGCTGCTGCATCCATCAACTCCAACCTCCGCACGCACGACGGCGCCGACGCCACTATACCTACTTCCCGTCCTGCACGTCGCTGCCAACTGAGCGCGCGCCCAAGCATTCCGACGCACCGCCGACGCTCGACGTGCGTGGCGTGTCCGCGCACACGTTTGATTCAAGCGCGGCATAGGCACCGAAATCAAGGCCATCGACGGCCACCGACGCGGCCCGCCTCCCAAGCACTCTCCTCCCTGAACCGCGACCCCGACCGCGTCTCCGACTTTGCCCCCGCTTGCTCC
This sequence comes from Allomyces macrogynus ATCC 38327, assembly GCA_000151295.1. Taxonomy (NCBI): domain Eukaryota; kingdom Fungi; phylum Blastocladiomycota; class Blastocladiomycetes; order Blastocladiales; family Blastocladiaceae; genus Allomyces; species Allomyces macrogynus. Next base: position 61,687 of record GG745336.1, on the reverse strand, counting down.
CCCTCACCGGCCCCCCGCTCGACGACCGACCGCAACAATGGCCACCCAGATCGTGACGCTGCTCGACAATGTGCTCGTCACGCCCGTCGCCGCCTTTATACAGAGAACCTCGCCGCTCGTGCATGGCGGCCTCGTCGAAGAGTCCGATTACTGGGGCTACTGGTTCTTGTCGCCACGGCAACACGTGCTCGAGTTTGTCGGGCTCAATGCCATCTTTCTCTCGTCGCTGCCCTTTCTGCTCAACTCGGACCGCGGACGCAAGGTCCAGGCGCAATTAATGAAGTCGGCGTCAAGGCAAATGCATTTGGTCCAGGCGCGCATCGATGAGGCCTCGCTCGCCGTGCAATCCAAGATTGACGAAGCGTCGCAGGCCGTGCAGACGAGGATCGACGAGGCCTCGCAGGCCGTGCAGTCGACGCTCGACGACATGCACACAAAAATCGATGAGGCGCACCAGGCCGTGCACGACGTGTCGCAGCGCGTCACCGAATCCGTGCACGAGGCCTCGCTACGCGTCTCGGAAACCGCCAACGATCTCGTCAACGAACCTGTTTGCCCAACACCCCGACTCACGTGGCCGTGGCGGGTGGGCGTCCCGCAGGCCATGCTCATCACGTCCTGGCTCATCACGTTCCACCAAAAATACCACGAGGGCACGCTCTTCTTCATGCTGCAGCCGTGCCACATGTCGGCGGCGTTGCTCGCGGCGTTGCTCGCAACGCCACGGTCCTGGCAGCCAAGGCACCTGCTCTTCAACCTCTTCACGTGCGCGCAATGGGGCGCTGTCCTGGCGCTCGCGCAACCCGACCTGCGCACGCACAAGACGCCGCTGCACATTGCCAATTTCATTGCCGAGCACGTCTTGATTCTCGCCGTCCCGATCTGGCTCGCGCGCACCGGCGAGTACTCGGTCGTCACGTCGCGCCGGCTCATGGTCTCCCTGCTCGCGTTTGTAGCCGTCGCGCTCTACCATTCTGCCGGATTAGCGGTGCTCGGCGTCTTCTCGGGCGTCAACTTGAATTACGTCCTCTCGCCACCACCGGGCCCGCTCGCCATGTTTGGGAAATGGTACCGGCTCGCCATGTTTTTCGGCGCCATGGTGCTCACGATCGGGATGCGGTTCGTCTACATGGATGGGATGCTCGCGGCCGCAACGTGGGTGGAACGTGGCGTGAAGTGGATGGCCAGGACGGTGTGCGGCGAGAGGAGCGCGGACAAGGTCAAGGGCGAGTAAGGAAGCGTGAGGGATCGACGTTGAGTAGAATTGGTGTGTTAGTTGGGTGCTGGGTCTGGTTCGTGTATTTGTATTGATTTGATACTCGTCAGTTATTTGACGGCCAACGGCGCGCGGCGATGCCACATGTCTGTTGACGTTCCCAATCCGTTCTGTACCTTGTTCTCTGTGCCGTGTCGGCGTTCGCCGTCCACGATTATCATAAATACACAAGATGAATGAGCACCGAGCGTTTGATGTGTCGTGCATGCATTTCGACCATCCCTCCTGTATCGCCGCTGCAAAACGACAAGCAATGGTTGGGCCCCCAACATCCCCGGTAATTTGTCCTGAAAACGAGTGGGGACTGACCATGTTGGGCGACGGCCGCTCGGCCACCTCAACGTTTGTGGAAAAGAAATGATGATGCGCACACATACTTTGGATCTCTTCGCCTCTGACTCCACCCTGCTCTCGCCTTCCCCGCGGCCTCTTATCCTCGCGCCGTCGAAGCATGCTGGAAAGTCGAGAAACGTGGTCAGATAACAGCAACAGCGCTGACGGGTCTCTGTCGCAGCTCAAAAGTATGAGCGGCCAGCTGAGGCAACCAGCAACCAAGCACTCATCCACGATTGCTGTGGATGTCTCCCATCCATCCACCACACCCAGAAATCGGGCGGTAAGCCTCTCATTATTAGCGAAGCAAGAAGCGCGATCTTCAAGAACACGGTACGTTATTTCAAGCATCAAACGACTGGGGCATCGAGCAAAGACATCGAGCGAAGACAGCGAGCTGTCACAAAATCCAGGATCCTTTGAGAGGTGACTCTAGAGACGATTATTGCTGTTCCTGGTAGCTTTTGCCTGGTGTATCTTGTTGTTTGGCTCTTGCTGAACAAGCTATCTCAGGTCTAGTTGCTGCTGTGATAATCACAAAGAAAGGAGCAGCAAATAACTAAGACCGCCCATGCGCTGGTGGCGCACTCGCTCATGCTCAAATGAGCATTTCAAGGCTGTCCACTGCAGCATCAGTTGGAGATGGCATGGCTTTGCGCTTGACTAGAGCCAGTGGAGCACAGTCATGGCTCCTGCAACTGGTCGCATTATTTCCTGGCGTTGCCCTGGCTGTCTTTTTTTTTTTTTTTTTGGCCGAGTTGCTATCTCAGTCAACAGCATTCAACCAACCACATCAGCCAACCACACACTCATTGTGATGGCCCAATATCGCGGCGTTGGCAAATTGAGGTGGCGGCATTCACAACAGAGCGTCATTTTTCGACAGCACATCATGGCGCGATTGCGCGTCCAAGTAAGCGACCGCACTGGCAGCGGATTGCAGCTTGCCCACTGGCAGCAACAGCGACAGCCTGTTGCTCGGCCGCAGTGACGTGGTAGTCACGTTGTCGACGTGCCGAAGTGGTCTGCGGCCGTCCCCTGAGAAACTCTCGCTTTACAGCTCGAGAACGTGGTGCAGACGATTGCTGCGATCCCGGACTCTCTTGGCCTGGCCATGCTATGCTGTCCCCAACACGGTGCTTAAATTAAGAACGAGGAGCTCAGATCCCTTGGACTGGCCGAGGTTGTGGCACGGATGCTTAAACAAAGAATGGGGAGCCTCAGGTCTTGGCTGCTCTTGCAGTGCGACAATAAGGGAAGGCGCTTGGGTGAGCGGATGTGAAGCTCTCAAATCCATCAGCAACGAGCAGAAACTAACCAAAAACTTGGTTCCATGGGCGCCGAGCCGGGCAGGGGACCCCAGCTCACGCAGCACCAAATGTGTAGATGTCCCCAGCTGACCACTGAGCTCGCCTGGGCTCGAGGCACCAAAGAATCAATCACCATTCCTTCACCAACGACTCGGCGACCGACTTGTTCCACTTGTGTGAGGGTCGAGGATGCCGCGCGACGAGCTGCAGCGCGGCGTCGACTGGTGGTGCTGAAACGAGGAGCTGGAAGACGACCAGCTACACTGACTGACAAGGAGAAACCACCATGACAAAGCAACCATTATAATGGGATGCGGTAGATGCGGTGGATGCGGTAGAGGATCGTACGTGGCGTGCGGTGGGGAAGGATCAAAGAAGACAAAAGAGAGGATCGCCAACGACAAAGGGCGAGGAAAAGAGCACGACGTAACGACGTCAGGGTGGAACCCTGACAATTTGATCTGCAGCACAGTTCACCTGTAAGTCGTTTCGTTCAAAACACTTCTCATTTCGCATGACGACTGTACACTCACATCACATTTGGGGACCTATATCAACGGAAATCGACTCAGACAGGCTCAAAACTGCGCGAATTGCCCTGGAAAAGCTCACCGTGCGCGGGCCAGCCCACCGACATTCTTCACGCGCATCGTCCATTGCAAACATTTTCGCCATCGACGCAATGATCTCAGCAATTGATGCATCGCCCGTGAACAACGAGTAGCAAGAGCATCGAAAACGTTACGAAAGTTGTCGCGCTGTTCGTTCCCGACATGATCATCAGCGATTATCCTGGTCAGTACAATGAGGCAAGCACGAAACAGCGCCAACAGCGCAGAGCATTAGCAAATGGGAGCCGCTCATTCCTCTGTCATCCGACATCGCTTGTCATCACAATCGTGCAACACCGCCCAAGCAAGAGCTCCTGCCGAATGCTTCCAACTTCGCAACTCGTCGCAAAGAAATCGATCCCACCCAGGTCTGTCGAGTAAGATGTCCGAGCCAACATTCAGAGCGCGTGCTTCCCAGCGCAAAAGTGAGCCCAAGCCGTTCGATGGCCAACTTTCAGTGAGCTTTGCGTTCATGAACGTTCACAAGAGCTGGCTTCCTTTGATTGGAGGACTTCTACACATTTGGTGCTGCATGAGCTGGGGCCCCACCCGGCTTAGCGCCCATAGCATCAGGTTGGTTGGTCAGTTTCTGTTCGCTTTTGATGGATTCGAGAGCTCACATCCGCTCACCCAAGCGCCTTCCCTCGTTGTCGCACTGCAAGAGCGGCCAAGACCTGAGCTCCCCATTCTTTGTTTAAGCATCCGTGCCACAACCTCGGCCAATCCAAGGGATCTGAGCTCCTCGTTCTTAATTTAAGCACCGTGTTGGGACAGCATAGCATGGCCAGGCCAAGAGAGTCCGGGATCGCAGCAATATCCTGCACCACGTCGCACGTGTGGTGGCGCTGCGGGTGAGTAACCACAAGTCGACCAAACGTTTTGCATCACACCAGGCATGAGGTTGATATTGTTGACGCGCTCACGTAGATCCTTTTCTCCAGTATCCAGCACGCTTTCTGGGCGCGAATGTGACAATGCAGGCCGAGATCTTGACGCAAATCGGGTGAATAGCTTCATGTTTCGCGGGCGATGGCTATCAAAGTGGGAATAACCAAAAACTAAACAACTGTCGGCCCTTCACGGCCACAACCCCTCACGCACGACCACCTGCCACAGTGGCGTGACCTCGCAGCGGTGCTCCTGCATGACCTGCGCGACCTCGTCCATGCCGAGGTGCTCCTTGGCGCCCCGGATCATGACCCGCACGCACTCGGCCGCCTGCGCCGAGTCACCACCCCTTGCATACTGCAACGAATCACGGCTAGTTCGGCAATGCACGTCGCGATATTGTCCTCGATTCGCGACGCAATCAGCCGCTCAAAGTCGTCGCGCCAGTGCGTCGGCCGCAGCAGCCGCAAGGTGTTCACGTTGACCGTTGACGGCGGCGTCGCGACGCGCGTCGCCAATGAGCTTGTCACGGGTGTCGCGGGTGGACCCGCAGAGACAGCAGGCGCTCCGCGCGCTGGCGTTCCCACCGCGACCCATTCGGGAAGCGCCCTTGGTGCACCCGCAGCCGCGGCACTGGTCGCGGCTGTGCTGGCCTTGGCCGCGTCGGCAGCGGTCGCGGCCTCGTCCTGGCCAGCACCTCGTTTGCGCTTCTTGGGCTCGACCTTGGTCGAGCGGCAATACTGGTCGAAAAACTCAATGACGGGCGCGAGCTTGGAGTTCGCCCACAAGTGCTCGGGCCGGTTGAGCTGCGACATGGCTGCGTCCTTGGGCATCGGCGTCTGCGTCGCCTGCGACGCGGCACCAGCGGATGTAAGCCCACCAGGGACGACGGGCGCCGCCGGATCGAGGGCGCGCGCCTCGATTGCGCGGTGCATGCGGTAAATCCCCGGGTGTACGACCGACTTGGGCTTGAGCAGTTCGCTTCCGTGCCGCTCCATGCGGTCGTCGTACCTGGGATTCGTGCCCTCGTCGACCGCCACGTCACGCGCATTTTCGTCGTCGCTCGACTCGTCGTCGTCGCTGTCGACGAGCATAAAGTTGCCGACAAGCCCGCCCATGGCCTCGACCTGTTCGGCTGACGGGCGGAACCGTTTCGGCATGGCGCCAACGGCACCTTCGTTGGCCATGGCTGCGCGAAAATCAAGCGACATGAGCGCGAGCGCGCGCACGTCCTGGGCAAACGGCAGGTCGACCATGGCTAGACTCATCCGCCCGCCGCGCCGCGCTTGCGGGAATAGGGCCATGATGTGTGCCGTCGACTGCTCGCGGTAAATGTACTTGGCGAGCGCGGCGAGACGCTTAGTGCGCAGGTACGCGATGAGCTCCCACATGCGCAGCGCCGCGTTGAGACCGTATTTGGGATCGGCAATCACGAGCTTGGTCTCACTCATGAATTGCTCGCGCGGGATCTAGAGTCAAATGGAGGCCGTCAGCAAGCAAGTCACTGTGGTGGCAAGTGGGTCTCCAGAGCGTACCGTATTCGCGGGCACGAACGCAATAACCTCAAACGCCTTGACCGTGGGCGTACTCGACGCGAGTTCCCAATC
>GG745336.1:8103-27723 GCA_000151295.1 Allomyces macrogynus ATCC 38327 | reverse complement strand
TTCGGCGTTTCTTGGCATCAAGGGGCTCTGGCGGTGGGTCGCCGAATTGTCGGACGACATTGTCGAGCTGATGGTGCTCGATGCGCCGGAACCAGGCAAAGCGGACCGCAGCACCAAGAAGCGCGAGTCGACGGCGACCGCGTCGACGAAGCGCAGGAAGTCGACGGCGACGAACACGTCGTCGCGGAAACGGGCTGGGGGGTCGCGCCGGTCACAGGCGCCGGCACCGGCCGCGTGATAACGGGTGGAGAGGGAAAGAGTGGGGGAATGAGAGCGAGTGGAGAGATCACTGGTGTACATTATGGCATTGCCTCGGAGCGCACCCCGCCCGTTCTGTCGGAGGATTGGAGGAGAGAGGGCGGAGAGAGGGGTGCTGAAATTTCATGAATAGATTGCGATTTGCGTTTGCACGACGTGGGGTTGCGTGTCACTCGAGAACTGTGCGCACCAGCAGCTCGTGGTCGGTGTCGCGCCATGAGTTAAGTCCAAACATTCGTCCCCACGTTCGACAACGTTATCGTACATCCCGCGACGCGCTGTTTCTCCACCCCTCGTCCTGCCCAAAATCGTGACACAGTTCATTTATTCCCGATTCCGGCCGGGCGACCAGCGCCCGACCTCCATCACATGCACCGCGGTTCGGCGCGGATCCATGGCCACTTGCCAGTCGTACCGCGGGCCCGGATCTTGCTCCTCACTCGGTGCAGGTAATGCCCGCGGCTGGGTGGATACAAGCACGGTCCAAGCCCTTGACGTGCCCAAGTGCACGAGCCACAGCCAAAACCACATCATTTGCCACAGCGCCAGCGTGCCGGACCAGCTGGCGGCGGTCGCGGCGGTGAAGAGAGTGGACGTGGGGTTGGCATGGACGAGTGCCGTGGAAGAGGAGGTTGGGTGGGTAGGTGGGAGGTGGGGAGAGGGCGGCGGGTCGTCGGGGTCGGCGAGGACAACGTAGCAGAGGAGGGGTTTCTGGGATATCGTGTCGAGGTCAGGAAAGTCGATGATGGGTGGAGAGCGAAGAGTATTCGTTCACGAACCTTTTTGGAATGCGACACGACGCGCAGTGCCGACTGGAGCTACGCGACGCCGTGGTGCGCTGCTGCTGTTGGCGTCCCGTCGTCGTTGTGGGTGGGGAGCTGGCCCACCTGGTCGGAGGTCTCGACGGGCACGATGCGCACGGCAAATGGGGCATGACCATGGTTCGGGCCCTTGGAGTAGAGCACTACGGTGGAGAATGTCAACAAAAGCACGATCAGCAATCGAGGGTGTTCGAATTGGTCAACATACCAAAATCGGCGCCATATTTGAGCCCGCACTTGAGCACCCACGGCGGATCGCGCGATCGCCAGGAGTGGTAGGCGGCAAACCGAGCCGCAGCGTGTCGGCAAGTCGCGAATCCGAGCTCAAACCACAAATCGGCCAGGGTGACTGGTAAACCGGTGAAGTGTGCCGAGGAGGTGTCGATCATGCCGTGGATGGCGAGGCACATGGCCTCTTCGGGCAGCAATTGCAGTTGCTCAAGCGTCGGATCGAGGTCATTTTCTGCGGCGAGTTGTTGTGCGCGCATCTGCACGATTTTATTATAATCGGTTGCGTCGTTCTGAGAGCAATCTCCACCTCGATCAGCAAACGTACCGTAGCCGCATCGACCAGCGATGGCGGCGGTGGAACCGGATCACCTCCTTCACCCATGACCTCAGCACCTCCTCCGGCACGCACTTGTCGACGTGCATCCTTGCGCACGAGCGCCACGTCCTCGGCAAACTCATTTCCCCGCGGGCGCGTCGCGGTCCACTCCGCCTCCTCGCGGTTGGCACGCGGCTCGGATCCAATCGAGCTTGCGTGCGTGCCCACCAGGTGGGTTCGCTACGGCTGAGCGTGCCGGTGCCGTAGGAACCACCGCGCCAGGTGGTGGCCCAAAGCGCGGTGATGGCGTGCGGGTCGGTGACGATTACGGTTGCGTTCGGGTCGGACATGACGAGAATGGCCGGCCACGGCGGCGGGATCGTGCCCGCAACGGGTGGCCTCGGTGCGCGCGCGTAGGTGGAGCGTGCCGGGAGTGTGGGCGGTGCAGGACCGGGCGCGGGTGAGCATGCTGGACTCGGGGTGCTGCTGCAGCAGCTGCTGGCGAGATTGGGGCCGTTGGCGGGTGCGGGCATGGCGGGGTCGGCTGTTCTTGTGCATGGGGCAGCCTTGTCGCGCGGCGGCGTGGGCAGGCCGTGGGCGGCGGCGGCGTGGAGCCTGGCCGGTTGCGCGCGGCTCGCCGGTGCGCCGTCGGTGCGGTGGCAGCAGCGCGCTGCTCGCGTGCAGCCGTGTGCGATCACGACCAGTTGCAGCGAAATGGAACTGCGGCCGCGCGCGCGGTGACACATTGCCGCGTGACGCGTGCCGCCGCCACGGCCGCGGCCGTCGACCGCCGCGTCGAGCACGACGCTGCTTCACGACCGCGCCTCCGCCTGCCAACTTGCCGCACGCCGCCAAGATGGCCGCCACCGCCGCGAGCGCGCACGGCGCCGCCGCCGCCCAATCGATTGTCAAGCGCCAGTGGGACGAGACCGTAGCCGACCCCATCGACCTCACCTTCCACGATGCCACCTCGATTGCCGACTTCTTTGCTGAGCTCGATGCCGAAGAGGCTGCCGCCGCCGCCAACACGTCTACCAACTCTCCCTCCAGCTCGTCGGCACCTGGCAACGCTGCTGCTGCTGCTTTTGCCGCCGCCAACGCGTCCTTGGCCACAACCTCCGACGCAACTGCCTCGCCCAGCACCTCGTTCAGCATGCGCAAGGTTTCCATCAGCCAGCAGTCGACGCCGACGCGATCCGGCGCGGGCAATGCCTCGAGTACCGATCCGACCGCGCCAAAGTCGAGCACCGCGACCAGTACCGTCGTCCGCGTTGCCCTCAAGCTCGGCAACAACCAACTCGCCAAGCTCGACGCGACCCAGTTCCCGGCCCTTTTGCGCCGCGTCGGCATCGAACCGACGCGACTCAAGTGGCTCGACCTGAGCTTCAACCGGCTCACCGCCGTCGACGAGGTGCGTCTGTGCGTCGCTTCCTTGCTCTTTTCGCTTTCCGTCGACGCCAACTCACGCCCTTGCATGTTGCTCCAGGCCATCGCCCTCTGCCCAAACCTCACGCACCTCTACCTGCACGCCAACGCCATCGACAACCTTCGCGCCGTCGAACGCGCCCTCTCCAAGCTACCATGCGCGCAATACCTCGCTACGCTCACTATGCACGGCAACCCGGCTGCCGCAGACAAGGACTACAAGACGGCCATTTTGCGCGCCTGCCCGCGTCTTCGTCATCTCGATTTCGGCGGTGTCTCGCGTGGGGACCGGTCGACGGCGCGGTACACGGCCGGGAGTGGAGGGAAAGGTGCCGGCGCGCCGCGTACAGCGGCCGTGGGCGCGAGTGAGGGGAAGAGGGACTGAGACGGTGGAGAGGACTGTCACTTTGGACATGTTCACCTGGAATGGATCACCGGTTGGGGTTCGAGCATGTTGTTCATCTGGACCGCCTGTTCGGTCATTGATGTCACCAAGACGGATTTGCTCCAGTCGCTGATACTTTTTTGCCCCACGATCAAAAGATGACACCTCGGCACTTCATTTCAATAGCCTCGGGGCAGTTACGCAGCAAAAGATCACAAAACAACCGTTTCAAGTCCCCGGACCCGCGGTCACCTCCACAGAATTCATGGATGCGCTGTGGTGCGTCGTGCATTCAGTCAGATATACAACAACGACGACCCATGCAGCATCACAGCCCAGTCAACTCGCAGAAGCACGGTCCAGCTCTCACAATTTCCACGCCACTTGGCACAGACAGAGAAGAGAGCTGATGACGGAGAAGATCAAGCTCATGTCCGGTCCACGTCAGCTGGCCCCCAGCGGCGTTCCTTCGCTTGCTCAGCACGACCCACTCCCCACGTCGATCCGACCCACCATAAATCTGGGGGCCCGCGCACGGCCGACCTTGCTTCTCCACCAAGTTTGTCGGGTCCGCACTTGCTCCTGGTTGCGCTCGCATTGCCAACGGGGACTTTTGCGCACAGATCTTCGGCTTGGACGCAACAACCACGTTTGATTCAGAACAGCAATGGCGTCCCCGTCTTTTGCCGCCGGTCTCCTGCAAGGCACGCCCGACCGCTCGGTCCATTTCCCGACTTGAGCGATGACCTGCCGACAATTCCGTGCTCTGTCAAGCACCTCGTGCTCGCCAATTTGGCGACGTGCAGAGGCGATAATTTCGAGCGCGCGTTTTTCCACGGGGCGCTGCCACCAACCTTGCATTCATTGACCTTTTGCGAGTCGGGCGCCTACGAGGGGGACAAGTTGCTGAAGCATCTATTTGCGCAACACTTACCTGCGTCGCTCGTCGAGCTCAAGATCAAAGAGTAACGCGACCGCTTTTTCGGCGTGGCAACGGTGCGCGGGCTCGCCGGGCTGCTGTATCTCAAGGTGTTCCATTTGGACGAGTGCCTGTACCTGCAGGGCATGGCCGATCTCGCGGCAAGCTTGCCGCGCACGGGCATGCGCGAGATTTGGCTGCCCCTGGCGGCGAGGGCGCGCAAGGAGCGCGAGATCATGGCGCTCGAGAATATTGCCGCGTGCATGCCCGATTCGGTCGAGCCGTCTGGATCGATGGCGACATGTTCGGTGAGGAAGCATGTGGAGAGGGTTGATAATGGCCGATGGTGACACGGATGTTGCCGTGCCGCGATCCTCAGAGAGTCTTGTCGAGCTGCTCGGGCAGTTGCCGGCCTTGACTTGCTCTCTCAAGCTCACAATCCCGAAGTGGACCGCGTTCACGATCGATCACCTCAACCTCGACCGTCGCCTCCAGCACCTCACGTTGCATCACGACAATAATCATGGTGGTTTCCTTGCCGCACTCGCGCCGCTTCTTCCCCCGTCTCTCGTGTCGCTTGATCTGTCCAAGTTTGACCAAGACGAGCTTGGCCGTGACTTGTTCCCGCACCTGCCTCTGACGCTCGAGTCGCTCACCCTGCAAGCATGCGCGCTGACCACGGAGCACGTTGCGCCGCTGACCACGCGATGGCCACCCGCGCTCATCCACCTTGACCTCGGCGATAATCAGCTCTCGACGGTCCCAACGCCATTGCCGTTCAAGCTCAAGTACCTGGGACTGAAAGGTCTCACCATGCTTCAAGGGACAAGAGTCGACGACCACGTCGTGTGGGTATGCGCGTTGCCACGGTCTCTGCGTACGCTCGAAAATGCCAAGTGACGGGTGTGCGATGATTGCAGTCGCTGGTGCGCGGCTTGCTCACCATCCTATCCGGCCGCGGCATTGGCGGTTGCGGTTGCTTACGCTGGCAGGCGAGCACTCGTGGCTTGTGGAGTATCGCGCATGCCTGCAGACACGGTTTGACCTGATTGATAGGCCTTGAGCAAATCGATGGGTGGGGGTTGGATTGTTCGTGAGATATTTGCGAACAGACTGTTCAAGCCGAGACGTTGGTAAAACACGATTGGAGATACTTCCGCGCACCAAGCATCAGGCTTCTTCGGTCAGGAGGGCATCGGAAAGCTGGACATCTGATTTTCTTTCCGTGCGTGAGTACTCAATCTGAAATGCTTGCCTGCCGTGGAATGGCTTGCGCATGCATGACTTCTTGGCCGAAATGAGCAGCGCTATGATGCGAGACTTTCACATGTGATGGGCCGTCGCCGCGAGGAATGGAGATGGCAACGATGATGGTTCAGAAGAGTTTTCGTCCTCCATGCTTGATTCATATGATTCTCGGCACAGTCCAGGTCTTGTCCACTATACAGGTAACGCACTCGCTCCATGACAGGAAATGACAGGGCCAAGGTGTAATGGTCACATTGACAAAGAGACAGATGATACCAAATCTACAGCAAAATACCCATTTTCTCCAAGTCGCGCAGCGTCTCATCGGGCTCGTTGGCCGACTGCTGTGCGAAAAACTCGAGGAACCCCTCCTCAACCAAGAAACCACGCGCATCGGCGCCAAACATGCGCGCAAACTGCTGGCAAAAGGCGATGTCGGGCCTTGCGCCGTTCATGGCGCCAATGAAATCGCGCAGCTCGCGGTGCGTCCACGCACCGTCGCGGTCGCGATCGTGTTGCGTAAACACGGCCCGAAGCGCTTGAGCAATCGCGGGGAGCAGCGTCGGCGGGTGGAGAGTGCTGAGCAGCGGGTGGTGCGCCGGCTGATCCTTGATGACGGTCAAGAGACGCTCCTTGAGCTCTAATAACGACAGGTTGGGGTGCGAGTGAGCCACGTGAAAAGGGCCAGACTGGGGAAAAGGACCAAATGTTCACCGTTCATGTCCTCAAACGTTGGATCCACATCCAGCCCAAACTTGACGATACTGAGCGCCTGGTGGTAGAGCCCCAGGACCGATGCGGCAAACGCAAGCACATAGTAGAGGCCCGGGTGGAACGGGTATTGCGCCACGGCCTGGAGCCCGAGCACGATGGCGCGGTGAAGCTCGTCGACGTCGCCATTCTTCTCAAAGGTGGCCATGAACGCAAATGCCTGCTTGGCCTGGTCGTGGACGACCGGTGGGACTTCGGGAATCTGGGCGAGATCACCGAGGTCGAGCCGGCCCAAGGCACTCGTCAAGGCGGCGCCAGTGGCGTCTTCGCTCGCCGAACTCGCCGCAGCAGCACAGACAATGTTATTGTCAGGAGTCGTCGACTTGGAAGCGAGACGGAAGAGTGCATGGAGGTGGCGGAACAGGGCAGACGGCGACTGGACAAGCGACTGAGTCTGCTCAGAGTCGAGGAGCACGGGCAGGACAGAGTCGATCCACCGGCCTAGCCTGCGAGCGTTGCAGGGAAAAACGAGGTCGAGGAGCGCATCCCACACTGGGTCGTTGGCGGGCCCGAGCACCGAGGCGGCATATTTGGAGAGGCACCGCAGGCGGATCAGCGCGGCTGTCGTGCCGAGATGTTCGGCCAAGACGGCAGCGGCAGCAGGCTCGGCAAGAATGCGAAGCAGGCCCGGCGTTTGGTCGGCGTTGCTTGAGCTTGAGGTCATTGGGTGCTTTTCGGCGTGGCCTAGAGATAGTGCGGCGGCGTGGCGTCGACCTCGTCGAGTTGGTACGGTCGCAACGTTGGTGTTGGTCCTACTCCTGCTTGACGCGGTGATTGGCTGGCATTCGGTGAAGTCGACGATGATTGTTCGTCCATGTCACTCTCATGTGACTCGTTGCTTCAGCAGCCTTGATTTGTTGATTTGGGATGCGCTGCTTGCGGCCGCTTGCTCTCTGCTGGTGCATGAATCGACCGGCAACGAAATCAAGTCCATCCTCCTCAAGCAATATTACCTGCGCTGCAGTCGACGACGGATCGCTCTTGCAGCGCCACGGCGCACGATCGAACATCCAGCAATCATCATTCACGGTCCACCAGTCCTCGCCGAATCGCCCAATCTGTCCAATCCACCCAAACCACCCAATCTGTCATGTCGGCCCGCGAACAATTTGAGCGACGGGTCCCCAAGTTTACCCACCCGGCCGAGGTGTCCGAGAGCAGCGCGCCAAGTTTATGCGCCGCGTGCTCAATGCCAAGGCCCTGCACGAACCACCAGCGTGGTCGCGTCGCTTCCACGCTGCATCGATTGTGATCTCGCTCGGTGCCTACTTGCCGCGATGCGGCGCTTCCGTCGAGCGCTGAGTGCCGACGCTGACTCGCTGGATGGTGGCGAATAGGTGCTGGGCTCTACACGGCCCTCTACTACGACAACGGATCTGAAAACCATGTTCTCTCCTCGGTACCGTCTCTCTCCACCACCGCGTCTCGCCCTCGACCGTCTCCTTGACCTACTTCTGTCGCGTGTAGTTTCGCCAGTGGTTCTTTGACAAAATGTCCAGGTTGACCTCGTTGAGCGACCAGGACCTCGCGGAGCTGAAGGCTCGTGACAAGATTTGATTTTCATCCTCGTTCCGGTGCCCCACAACCATTGTAGATACATATTTTGCCCCGTTGATCCCCGTTGCCGTTAGCGCCTTGAACTCTTCTCAGATCGAGCCTGTCGTTTCGCCCAGTTTGCCACCCGATAGCGTTGGCGTGACCAGCCGCTCGACCACGCAGCGGCTGAGGCAGCCGTCCCCTTCGAGAAAGGCAGGCAGGTTCCGATGACATTCTGCTCTCACGGCTCAAATTCGTCGATATCCCTCAGCGGATCACCCGTCAACGGAGACGGGGCGCCTGTCAGGGTTCTGGCGCAGCTTCTTATCTCAGCGCGCGTGCCGATGCGTCTCCATCGTGGTTCACCGTCGCCGGGCTGTTTTGATTGTTGCGAGGGGTAGCAGGGCTGACGGGCAGCAAGCTCGACCAACCTCGCACTTCGGCAAACCGGACACGTGACCGTGACCTACTGCTCGGGTTGGAGACGGTAGGCCGAGCCCGGCGTGATGGAGATCCTGCTCGTCGACACCGACCCACCGCAATCCCAACTCGATGCATTGCAACCGCTGAAGGATCCACGATGCGCATCTTTGTGACGGGCCCGCCCTTGGCCGGCAAATCCACTGTTGCCGCTCGACTCGCGACAGCGCTCAACCACGTCCACGTCGACCCGGCCGCATTGGCTGAAGACATTATCCAGCGCAGATCACACCCGAAACATGCCGAGGTAGTGTGTCTCGAATCCCGGACGGCGAGTCGGCAACGACGCATTCGCTACGGGCAATGGGTCCAGCAACTTGCTCACATCTCGCGACAACTAGTGGACGAATATGCTCAAGGCTGGGCAGGGGCTGCCCGCAAACGTGGTCCACGAGGCTCTCGTCGCCGAGGCATCGAGTGCGTCCGTCGAATTTCGCGGTAAGCATGCTCAGACGCCAAAGCACCTGCACCAGCACCTGGAAACTGAGCCGGTTTCGTTCTCTAGGATCGATCATCGAGGTTCCCAGCACGGGCATCGCGGCGAGTGTTGGGGATCCGCTCGTCTCGCTGGCGAGAAAGTCGCCCGCCGACACGTTTCTCGTCCACCTCGTGATTGATCCCGTCGACCTCGCATCACGGTGCGAGACCGTGCTCTGGGACCCTGTGACGGGCCTGCGCTACGCGCGGCATCACGTCGTCGGTGCACCTGTTCAGCTGGACGCGCCACCAGACGCGGCCGAGGGCCAAGGGCAGGAAAACGAACCCGAAACCGGCGGCGACAAGGAAGAAGGTGAGGACGAGGGTACCGCTGGCGTACCCGAACCACCCGACTCTCCTGTCCACGGCCAACGTTGTTCGATCTCGCTCGTTGCAGCCCATTTCGAAGAATGTTCTTCAACGGTCCGTCGTGTTGGGGTGCTTACCGACTTGTCTCGTTGGTTCTGACCCTTCAGCAACCCCTGCTGCAGTCTGATCCCCGTCCCCGCAGTCCCCGACGATTGGAAACGAACTGCGTGCGACTCGCTCTTGGCGATTGTGCCGTCGTGCCATCAACTTCGGCTCGACGCAACGCTCTGCCCCGACGCACTCTTTGACGACGTCAAGGTGTTTTTGGAGCTGCACCGCTGCTTCAACCCGACGGTCCTGCCCGAGGCCATCACCGGCGACAGCGTCGAGTCCGTCCAGAGCGCACACGGCGCCGACGATTTGCCTCGGCGGTCGCTCAGCGAGTGGGGTCAGTTCTGTCCCGTCACGCGGTACCACGCCAAGACTCTCGTCGCTGGTTCGCTCCAGTTTGCCGTGGGGTTTAAGGTTCGACCCTGGGTGCTCCTTCGACTCGAGCGACTTGAGCACTAATCCACGGCGCGTTTGCTCCCACGGACCCGTTCACATCAGCACATTTACTTAACCGTCGACGCTGCTGCTCAAGCGCATGCTACTCGACAGCCCGCTCTTATACGTCTCGGGCCCACCTCGGCTCCACGGGCTCAAAGTCGCTGTGCTCGGCGTGCCCGGCAGCGGCAAATCTGCACTCGCTCGCCGCATTGCCGCGGCGTATGGCGTCAAGGTCATTGATCTCGGCGAGCACCTCAAGTCGCTCTTCAACAGCGACGCGGCCGAGTCGCACCCGGACGCACTCGTTCGACTCGCACTGAAAAAGCTGCGGTCTGGCAAGCCGCTGCCTGGCGATGTGTCCGTGGACCTGATCCGCGCCGCGTTCTTCCCCGACGGTTCTGGCACCGACGACGGCTGGGTCATGGACATGTTCCCGACGACGCGCGAGGCCGCGCTCCGTCTGGTCGAGGCCAAGCTGGTGCCCGACCACGTTCTTGTCTTGCGCTCGACGAATGCCGGTGCCGGCGGGGCTGCTGACTCGGGCACACCCGAACCCGCCGATCTTGCCGCGGCGTCGGCGCATTTCGACGAGGAATTGATTGAAATCACCAAGGTGCTCGAGGACAGTGGCGACGTCAAGTTTACGACGATTGAGCGACAGCCCACGGCTGAAGCCACGTTCACGCAGGTTCGGCGCAGTATCGACCCGTTTGCGCCCAAGGCGACCAAGATTGTCGAGCCTCTGTTTGAGTTTGGGAACACGTACGACTACTGCCCGGTCACGCTCGTCAACCGGTCTATTTTGCGCAAGGGTGACGCGCAGTTCTCGGCCGAATACTTGGTGCGTTGTTGCGCTCATTGGCCCCGTCAGTGCTTCGGCTTCCTTACTTCTTCCGCATCGATAGGGCAAAATGTACTACTTGGTGTCGGAAGCGTTCCGGCAGCAGTTTTTGCTCGATCCGACGTTCTTTGCCGAGGCCGCTCGGATACCCCCACGGCGTTTGTGCTTCTTGGGCCCACAGGGGTCCGGCAAGGTTCGGCCGGTTTCCGATTTGCCATGACTGTTCGGCGCACCCGGCTCCTCGAGCTCACTTTGCGTGGCTGTGTGTAGAGTACGATTTCCAAGGTGCTTGCCGGCCGCCACGGCATGGTCCCCGTCGTCTTTTCCGAGTACATTCGCGATCTGCGGTCCAAGGGTCACGATCTCGACGACGTTGACCCCGAGGCGCCACTTCAGGGCTCGGCGCTCGACACAGTCATGATTGGTCTGTTCCAGGGCGCGCCGTTTGCGCAGCGCGGGTTCATTTTGGAGGGGTTCCCGCGGTTCAAGGCCGAGGCCGAGGGACTCGTGGAACGTGGATGGTTTCCCGACGGGTTTATCACGTTCCGCATCGACCCGGGCATCATTGTCGAGCGGCTGCTGCCGGTCTACCTCAAGGACAACCCGCACCTCGAGTCGATCAAGGCCGAGGAGGGGGACGAGGACAACCCGATCGACACGCTGAAGCAGGATCTGGCTGCGATGTGGGTTTTGGACATTCTGTTCCTCGTCTATTTTGGCAGGCATGGCTGACTGAACGATGGGGGGTACGCTTTCCTCGATAGGGCGGAAAAGGACTTGGCCGAAATCGACGACATTGTTGCTGCACTCGAAACTTACTCGCTGCCGTGCGTGGAAGTGAATGCCGCTCGATGCCAGCGCGTCATTTTGAACACGATCACGACACGACTCGCTGCTGTGCTGGACTGTGTACGTTGTCGGCTCTTTGCTCCGCTTCTCGTCGTCATTCTTCGATCCGCACTTTCTCACGTTTGGCGCGATATTTGCTACGGTAGCGCGGCGACATTCTCAATCGCGGCCGGGAACTCATGGCCGACCAGGCCGATGAATTGCTCCGTCTTGGGTTCAAGTCGCCGAGTCCATACGGGTTCGTTTCCGCCACCTGCGTTGCATGGGACCCTGCGTGATGGGGCTGACGCGTGGTTGTTCCTTGCTTGACTTGTCCAGTCGACTCTGCCCTGTGTCGTTGGAGGATCAAACCATGCTCTCGCCGCGCGTCTTTGGCACCCACCCGTTCATGCTCGGCAACCACGTGTATTGGCTGAAGGGGAGACGTCGGCTTCAGGTGCGCAGTTTGATCACTGATCCACTCGCCAGACTTGCTGCTTCTTATCGCTTTGCTCGACGCCGACATGCAGGCCTTTGCCGATCGACCGTCGTCGTACCTGCACCGAGAACGGCTCGGCCCCTACTTCCCGCTTCACATCGCGCTCACGGGCCCTCCGCTCACGGGCAAGTCGACACTAGCTCGCGAGCTCTCGCGCATGCTCGGTCTCCCGATTCTCAACCTCGAGACGGCACTCGAGCTCTTGCTCAACGAGGGCAACTGTGAGACGGTGCACCCACTGGGACTCGTCTCGCAGCTGCAACGGCAACTACGTTCCGGGTCGGCGCTGTCGGGTCAACCGCTGGCTCAAGTCATGGCGCTCTTGATGCGACGGTGCCCAACGGGGTGGATCCTGGAAACGCTTCCCGCGGGGCTCGACGACGTGGCCAAGTCGGATTTGACGGACGCGTTCTACGAGGTACGCGGCTCGCCCGACCTGGTCATTGAGCTCGACGCTCCGAATGCGGCGCTGCTCGAGCGCGTGCACCAGAGCGCGTTGCCGTTCCCCGAAGTCTTTCACGCGGCGCGCGCCGCGTACGACGCGAGCATCCACGCCGGGACGCTCAAGCAGTGGCGCCGCGACTGGGATAATGTCGTCGCCGAGTCGGCCGACCAGTCCAAGTGGCTCATCAAGGCGTCGGTCGTGCGCGAGGTCCTGGCGCTTGTGCAACGACAATCGGCGCTCCTCGATGGGGTCATTCGCGGCCGGCCCGCGCCGGCGTTCCGCGTGCACCTGCACCGGTTCACGACGCCGTCCGGGCCGACAAAGGGCTACTGCCCCGTGTCGCTGGACATGAGCTGTTACGATGAGTGCCCGCCCGATTGGGCGTTCTCGGTGCTGTACAAGGTGCGCGGTTGTGCTCGGGATCATGATGTTGGAGCGACACTGACTTGAATAATGCCGTGCAGGGGATCGTCTACCACTTGTGCTCGCTCAAGCACCAGGGCGAGTTCATGGCACACCCGGACAAGTACACGGCCGTGCCGTACCCGACCGACGTGCCGATGCCGCAGCCGGGCGGCGCGATGCGCGTGCGATTCCCGAAGCAGTTTGAGTTTCTCGGGTATTGCCCCGTGTCGCTCCTCAACACGGGAACCACAATCGACGGTTCTCCCGAGTACTGCGTCGAGTTCGCCGGCAAGCTCTACACCATGCACGACGCGGTGGCGTTTGCCGAGTTCATGAGGTACGGCGGCTTGACGCCTCCATCGTGTTGCCAAAGAAACAAGACTGACGGACGTTTCTTTCCTCAGGACTCCAGTGCGCTTCACCCGGCAAAAACTCACGTCCAAGCTCCCCGTTCGCGTCGCGCCGGTCCCGCTCGTGTCGCTTCCGACGACGACCTACTTGGAAAAGACCGTGTCGAGCGTTTTGAACAAGGCCCTCGAACACGTCGGCAGGCTTCGGCCCAAGTTGCCGTTCATGAAAATGAGCGACTCGGCCATTTTGATCTTGGCCCTCTTGCTCAAGGGTACGCTTCCCTTCCACGCTTCGTGGGAATGGTATTTTTGGATCCCGGCGCTGACATTTGTTCGCGACGCAGCGTCAAACCCACGGCTCAAGGACTACGTTCGTCACAAGTGGCAGAGGCACTTGCAGGCGCTCACCGAGAGCGCTGACCTGGTCCGCTTCCTGGCCTGCGAAATGAAGCGGCAGGGCGGCAAGTACTTGGAGGACTCGGAGCGGCACCCGGACTTGTCGGGCAAGCTGGAAACGTTCTTTGCCAGTGCGGCTGAGAACGGGAGAGAGGAGACGGCCGCAAGAAGTTCTGAGGATCTGCGCGTGAACGTGGATTGAAATATAGTTGCGGCGGCTACTGTCTCTTACCAGGGTTCATGAATGACAACAACGTATTGACACGTTATTTGGAACATAATCGATTCAGGTTCACAACTTACGCCGATGCAAGACGACGTGCACGTTGCGCAGATGCAGTTTGAGCCAACCTGGCTCGGAATCGGGCCGACCGTTGAGCGCCGCGGCGTTCCCGACCACTCGCCATTGATACTTGCGCAGCAGCGTCACCATCACCGCCAAGACTTGAGCCGACGCGATCACCTGCGCGGGGCACGCGCGATTGCCGCCGGAAAACGCGTGCCACGTTGCGATCGCAGGACCATGTGGTTTGGCCCACCGTGCGGGATGGAACGCAAGGCCGCAAATGTCGCGCTGCAGCTGCAAAATGTCGCACGTCACCCACGTCCCCGCGGGAACTACGGTACCGTCGTGAAGTGAGAGCGGTTGCAGCACGCGCCGAGGTTGGAGAAGGATAGCTGGTGGGTAAAGCCGAAGGGCTTCGTGGAAAATGTGGTCAAGGAAGGGCACACGCGCGAGGTCGTCGGCGTGCGGGCAGGTTTCCGCGGCGCCCAGGACAGAGAGCACTTGGCGAGCCGCAGCGTCTTGCACGTCCGGGTGGAGACCGAGCAAATAGATCACGGCATGCAGAGCATGCGCGGTTGAGTCCACGCCCTGGATTTGGAGAGGAAACGGTGAGAACCGGTATTGCATCCCCTTGCCGAGAATCCCGAAACCGTCACTCAAAACGGACCCAAATAAACGTGGACGACAGCTGTGCGCGCATCATAACGCGCGAAATCACAGTCGGCTGCGTAATGTGTGCCTCGGCCAGAACACGGAGCACGCACTTGCGCATCATTGCCGGCACGTCCAACGCCGTCGAGCTGCGATGGTGCTGGCGGAGAAGCAGGTCTTCATACACGAGTGCAACACCGTCGTCAATCTTGTTGGCGACAAACCTGTTGAACTGCGTATGGTACCAGTGCTGCCGCATCCTGGTACGCAGCCACGAGTCCCATCGTCCCGGCCACAGCTGCGCGAGCACATTCGGGCGCGTCGTGTCGTGGACTGTGGTGCGAATGGCGTCGACGAGGAGGTCGGTCGCGTTTCCCACGGCGCCGAGCGTGGTGCCAAACACGTTCGACGCAACGAGGTCCATAGCCATCAAGTTGGCCCATTTCCCGACGTCGAGGATCGCACATCGGTCCTTGGTTGCGACGGACGGGTGGGTGAGATGGTTGAGCTCGGCGACAATGGAATGGCACGTGTGTCCCAGGTTTGGTCCGGGCCGAGCGAGTTGAGGGCACCGCGGACGAGGTCGCGGTGGACTTGACTGAGTGCCTAGTCGCGAGCGAGCATAGTTCTTATTTTACTTTGAGACGAGCGCAGCTCAGTCGAATGTATTCACGACGTACAGCTGCTGCTTGCGGGCACATATCAAAGGCGAGATCATGGCCGAGTTGCCTGAACGAGACGAGATCCACTTGCGAATCTGTATGAAAGAAGGGAAACATAAGATGGGATGAGTGTCCTTGCCCATCAAGAGGAAGGGATGTGGAACTTGCACCGACCATCGCATCGTGAAAGAAGCTCAATGTCATGGTGATTCGACACGACGACCGCCCAATGGCCAAACCTGCCAATGACCGCGACGTTAGCTTCACAGCCCCCCGGCTTGAGATATTTGGCCTCGGCTGGCAAACAGACATCCACTGCGCCCAGACGGTTGGTGCTGGGCCGCCAGGCTCAATCAGCTCCCGGCGAACTGCGTTGACGTGAGCCATGTGGCCCTCGACGAGCTGCTCGTGCATGTCAAGAGCGCCAAGGTTGCGTAGCAGGGCGCATATTGATCGCCATGGGCCGACACGAGGGAGATGCCGTAGTGCGCGTGGACCCAGACGAAAGCGACGCAGGCCCAGGAGCAGAAGGAGCGAAGCACCGCTCGCGACAATGATGGCTGTGGCGCGCGGGGGCGGAGCGGCAAGGCCCGTCGTCCACATGTCGCGAATGGCCGTGGGTGCAGAGGTATCGAGGCACGAACGAGGCGCCCAACACGGATGAAGGCAGGGTGGAGGGCAGAGGATCGGTCGAAGACTGAAGTGTGGTGCGCGTCGTTGTCGTCGAGGGCAGCAGCGCCAGCAGCAGCAGCACACACGCATCGCCCATTGGCAGCGAGCGCACGTTCGCTGCACGCGCCGCGCCATGCTGATGACGATGGTCGACCCGACCAACACTCGAACCGACGTCAACCTCCATGCTCGCGAGTTACCGCAAACACATTGCGGCCGCATCGACGCAACTGGGTCGCCGCCGAATGCACAGCTTGCCGTCCACCGGGCCACCCACACCACGGCCTTCGTGCAACCGCAGCCGCAGCGATCACAACGACAACGACTGCGTCCCCCTCGGCCGCCACAACCCCAGCGACACTGCCCCCGTCGCTCCTCCACCGCGGATTGCGCGCGGAGACTCTGGCGCGGCGCCCTCGTTCATCAAAACCTCCGTGACGGCAAGCGGCCATGTCGGCGTCATCCAGCTGCACCGACCGCGTCAATTCAACAGCCTCTGCTCTCAGTTAATGCGCGAGCTTCAGGACGCCGTAGCAGCGTTCGACCAGGACGAGGCCATTGGCGCCATGGTCCTAAAGGGCGGCCACCGCGCCTTCTCCATGGGGGCCGACATTCACGAGCTGGGCAGCAGCACGTTTGTCGACATGTACCGCGGTCATGCCGACGTGCTCGACGCGTGGTCGGCCGTCTCCCTGGCCAAGAAGCCAATCATTGCGGCCGTGCAGGGCCTCGCGGTATGGCTCGTCATGTTTGCTGCGCTGCACCGTGCTCGCGACACTGACCGCGTCTCGCCCGCATCCGTGGGCAGCTTGGCGGCGGGTGTGAATTGGCCATGATGTGCGACGTCATTTACGCCGCCGAGAATGCCAAGTTTGGCCAGCCCGAGGTCAAGCTCGGGATCATTCCTGGTGCAGGCGGGACTCAGGTGCGGATGGATTTCACCTCGGGCCCCAAAACGCGATAGAAACTAACGGGTCAGCCCGGCTCTCCACTTCACGTTCATTTTTTTCGTCGTGTAGCGGTTGGTCAAGGCTGCCAGCAAGGCCAAGGCCATGGAACTGATCTTGTCGGGAAACATGTGGTCTGCCGATGAAGCCTACCGCGCCGGTCTCGTGGCGCGCGTCTTTCCGAGCGACCAGACCGTCGCAAAGTCGATTGAGCTTGCTGAAGAAATCGCCAGTGCCCCCCCCTTCGCGGTGCGACTGGCAAAGGAGGCTGTTTGTGCATCGTTTGAACTGCCATTGGCGCACGCGCTGGTTCGTGAGCGTCTTTTGTTCCTGATGGGCCTGGAAGCGCAACGAGGTTAAGAGGAATAAGATTGACTTGCCCTGATTCTTTCGATGATTTTCCACAACACTTTTGATCCTCGAGGAGCTCAACGACAGCCGCGCGCGCACCCATCTCGACACCCACGGCCCATGGTCCTCGTGCAGTCGGCCAGCGCCAGCGCGTCCTGATTCGTTGTTCGTGACGTTTCAACAGGTGGCGCTTTGATCAGAGCGGAAGAGAGCCACACACGTTGACGATTTGAGCCACAGCAAGCCATGAACAACGAGCGCAGATGGAGCACCGGCAATCCTCATTCACAGGGGAACGGGAGCAAATACAGGCCTTTCGTTATTTCAAAATGCTCCACAGGCCGTAGTGGAGCAAAAAGTAACAGTGACAAATGGTAAAATGGAGGCGGAGTTGGCGAGCAAGCAATGCAAGCGCTCAAGTGTCAAACATGCAAGGGCGTGCGTTCAAAAATCCGTTCAAAATGCAATTTTGCACCCCAACACTCGTGACCCTAGCTTTGCGCGTGCTTTCGGAAACGCTTTGCAAGCGAACAAATGACCTGCGCGGACACATGACCTACTGAGGCAGCATTGCGATTTGACGCTTCTGCTGCCATCCAGATGCAGGCAAGTTGTGTCTGCTTCATTTTGTGATTTTCGCAGCTGAAATGGGCCTGACAGTGGGCATTGTATGAGCTGCCCAAGGCAACGAAGTGCAACGCTCATTGTTTGAACATGAACAACGCGGAAGCGTTCATGTGCCTATCTCATCTATTGATGACAAACCGTTGACAAACCCTGGGGCAGCGTAAAAAACCCGGGTCGGGAAAAACCTGCTGCCCCTGTGAGGAAAAACCTGACAGGAAGGTCAGGTGAAAAAACCTCACAACACATGGCCCTGCACCCCTCCCCCACGGCCCTCAAAAGGGTCGCGCCCCTGGGAATGGACCCAAGCTCAACTATGCAGGCTGGTGCAGGGACACAGCGATGGCGAAGCCTTCGCATGAAGTGGGACTGACAAAGCCCATGAAGTGCAATGATAAAGCGGAAACAGAACAAGAAGCAAAAACGGAAGCTGCACAGAATGTGCCAAAAGCAACAGCAGGGAAGAAACAAAGTGCATGGGAATGCACAACCCAACCACAATGACACACCAGTCACAGTCGCGAGAACACAGCGAAAGGGAGGGCGTAGTGGGAGGCACATGAATGCTTCCGCATTGTTCGTGTTCGAACAACGAGCATTGCACTTCACTGCCTTCGGCAGCTTGTACAATGCCCATTGTACATCACACTTCACAACGCTACAGCATTCATGTGCCTAGGTTTGCAGGCGCATTGGTCTGCAGCAGATGGCAAAGCCTCATGAGCATCACTGGACGGAGGTAGTACTTCATAAAGGTGCACGAGGAAGCCCACATGTCATGAATGATGTCCTCCTTGGGCACACCATTCACGTTGATCCACAACAACACTGTGGACTTCAAATCGTAGGCGCAGTAGGTCTGCGGGGAAACGCTGGCCCCAAAGCTGATCTTGTGAATCCAGTTAGAGATCGTGTCAGCAACCACGAAGCAACAGTCGCCAGGCCGGGTGGAGACAAAGAGTCGATCCTCAGCCAAGTCCAGACGCCTGCCTTCAGACTCACGCAGGTACGCCTCAAAATGAGCTCCCACATCCATGACATGGTCGTCCATGGTGCGAGGAAGATATATGACGACACACTCTGTCGGCTTCTCCTTTGGGCCTGCAATTGTTACACAGAGACTATCAGGGAGCACCACACACAGCAATGGGGCGATTCGCGTCAAGCAGCTGAAGCGTCATTTCCCAAAGTGAATGAGGAGGTATGCCAGTCTCCACAAGAGCTGGCGGAAGTCCAGCAATGCAAGGTCGCCCCAGGACCGCACGTGGTCATTGATGATGGCTATGTCAAACGTGCCAGAGCGCTGGGGTGGAGCAGGTCCACTCATGACACGGAGCCCCGCCAGGACCTGAGTGACAGTGTTGTCAGTCGAGACACTGACGGTCACACCAGACATGTCCACAAAAGGACCCCAGGTGGAGCCAAGTGCAGCACGGTGCCCATGCAGTGTATCGACAGATACTCCACCGGCCTCCCACTGGGCGATCAGATACGCGCACAAACTGTCTACAGAGCGGCGAAGGGGATTGGCATTGACTGCCTTGCACCAGCAAAGCCAGCCGCGCCAAGCCGAATCGTATGACCGCCTGGAGCTCTCTGCCAGGCGTCACTCAGCGACTTCTGCAACAGGTCCAGAATTTCCATGCTCAGCTCGGAATCGCCAGACAGCCTCCACGTGACTAATTGAATAGTTGAAGGGGCGTGGTCCATCTCCACCCCATCCAGCAGCAAGACCGCGTCGCTCAGCAGCAGGACTGGGAGGGCCACTGCCAGGCGGAGAAGGGCTGGGAACCAGACCTGAGACGGCCAAAAGGGGGTGATCACGGTCGCAGTGGCCCGATCGTCCTGGATCTTCTGCAGGACATGGGGCAGCAGAGCCCAGGGGGGAAAGATCCATGATTCTTCCTGACCCCAAGGGATGGTGAAGGCATCTACTGC
>GG745337.1:1378154-1388374 GCA_000151295.1 Allomyces macrogynus ATCC 38327 | reverse complement strand
TTCACTGTCGTGATTGACGGCGGACTCGTCGTTCCAGCGCGCCGTTGCCGGTCAAGTCCAGCGACAGGAACAGTTCGAGCTCTTCGCCTAGCATTGAAAACGTGTTGCGGAGGCTGACTGCTGAACAGACGCTGATTGCGCGCCGGTACCCGAGTCGGCCAAGGTGCGCTGCAGGGCGATCGAGCACAAAAGGACTGGACAATCAGCAACGGGGACCGACCGAACGCGTCGGGAGTAGTGCGTGCGTACCGGCAGTGACATCGGCGCAATAGCGGGTACACGTGGTCTTGGAGCACTAAAGCCAGCAGATGGACCAGGAATGGTCGACGACACGTCGCGCAAAGCGGGCCCAGTCGCCTGTCGCGACACGGGCGGAAACTCGGCGACACACTCGATGGGCCCCCAAAACTCGACGTCGCACGCCGGTGCAGTGCCTACGAATACAAACGCGAGAACAAGAGAAGAATTCAGTTTGGGCCAGTAAGGCAGACCAATGGCCACCAAGAACAAATATGAGAGTGATTGTTACTGGACTTCAGAACGCAGTTCTGAAAACGAGGACAGTACGCCCACTGCCCCAGGTCGGTAGAGTGCCGAGAGCAGCGTCGGATGCGACTGCTGTGGAGCAGGTGCGAGAAAACGAGGTTGCGGTCAATCGGGACCGTCCACGGAGCAGGGAGCAGAGCGTAGAACGCGTCGGCCGTCAGCGGGACGTTCCCTTGCTTTTCGAGCATCTGTCACGTCTACGCACAAGAATCAGAACGGAGTAAGGGGAGGTCGTTACCAGGAGCGGGAAGAGAAGAGAGAAAAACGTACAGGACACGGCGAGCTGCAGGTTTTGCCGCTGGTCGCGATCTAGCGTCTCCTCCCAGTGCGCAATCAAGTTGGCCGTGGAGAAGGACTTGTACCTCGGCGATCCGCTCCCAAACAAACCCCGTTGGTCGGTCCACTCGTCGAGAGACCAGTCGACGCCGCGCGGCCAGCACACGAGAGCGACTTGAGTGGAATCGAGGCCACGCGCCAGGTGGAAAGCGGCCTGTTTTGCAGGGGAAGATGAATCCAGATCTTGGGCCGGCGTCGCACCAGTACGGTTCAGCGGCGCACCTCAAGAACGTCGTGTCGATTGCGCGTGCCGACCACGACTAACCGCGACGGGTCCTCGGTCTTGGGGTGAAGAATCGCATGGAGCGCGTCGTCGACGGAACCGTGCACCGCGTGCGGAGCGTCAAGACCGGGCCAAAAGACTCCGGCGGGGCCGCGCACCGTGTAGCGCGAGCGGGCCGGGTCCATTGAAGTTGGCCGCGACGACTCGGTCATGAAAACGACGTGGATTACGTCCTGCATGGCAACAAGCAGGTGGGTAAGCATGCGGCGCCGTTGGAGCATGCTCTTGAAGAAAACTGCCGCGTATGCACCTTGGGCGGCGTGAGCCCTGGGTGCTCCTTGGTCGCAAACTTCCACACGTCTGGTAGACTCTTGTCGAGCAGAAACAGAGCGAGCCGCGGCCTCGTTGGTTCCGTCGCGTCGGATGCGTCGTTCTGCGAGTTGCCGGCGTTGATCATGGCTGGCGGCACAGGCGTGGTCATCCAGCGCGAATCGAACGGCGCCTGGCGCAAGGTCGGTGTCGCGGTGCTGGTGCTGGAACTGCCGGTCGTGTTGCTGGAGCGGTTGATGTTGGTGCTGCCCGTGCGCAGCGTAAGCACGGCCATGGTGGGTCGCTGGCGCGTCGTCGACCGTTTGCGAGTAGTTGGGCGCCAAAGGCGGATGCGACACTGCCGAGGATGGACGTACTGCAGCAGCGACAGGTCGTGATGGGCGCGAAGGAGAGCGAGATGGCGACCGACGCGTGTGGGCGGAGCCGTGGCGTCGTCCGTTCGGCACGCGAACGACGACATGCGCCGGTCAAGTGCCGGACAAAGAGGGACTGGCCGGATGACCAAGCGCTTGACGGAAACACAGCAGCGGGGCCAGCGGCAACACGGCACACGATGCACAAGCGCTTCGTCTATGAATCTCTCTGTATTGATTTCATCTGGCAGCGACAAGGATCAAAAAGAGCGCAGCAAGCGCGCGAGCGAGAGAACGCGGAAACAAGGCAAAAGCAGCAGCAAAGCACGACCTGACCACAAAATTTACGACCGAGAAGGGGCGCACGCAGACAAACAGCGCACACATCGTCTACTCTTCTTGTACAACGACTTGAATCTTGACCAACGCGCGGCCCGTCGCCGCGTCGACCACACCCGGGAAGACGCACTTGGTCACGCGGCGCTCGCCGCCACTACCACCCGCTGTGCTGCTGGACTCCTCGGCCAAGTAGACACGCATCGTCGCATCATCAAACACGTCGCCCGTCGGCACGACCAACGCCGCCTTGGGCTTGATCGCCACCAGTCGCGCGAGCAACTTGGCCACAACGGCCTCGCTGTCGCCATCGGTCATGGGCGACCCGTCCGCCAGTCGGACCAAGAGCCGGTCAGTCGCTTCTGCCATGGCCTGCGCGCGCCGGGACCGGAACGCCGTCACGGCGCTCGGGTCACGGTCCATCGTGGACCGACCCGGCGGCGGCACCTGCATACTGGCCGCGCGCTCAAAGTGAGAAAACGCCGACAACCACGCGTCGGCAATATCCTGGAGCGAGTCGTCGGCGAGCAGATTGGCGGCAGCAACACTCGTGGTCGGAGCGAAAGGCTCTCCGGGCGCAGGAGTCGGTGCTGCAGCGGCTCTCTTGCCGTCGGCAATGGCGACCTTGAGGCCGGCCATGGTCGCGAGCGGGAAGAGCTTAGCGTGCGGCGACATCTGCACGGCCACGGGCGCAACCGTGAATTGGACCGGCGCCGGCGAAGCAGCTAGGGCTTGGGTCAGAGCTGGGGCTGCAGCCGGGGTTGCCGGCTTCAAAAGCGGCGGCGCGGCCGACACGGGCGCTGGCGGTGACGCGGCGAGGACAGGAGCGGCAACAGCGGGAGCCGCAGCAGCCGAATAATCCAAGGGCACGTGGCTCGACGTGGTTCCGGCAGCCATCGCACGAGGAGGCTCGGGCTGCGACGCTGTGAGCTGAGCCGCGGCGGACCTCCGACGACGGCGGTTGAGGATGAAAAGAACCTGGACATACCAGTAAAGCGGGATTAGCACGAGTCCAGATCGACGGTCAACAGAAAACATTGTGGGAGAGAAATCGGTACCGCGGCTCCAAGAACAACACCAATGCCGACACCAATGCCGATATACACCGGCGTGTTCACGCCCGACGAGCCCTCTTGTGCGTCGTTGCCCGACCGACCCGACATAGGTGCGTCGGCGGGGGCCGGTGTGCCTTGGGTCGTCGTCGTCGTTGGCGTCGGACTCGGAGTTGCGGCCGAGTTGGCGCCAGATGCGCCGCCCGAGATACCACCAGCAGCACCGGAAGCAACTCCGGCGACGCTGCTCGGGGAAGACACGGAGCCGCCGACGGCCGTAGGCCCCGGGAACGAGGCGGTAGGCGGGGCAAGGTCGCCCATGATGGATGGCTGTTGTCGAGCAAGCAGCAGCAGGCGGCAGCGGTTGCGAGTCGAGTGCCGCAAGTGCTGGGTCAAGAGGAGGTTGCTGATCTGCTGCTTGTCGTGTAGCGGTTGCTGGCAACGTTTGCTGGTCGACGGTAGTGCTGGCGACAGTCTGTCGGCCGGTTTAATGGCCGGCGTGGTGCGGCGTAGGCCTCGCCTGTCGCCGTGGCGCAAGTCAGCTCACGCTTCGTCGGATAAAGTCCTTCAAGTCCCTGGCTGTCAATGACTTTTCCAGATCATTCCCGGGCGTGTTCACGCGTGCGCGTGCTCATTTGCCCTCCCCCGGCGCGCGCGAGGGTTGATTTGTGTCTCTCCAGCGCGACGGACATGCGCACGCAAAGCCTGACAAGACGATGACGTTGGGAAGGCGGCCCACGGCCCCCTTCTGCGACCGCTGACGACGACGACGAGCGCAGCTCGCAGCGACACCATCAGCTCAATATATACAAAATCGACAGGAGCGCACGGTGTGCGGCCCACTCATCTTCTTCAATCCTCATACCGGCGGATCAGCCCCTCATCCATTTCATCGGCCCACCGCTTGACCCGCGCCGCCTCGCTGCGGTCTCGTCCGCTCGACTGCATCGCTCCACGGCGCTCACGCGGCTCAGCCTCGCGCAGAATGCGCGCCTCCACCGTGTCCCCGAGCCACTGCGCCGCCGACTTGACCACGCGCACACCGCGCTCCGGTTGCACCGGTGGTGCTGGCCCCGCACGCGGTCGAGCGCTTTCTGATCGCACCGTGCGCGTATCAGGGGACGATTTTGCTCGTGCGGCACGCGTCGGGTCCAAGAAGGCGAGTTCGGCCGGAAGAGGAGGACCAGCGCGTTGAACTGGTCGCGGTGGCGGTGGAATCGGCGGTGCTACTGAGCGCGGAGCCGGTGGGAGCCTTGGTCGAGGTCGAGCCACAGCCCGAGGTGCGGCAGGAACTGGTGGAGAAAATGCTGCTGAGCTCAGGCGGCGTACTGGTGGCGACGACGTTGCGCTTGGTCGCGCTGAAACGAGATGCGTCGCACTCGGTCGAGACATGGTGGTGCTGGCCGTGAACTGCATCCGTGGCGCTGTCCCAGCGGCTCCCTTGGACGCCATCAATGCGACTGGCAAATTTGCGGGTTGAACGGAACCTGGTCGGATGGGCGGCGGTGCAAAGAGGGCCCTAGGTCGTGGTGTTGCGAAACACGATCCATCGCGTCAGACTCAAGATACCAAACACAGCACAGGCACGACCACCCAATCCCAAATATTAGACGCACCGTCTCTCTTGCGCCTGGATACGCGCGCGCTTGATTTGAGCCGCGCCCGATCCCGCCGGCGGGTTCAAAGATCCCCATTTGCGTTTCCCCAGCATGTCTCCGCGCGTCACGGCCGTCGTCTGGACGCGCTTGGTCAGAGACGACGAGGTCTTGTAGGCGTTGCGCAAGCGCGCAGCCAAGTCGGTCTTCTTTGCCGATTCGAGCTGGCGCCATTGCTAGATTAAGCGATGGCTCGTCAGTCCTCAGAGTGTGCACGTCGAGCGCGCAGACGCGAATATCGGGCACAAACTAAGTAGATTCCGCGGTAGTCGGGCGGTGCCGGGTCGTCACCGTCGCTATTCTTGCTGGACGGGCGGACGATGGTCGAGTGCAAGTCGCGTGCCGTTTGCGAGGTGCCGCACGTTTCGCGCCAGATACGGGCCCAGTCGTCGTCAGTCACATCTGTAATGTACTAGAGAAGAATGAGCGCGACACGGGTGGGTCAGGGATCCTGAGCCTGACGTTGTGGAGCGTGAGTCGTGCACGCGCACACACCTCGTTGACGTGCTCAATGGTCAGGAGCGTCTCGGGCGTCGTGTCGCGGAACACGCGGTATTGGTTCAACACGGCACACTGTTGCAATGAAGAAAGGTGACTGCCGCATCAGCTGGAGTGCATCGGCGGGATGTGGGTCGCGGCGGCAGCATCACCGCTACGTGCACCACGCCGAAGAGTACAGTGCCGTACTTGGAGCGGACCGAGTGCCGTCAAGGCCAGCAGCGAGTATTTACCCACTAATCATGAAGAGCAGCCGACGACGGTTTGGGTCAGGTTTGCTTAATGGATGGTGGAATGAAGCACACCCGGGCGACCGACGCGACTGGACGATGGATTCCGGCATCGTATCGACCTGAAGACACCAAAAATCTTGATCGTTACCTCGAAAATCGTTGGCAAGGGCATCGCTGACGAGGGCCGCAAGGGGTCGGAGGCGTTGGTGGGCTCCAGAACCGGACGGCGACCATGGCTCTTCGCAGCCGTCGGCGCTCGCGTTCGAGGACATGTTGTTGGCTTTTTTGTTTTTTTAGTACTGCAGCGGTTTGGGCGTGTTAATTGTGCTTGAGAGTGTCGAAAACAGCGCGGGGGCGGAAGAGCCAGCAAGTGCAAACGGCGGGCAGACGCTTGGGGAGAAGTGGAGTGGCTGTCCACGTCACATCAGCCTGCACGGTCACGCGTGTTGGCCAGGCGGCCGACGCTTGTTGGTGCAGGCGCCCTCACGCGCCGCCAAACAGCCACCAAGATCCTATTTCTCCTCGTCCTCGCTCGTCCTCCTCGCTCGTCCTCCTCACGCTCTCTTCGCTCGCGACCCGCCGCCCTCGACACCGGCACCCGCACTCGCGCCAGCACCGGCACCAGCGCGAGCAGCCGCTTGGCGACCACTCTCCACCGCCCCACTTGCTCTCCGCACCATGTTCCGCTCCTCCGCGTCCCGCTCGCTTACTTCCCTGCGTGCCGCTGCCGCCCGCTGCCCTCGCTCCGCCGCGACCCCGTCGGCGCGCCGCGCCGCCTCGTCGTCCTCGTCGGGCAGTGCGTCGGGCTCCTCGTCGGCTGTGTGGATCGGTGCCGCGGCCATTGGTGCTGCTGGGCTCGGCTACTGGGTGCTCAACAAGGACTCGGGTGAGTACTTTACGCCAATCAAAACGTGGCCCCGCCTCCAGCGGCGCTGTTTCTCCATCCTTTCTCTCTGGTCCCGCTGCCGCAGTTGGCTCACGATGTGGCGCCCGCCGCCCCTTGTCGTCACTTTTCTCTGCAGCTGCCAAGCCGACCGCGCCCGAACCCGTGAAGACCATCGCCATCAAGGGCCTGCCCGCCAACTCGCCGTTCAAGGCCAAGCCGACCGTCATCTTTGTCCTCGGTGCGTGCTTGCGCGACGTGTTTGCCGCCTGGCTTGGCGGAGCAGATCGGCAACCTGATCTGACCTGATCTCGGTCCTTCACCACCAGGCGGCCCCGGCGCGGGCAAGGGCACGCAGTGCGCGCGTCTCGTGCGCGACTACGACTTTGTCCACCTGTCGGCCGGCGACCTTCTCCGCGCGGAGCGCCAGCGGCCCGGTTCCGCTGTGGGCGAGTTGATCAACACCTACATCAAGGAGGGCCAGATCGTGCCCATGGAAATCACCATCAAGCTGCTCGAAACGGCCATGCTCGATTCAGGCAAGTCGCGGTTCTTGATTGACGGATTCCCGCGCAAAATGGACCAGGCCGACGCATTTGAGGAGACGGTCGCAGCGGCCGACTTTGTGCTCTACTTCAGCTGCCCTGAGGAGGAAATGCTGCGCCGCCTGCTCAAGCGCGGCGAGTCGTCGGGCCGCGTCGACGATAATCTCGAGTCGATCAAGAAGCGGTTTGCCACGTTCCGCGACACGTCCTACCCCGTGATTGAAAAGTACCGCGCCGATGGCAAAGTGCACGAGGTGTCGTGCTTGCAGTCGATTGATGGCGTCTACATGCAGGTGCGCAAGGTGTTTGACGACATGTTTGCTGAGGAGGCCAAGGCATGAACATCGTGTCTTTGGTGTTGCTGCTTGGCTCTCGATGTTGCGAAATACAGATCTCCCCGCCCCAGTTTCTTTCTTGCTGCGATAGAAGGGAATTCCAGCAAGGCAAAATGATTTTCATCTCCAAGAAAACAAGTGATAGCGCGCGAAATGACACGATTTCGCGCTGGGAACAGCAAAATAGAGAGTGCAGCAAAACCATTTGGGCATCCAGCAAAAAAAACGCGAAGAAAACAAACACGGCGGCAGGGGAGGAATCTTGGAACCAACGAAAAAACCAAAAACAATTCAATAACAAGGCGCAAACAATGGATCACCATCTACGCCGAGCCATATGGACGTGACCCGACGGCCGACGACGACATGGCAGACCGCGGCCGCGTCAACGGTGTGCTTGGGTGCGATGGCACGGGACTTTCGGCGGCCGACGCGGCAATAGCCGCGTGCACGGGCGGCACGGGGGACGCCATGCTCGCCGTGGTCATGCAGTGCGAGTCCTTCGGCACGGGAAGGGGCACGGCGAGTTCGGGCGAAGGGGCCAATGCTGGATCCGCAGCCGCGTAGTTGATCGCGGCCGCAACACCAGCGTGCGGGATAGCGCGCGCCAAGTACCGCACGGCATCGGCCAGGTCGAGGTACGTCGCAGCAGCACCGCGCGAAGTCGCCGCAAGCCGGTCGAGGACCACGGGCAAGCGCCGCTCGGCGAGTTCGTCGCCAATAACGACATTGAGCGTCTCGACGCGCTTGATTTCGAGAGCAATGTTGTTGAGCACCGTAAGCGACTGCTGGTAGGCAACAAGATCGCGGTGCTTGGCACGGCGCGTGCGCAGACTCGCCGACTCGGCGTCCTTGAGCTGCCTTGCGAGCAACTTGAGCTTGTCCTCGTTTTGACGCTGCACGTCGACCGCCGCGGCATTGATGGCCTCGAGATCCGCAACGAGCGGAGACTCGAGGTCGCGCAGAACCAAGTCGCCGAGACGCGCATGCGTGCGCTCAAGCGCCTCGAGCATCTGGATCAGGAACAGCAAGTCGCCCTCGACGTGCTGCTCGAGTTCCTTGGCCGACGACCGGCACCCGACGAGCGTGAGCAGAATGCGATGCAGCGTGTCGGCCGACGAGGCGACGAGCTGCAGCGCCGAGCGCAGGTCGCGCGTGGCACGGGCCACGTCAGCGTACTGGATGAGATTCATGCGCGGCACCGGGTCGGGCGTGGCCGTGAGCACGGGCGTGGCAATAGCCGAGTGGAAGAGCGACGGGCGCGAGCCCGGGTCGAGCACATGCGTGCTCCCGCCGTCGTGCGGCGTGGAGTCGCCGTCACGGCCATTGGTCGAGGACGAGGACCGCGAAAAGGTGCGGTGCAGCGACTGGAGCAGCGACGAGCTCATGGTGGTGGCGGCAGATGGTTGGCGTTGGTACTTTTGGGCTTTGTGCGGATGTTGGTCCTTGACCAGTTGGACGGCGGGAATACCACCAGTCGACGCTTGTTGGTGCCGTTCTCGCAGCCGTTCCCGTTGATGCCGGCAGCGGCGAGCGGGTTCAGACGCCGGGACGCTGCGGCGAGCGTGCAGGACAGGAGCAACGGGCGAGGAGTGGCGGGAACGGCAGCAACAGCATCGACGATGGGATGGCGGCGGCGACGGCGACAAAATGTGAAAGGTTTTGTGCGGTGGATGCTGGCCTGCCACGCGCATCCTCGCTCGCGTGATGCGCACACCGCACCGCTCGGTCGCGCGATCTAATTTTACCATGGCCGTTCAACCTGCCGTCGTCGCTTGAGTCACTCAAGCAAGGCCATGACAGCAACTGCAGCAACTGTACCAATGTCCACGACGACGGCAACAACCACGATAGCACCGACCATGCCGTCGCGACACCATTGCACCCTGCCAAGCGAGCAAGGCGCCAGCTGCGGTTCCTGCCGACCACCGGTCGGATTTGCCGGCAGGGACGGCCGATGTCGCCGTACCGAGTGCATCCACGGCGGCACCACCCGTCCCGACCATGCCTCTCATCCTCTCGCGCAAGAACCCGAGATCGCAAGACGACGACGTGGCCCTCGTTGCGGCGGAACCGGCGGCCAAACGGCTGCACAGCGCATGGCAGCGCCGTCTTCCAGACCAAGGAAATGTCACCGCTCCCTGCGACCGCGGTCCCGACGACCCCGGTTCTCGAGCAGATGCAGGACGAGTGCTCGAGCAATGCCGACACCTCCTCATCGGTACGGTCGGCGTTGGTGATTTTGTTTGCACTTGCATCCATCTTGGCCTTCCCACGCAGCAAAATATGATGCCCAAACAATGGATTTTGTTGTCCACCGCATCCCCTGGTTTGTCGCTTCGCAAGTCAGCGCCGATCCGGCCGCCGCCAAATGGCAGTGTTCAATGCGTCGCAGTCATGCTCAACACGAGCTGTGCTCACCTCGTCGCCTTCTAATTCGCCCCGCTCTCCATCTCGTTTGCCGTCCTCTCCCCTTTCGCCCGTCGACAATGGCCATGACGTTGCCGCTCATTGCGGCGACGGTTCCGAGGAATCGGATGGCTCAGACGGATCGGATTGTGGAGACAGCAGACTAGACCACGAAAGCGAGACGAGCGACGATGTGGAACCGGAGCAGGACGACGCGTCGGTTGGGGGCGAAAAATCCGCCGATGGCGATGCGGTGGTAGGCGATGACGAGTCAGTGGAAGACGAGTCGGGCGAGGACGACCTGTCAGTCGGGGACGCTGTCTCGGTGGTCGAGCACGTTTTGCCGGTGGAAGAGGACAAGTCGGTCATGGATGTCTCGTCGGTTGAGGACGATAAGCAAGTGGAGGACGAAGAGTCGGTGGAGGAGGAGAACGCGTGTGCCGTGGACGACGCGCCAATGGGAGGGAAAGCGACTCAGTGCGGGAC
>GG745337.1:1186997-1377704 GCA_000151295.1 Allomyces macrogynus ATCC 38327 | reverse complement strand
ACGAGGTGGAGGAGGACGAGGTGGAGGAGGACGAGGTGGAGGAGGACGAGGTGGAGGAGGACGAGGTGGAGGAGGACGAGGTGGAGGAGGACGAGGTGGAGGAGGACGAGGTGGAGGAGGACGAGGTGGAGGAGGACGAGGCGGAGGAGGACGAGGCGGAGGAGGACGAGGTGGTGGCCGTCGAATTGCTCATGGCAGCCGAATCTGACCACCACGATGGGTCGGATGGCCGTGTTGAGGTTGGTGGCCCCGCGTCGGGTCAGCTTGAGTCCGACACCCACGACGGTACCAACGACGACCAAGACAATTCCGCCGATTCCCCTGATTCTGCCGGTTCCCGCACCCGTTCCTCCGTCTTATCGAGGCCAAACGCGAGAGTCGGGTCCCGCCGGTGCGCCACCGACTGTCCGGGCGTTGCGTGCTGAGCCGCAACCTCGACCTCGACCCGCCTGCACACCATCGCCCCAGCCGGTGCTGGGATCTGACAAGTGGGTCCAAGCGCAGATGGCAGCTGCCCGTTCCACGACGCGACAACGGCCGTCCTCGGCACGCGCTGGGACACGTTGCGGCAGCGCGAGCAGTGATGGTAGTTCGAGCAACAAATCGTCGGACGATTCGGACTCGTCTTCGGGATTGGGTGGCTCGCTGCTTTGCTCTCTTGCTCTTCTTCACGCACGGTTCTCCCGCCGGCATTGGATCCCGCGTCGGTCACGGGCGCGGTCGCGAACCATGGGGCGCGCAGCACAGTCCCGGTCGCGCTGCCTGCTGCTGCGACGGAACCGTCCGCGCCGACGCCTGCTCGGACCAAGGGTGCCCCGGCTTGCGCTTTTCCAGTGCTTTGCTGTTTCCACTCGTTGAGAACGAACAAACCAGCGTTGGGGTGTACTGTGGAGGATCCTTGTTTTGGCAGCGTGTTGTCCGGGCGTCGTCCTGTTCTTGGCGTTGCATGACGTGGATCCGGCCCGGCATCGTCGTGAGATCCTTTGAGAGGCGCAGCCGCCTGCGACACACGCTCGTCTCGTCGACCTTCTCACCGTCAAGCGCTTTTACCGCGTCGACGTCGGCAACTGCACGCAGCAACATGGCTGCCCGCCGTCCTGTCGCATCGCGCGCGCGACCCGCTCGGGCTCTTCACAAGCGACGACGATGCTGACTTGCTCGACGACGACTTTGCTCCATGCGGCCCTCGCCAACAACAAGCACCCACCGGCGCGCCGGCAGCGCGAGCCCGGCAACTGTTTCCAGAACGCAGCTGGGCCGGTTGTGATCAGCGACAGCGACGAGGCCGAGCCCGAAGGCGACGACTATGGCGATGCGCTCTCCAACGATGACGACTCGGACCCCGAACCGAGCTTGACGGCGCTGGCCGCTCGCCGCACCTTCTCTGGGCCGCGCACACCACAACTGGGCTGCCCCGTGCAGCCTGCACCCGTACGCCCAACGAACACTCAGGACCCGACGCAGGATGCACCGCCGCCGCTGGCCCTCCAAGCCATGCAGCGTCGCGAGCCGGCGACCCGCACCGACGAGCGGCCGCGCTCGGCGATGCAACCCCGGCCAAACTCGACGCAGCACAGTGTACGCCAAGCTTCAGTACTAGTGGTTCAGCCGGGTCGGCCTGTTCGCAACCAGTTTCGAGGCGATGCCGGGCGCAGTGTTTCCAGTGCAGCCGACCCGCGTCGCGAGCCGCCGAACCGTGAACCACGCACGTGGAATATTACGAACAGTATGCTCCTGACATGCGGCCGGACGCGGGAATGCGTGCGGCCCCTGTGATGGCTGTGGCTGCTGAACGCCCTGCAGGCCTCATCCGTCTACCCTCCGACTCGTCGGTGGCGTCGACCATGTCGAGCGCCTCTATCACGCCGGGGCGGCGAACCTCGCCGTGTTCGTGTCATTCGCTCGGGTGGGCCGCCGTCGGTGAGCCACCAAGGGCCAGCTGCGCTCGACCCGCGCAGTACGCAGCCGGCACCGGTTGTACGCGACACGCGGGGACCGCCAATGCACGATTCGCGCAGTGTGCAGCCAGTGTCTGTTGCACGCGATTCACGCACGGTCGCTGATCAGCTCAACCTTGGTGCCCCTCATCCTGCGACAGCGCCTCCTACTGGACCAGTTCGCCCTGCGGATCCGTCTCGTGCAGCACCACAACAGCGCGATTGGACCGAGCCGGCCCCACCGGCCAAGTCGGATATTGCGCAGGATCCTCGAGCGCAGCGCTATGGACCCATGCCGCCGCCGCGCAATCCTTATCACCCGGACAAATGCCAGTCGAGGCCCGAGCAGCCGCATGCGCGACAGCAACCACGGCAGGAACGTGGCATGCTGAGCGCACGCGAGCGCCCTTCCAGCGCGCCGCCGCAGCCGACGAGCGTCGACCCGCTCCTTTTCTCGGGTGCCACTCCGGCGCAGCGCCGACCGCCCGTCCCGATCCGTGCTCCCTCGGCGAACAACCCGTCGCTGCCCGTAAACCGACCTGATTCGCGCCCACCGTCGGCCCAGTATGACCCTCGGTCTGTTCGCGCGGAGCCATCTCGCGCTCAAGCGCCCGTTTCGGCGTCCCGCGGCCCCGCAGCAGGACCTCGGCCGCCCACGTCCAACTATGACCGGCAGCGCAGCGGCTCCGAGCCTACGCGACCTGGACCATATGGACCCGCGCGGCCCACTCCGGGCAACCCGATTTCATTGCCGATCGGCGACCCGCCCGCCGAATTGGCCGTGACGCTGCTGCCGCACCAAGAAGAAGGCGTGCAGTGGATGATCGAGCGCGAGCAATCCGAGGCCAAGGGCGGTATTCTTGCCGACGACATGGGACTCGGCAAGACAGCGCAGGCGATTGCGCTCATGCTTGCGACGCGCAATTCGGTCCCCAAGGGCAAGCCCAAGACAACGCTGGTCGTTGCGCCTCTGGCCCTCTTGGAGCAGTGGCGCATGGAGGTCGAGGAAAAGGCGACCGGCGCGTTGTCGGTTCTCGTGCATCACGGGCCGAAACGCCCAACGTCTGGGCGCGAGCTCGAGCAGTACGATGTGGTGCTCACGACCTACCAGGTCGTCGTCTCGGAACTGCCGCCCGGTGCCAAGGACAAGAGCAAGGGTAAGGATGCGACGACCGATCTGCCCGTACCGGAGGGCGTCGCCAAGGCACTCTACCAGGCCACCTACCACCGCATTATTCTCGACGAGGCACACACGATCAAGTCGCGCGAGACGCAGTCGGCGCTCGGGTGCCGTCGTCTGCGCGCAACGATGCGGTTCTGCCTGACAGGCACGCCGATTCAAAACTCGATCGACGAGCTCGCCTCGCCGTTCGAGTTTTTTGCGGTGCTCGCTCTACCCGTCCAAGGACCTATTCAAGCGCGACATTGTTGCTGTCATGGGGTTCATGCCCGATTTGGCCATCCAGCGGCTGCGCGTCTTGCTGTCCATGTACGTGCTGCGGCGCACCAAGGCGTTATTGTCGATTTTGCCGCGTAAGACGATCGTGCACGAGGTGCTCGAGTTGACGCCGGCCGAGCGCAGTTTCTACCAGCAAGTGCAGTCGCGCGTGCGGCAGGCCGTGCGCGAAGACGGTGGGTCGACGCAGGGGTTCACGTTCTATTGGAAGCTGCTCTTGCGCATGCGGCAGGCCGTCAACCACCCGATGCTCTTTGACGGGTCGTTTGAGCTTGCCGGTTCCGACGACGACCTGAACGCGACGACCGACGGCGGCGACCTGGGCGGGATCGCCGATCTGTTCCGCGGCCTGCGGTTTGACGA
Organism: Allomyces macrogynus ATCC 38327; assembly: GCA_000151295.1. NCBI lineage: Eukaryota > Fungi > Blastocladiomycota > Blastocladiomycetes > Blastocladiales > Blastocladiaceae > Allomyces > Allomyces macrogynus. Next base: position 1,373,948 of record GG745337.1, on the reverse strand, counting down.
CAAGGCGCGCGACCAGACTCCGGCCCCGGCTTCGCGGCACAAGCGAGTCGAGACGGAGATTTCGTCGACCGAGCAGGAACGCGTCGTGCAAGTCGATTTCAGGCCCGTGCCACAGTTTTCGCGCGGCGGTGGTCGGCGTCGCGATTGGGAGAGTACGAAAATCGCCCGTGCGATGCACATCTTGCACAGCTCGCACCGCGACGATTCTGCGCTCAAGACTCCCAAGACGATCGTGTTTTCTCAGGTGCGTTTGCGGGCCTGGTCGGTGTTTCGTGCCATTATGCTGAAGCTGACATTTGCCGTTTGCTCTCCAGTTCACCTCGATGCTCGACATTATGGAGCGCGCATTCAACTACGATGGAATGCTGTTTGAGCGCTGTACGTTGATTTTGCGGCACTTCTGCTTTGCTCGGGTTCTCCACCCACTGACTTGCGTTCCCGATTGATTGATTCAGTCGACGGCAAGATGACGCGACCGCAAAAGGAGAACGCGCTCGCGCGGTTCAAGCCTGCTCATGTCGCTTAAGTCGGGCGCGCTCGGGCTCAACCTGACGGCGGCGAGCCGCATCATCTTGCTCGATTTGTGGTGGAACCCGCAGATTGAGAGCCAAGCGTTCGACAGTGTGCACCGGCTCGGCCAAGAACATGCCGTAATCGTGCACAAGCTTACGTGCAAGGAAACGATCGAGGACCGCATTCTCGCGCTGCAGGACCGCAAGCGGCAGGTCGCCAGCGACGTGTTGGCGCCGCACGAGGCCGACGAGCGCGACGACTCAGGACAGGAGAGTGGGACGGCCGACACGGTATCGATCACGCGCAGGCGGAAGAAGCGTGGCGGCCAGGTGCGCCTCACGCTCGACGAGGTGCTGCGGCTGTTCCAGTAGGCGGTGGAGAACAAAGCGCAGGGGCAGGAGCGTCGCCCGCGTTGCATGTCGAAATACTTTTTGTTCCATTTTGCTGGCTTCGTTGTCTTGTCGAAAGTGATCACAGCCGAACGTGGTGGTTTGCAGCTGGCCTCCCCCTCGCAACGATGATCAAAGAGTATCATTCCAGCTCGCTACGACCCCGTTATTTGCACATCACGGCCCTCCCACTTCCTGCATTCTCTCGCATTCGCTTCCTCGGCCCCCGTATCGCGCTGCGCGCCGGTGCCAGCAACGCTCTGCCCCCGCCGACCTTACACGTCCTCGGGCCCCCGTCACCGCCTGCACATTCTTGCCCAGAACCTCAATTCCTTGCATCGGACCGTTCGCCGCCCTCATTTGGCCAGGCCGACCTCTCGGGCCCGCGCAATCGGAGCGCGCCGGCAAAGTGCGCGCCGTCTTGACCGATCCGTCATGGGCTCCACTCCTGCCGCTGCGCGTGCATCCGACGCGGCCGCCGCCGATACGACGGTGTCGCTGGCCACGACGACAACGACGGCGACCAACGCTGCAGCTGGATCGGTGCCGACGTCGGCGCCCGCGACGGCACCGCACACGCCGCACCGGTCGCTCCGACGCCGCTTGCGCAGTCGCGGCAAGGCTGCCGTCGGATCGCTCAAGGGTCTCCGCCATGGCCGGTCGGGTGCGTCCATGGCCACGCACGGTGGCAGCGTCGCTGTCTTGACGCCACCGGCACGCGCGCCGCTCACGTCTGACATTGACGAGCTGTTGCGGCTTGAGGAAACTGTTCAGGAGAACGTTAAGAAATCAATGGACCTGCTGTCGCGCCCGGCCTCGCCACCGCCCGTCACGACGTCGTTTGGCGCGCTCTACGTCAAGGACGAGGCCTCTTACTCGCCCGAGACCGCACAGCCGCACTTACGCCACGGCCGCAAGAACGTGGATATTGACGAGATTCTCGCCGAAGTCGAGGACAACGTCTTTGTCACGCCGCCATCACAGCCGCGCCGGATGTCGATTCGCCGCAAGAGCGTTGCGCGCCGCGTGAGTATTCGGCCCGTCGTCCTCGCCCTGCCCAAGGGCCGCGAATCGTCGCGCCGGTGGAGTACGCCCGCGATCGGTGCCATGGCCAAGACGCAGATGGCCGCCGCGCCAAGATCGCGCACGCACATGTCAATGTGCAACGTGGCCGATATCCCGCCGCCGCCGGCGGGTGCTGGGGCCGCGAGCCGCGTCTCGCTCAAAGACATGCCGATTGCCGCGCCCATGGATATTGAGCAGATCATGACGCTGTTTGCGGCCGAGCGTCGCAAGCACCGGCGCGCGTCGGTCGTCAAGCACCACAATTCGGCGAGGACCAGCCGCCGTCCATCAGCCACGGCGTCGACGGCGATTCCGGCGGGTACCGCGACGCTCAAGTCGCCAACACCCAAGTCGTTGCGCCGGGATGGGGCGCGCAGTCCTCCACCGGTTGCCGGCGGCGCTGGATCGGCACGGGGTTCCGCATCGCCAACGGCCCCGACGACACCCACGAACCCGACGGCGCCGACGTCGCCGATTGTCACGACGCCGCTGACCATTGGTTTTACCCCGCTCGAGTCGATCACTAGCGCCCCGACATCGCCGACCGTGGCGAGCGGAATGACGCGGTCCATTACGACCACGTCCATGGGCACGACGGCCACGGCAGGCGGCGGCGGGCGCGGTAGTATCTCGTCCATGGCCGTGATCATGCCCAAGGGCTGGCGTCGCGGCACGCTCGCGTCGACCGATGCGGTGCGCGAGTACCAAGTGGGCGCGAGCGTCGACGACGAGATTGATTCCAACAACAATGAGGACACGGTCTCACGGCGCGCGTCCTCGTCGGGCGTCGTCATGTCGCCGTCGGCTGTGGGCACGTGCGATTTACCGCCGGTCACGGAAACGAGTGTGCCAGCACTCGCGTCGATTGCGGACGAGGACGATGGTGACGATGATTATGTCGACGAAGCGATGACGGACGAGGCGTTGCTGGTCATGTTGCGCGCGTTGCCGCGGCCCGTGCTTGATGTCGTCTACGTGCACCATGACAATGATATCGACCAGTTGCTCGCGTCGCCGACCAAGACGATGGCAGATGGGTGAGGGAGACTTTGATGGGGCGAGGTGAGCGCAACACCCGAACGACGATGTGGAGGGGACGACTGGGCTAGGAACTGAGGTGGAGACGAAGACGAGTATCGTCTCGCAGTTATTTTTCGTTGACTTGATGGGGGCGAAATACAGACGGCTATGTCGGTTGGTGATGAACGTGAGGTCAACTTCAGGTCGTCCGATAGCTTCTGTGATGAAAGTGAACGATCAAATCAGCGAAATACAAACGCTGTCCCAGATGTATGTACTGAGCGTGCTGCAAGATGAAGCTTGAGCGCGTATGGGCGAGAGATGCAGCTTCAAGACTCTCAAATGAGCGGAAGCGTTGCTGGATGTCGTGCGACAAAGATGCACCTGGATCACACCAGTATTCCCCATCAACGAATCCCGCAAAACGTTCCGTATATGTAGCAAAGTCTTCTCCACCCCCTCGCTCACCCCGCAATTCTACGGCTGCTTGACCAAGTCTCCCCCAATGATCGCCGTCAAGTCCAGGATAAATTGCTGAATCTTGTCGAGCTGCGCGAGCGTGTCGGCCGTGCTCGTGACGCGGTTATTCAAGTGCAACTTGACGAGATTGAACAAGTTGTGCGAGGCCATGCGAATCTGGCCGAGCTCGAGACTCTTTTGCGTCGCGTTGCGCATGCTCGACTCGATGGCGGCCTGCCACTGGCTCGACTTGGCCTCGAGCTCTTCGTACCGCACCTTGAGCGCTGCAATCGCGTTGTTCATGTTGAGAATGCGCGTGTTGCTCTCTTCGGTGCGCACTTGGAACGCGAGTCGCTCGACCTCGGTGCGGTCCTGTGCGGCGCGCGCGCGCTCGCTGAGCTCGGCGTTGGTGGCCGTGAGCGTGTCGTGCCGCGAGAGCAGGTCGCGGATCTCGGCAAACCCGTCGGACACTTCGAGAATCGACTCGAGGTACCGCTGGTAGTGCTGGCCTATTGGCGACAGGACTGGTGAGCAAGACTGGACCCCAATCGGATCGCAACCCGAACCAAACAGCAGCACAGCAGCACACCTTGCCGTACCGCGCGTTCCTGGCGCACGCGCACCTTGGACAACTTCTCCGCGAGCTCCTTCAGCTTGGCAATCTCCTGCTCCTTGGCGTCGCGCAATTTCCGCTCCTCGTGCGCCTTTTTCACGGCGCGGTTGCGCTTGGCGTCGTTATCCTTGAGAAACTTTTCAAACTTGGACAGGCTTTCGCCGAGCATGCGTTCCTTGCGGTTGAGCTCTTCGCGGCGCTGCGTGAGCATCGTCATGCGCAGTCGGAAGTCCTCCTTTTCACGCGTGAGCCCGGCCTCGAGGTCGGCAATCTCGCGCCGCTTTTCGAGCAAACGGGTCGCGGGCGTGATGTCGGCATCGTCGGTCGCGGGCACGCGGCTAAATGGCGAGGAAGCGCAGCGCGCGACGGATCAGGGACGGGTTCGTGGGTTGGTTATGGGCGCGGCAGCGATATGTAGGGGGTCGAATGGCGAAGAGGTCGAGTCCAGAGCAGAAGAGGACGGTGCCAAACTGACATTTCGAGCGTCTTTTCAACATGGTGCCGAAAGTACTCGGCGAGGTCGTGCTGCGTGGTGGCGTCGCTGGCGGTCATGGCGATGCAGGCAGTCGTTTGCGGGCAGTCGGCGCCCTCATTTCCTGTCGGGTTGGCCGGTCTTCTCGGCCGCGAATACTCGCCGTCGTTGCCGCTCGACCGCAAACAAACGCCGGTGCGCTGATTTGGGATGATATTTCAGTCAGGTGCAAATCACGTCGACGCGTCTCAAACCAGGTACCGCCTTGTCCCGCACGACTTTGCGCAGCGGCAGTTGGTCGACAGTTTTGTCAGTTGCCCGTGCTGAGTCGGTGGAGAGTATGTTTCCTGCAGGTTGCTCCGACCGAGCTCCAGTCGTCTTGCAGTACTGAAAGTTGTTGGGCAAAAAACGAAGTTGGTGGCAGTATTTCAGCATCCAAGCCAGAAAACATTGATAAGCACTGCAGGTAGGCATTGAATTATCAACCAATCCCTTAATCAACTGTTGTTCTGTCGTTCATTTCCAGACGACGGATCGCCACCGCCCAAAAGGCTGGAGCACTGTCTTCATCCTGGGTGCAGATGACCATCTCTCCATGGTCATAAACAATATAACCAGACGCCCAATCAACTGATTCAAATGCAACCTTTGGATGCACAAGCCAGTATGAGCGCTCGCCGCCATTGGGCCCACGCCACTTCATCTTGAGGAAGTGCTTGCACACCAGCTGGTGCATGTGCCCCAGTTACAGTCTGCCCTCTGAACACACAAGGCCCTGGCAGCCATTATTATCTTGAATCATACATATTTGGAAGAGCGTGGACAACTATTCCTCCTCAGTCATTTCTCAACAACCAATCACTTCCATCCAACACAACTCGCTGCAAAATATATCTTGGCTCCAAATATACACGTTCTGCCTGCTCAATGTTCCAGATCCACCTCCATCGCCTCATCCCCCACCACAACCTTGTCATGTGCTGACCTTGCTCCAATCTCGGCTTCAGCAGCTTCCCAGTGAGCCTGGCCGAGCCGCGCCATTGTCCCGTCGCCATGAGCTAGGCACCTGGCCTGCATACAATTGTGTAATCTGTGCAAAATGAACCAGGTTCATGATCTGCTCCATGATGGCAGGATCTGACGAGTCAAGCCTGGGCACCTCGATTCCAGCAAGAGACTGCATATCAGAATGGCCAGTTGTGTCGTCCATGGCTGATTTCTTAATGTGCCTGTGCACCTTGGACCAGTGTGCAACAAACAGTGCATTGAATTCATCTTCCAACATGATTTCAGTTGCTGCATCCTCAGACTCAAGATCTGTTGGTCAGTTGTCACCTGTGCACCAACCATTGCAGATCCACTTGTAGACAATGTTGCACAGCTCAAACCATCATGATGTCACCTGCTGGCCCTTGATGAACTGCTCCATGCAGTGCAGCAACATGATCACATTGTCAATGCCCTTGATGCAGGCTGAGAGCATGTTGGTCTTGCTTGTTGACAGCCCTGACTGTCATGCCTGCTGCTGAGTTTGTGGTTGCTGCTGAGTGTGTGCCTGCTGGACTTTGGCCTGTTGTTGGAATCCATGCTCACTGCTGACTGCATGCCTGATGCTTACTGTGTGCTTGATGCCATGTTTGCGCTCACCACCAACTGTGTACCTGTCACTGGCCCCATGTCTCCAGGCCACTGGACATGCTTGAGCATGGCCAGATGCTCAGGCAAGAGAATGCTGGTGTGTGCCCAGCATTGCTGAACAGTCTGCACTGAGACCTCTTCCCATGCAGAAATCAGGTCCTCATTGGCCTTGACCTGTGAGAGCACCATGAGCAAGTTGATGTCAATAGACTTGGAGTATATGTTATTGGACTCAGTGTCCTCTTTTTCACGCTCCATGATCTTGAGAACCCGCCAGAGCATGAGTAAGCAATAATGCACCTTCAAGCTGTGGATGATCCCCTGGTCAACAGGCTGTTTCGACATAATGCAGGCAATCAGAGCCCATGCCAGGCAGGGAGGGCGGGAGAATCGACATTTCCATACCATGCTTGTTGTGTTGGGCAGCAGGTACTCAACCTCAATGTTTGGGATCTTGCTCTTCTGCTCCTCTTTCAAATCATGGACCATCATGTTATCAATGAGCAGCAAAATGTGGTGGTTGCTGAGCTTTGCATGCTGCACCTCCCAAGCAAAAATATAGCTCCTTGTTCATCTATGCATTGCCCTGCCAGTGGTACATTGCAGTGCACAGCATGGCCCACCAGTGTGTAATCCAAGACGGATGGATCATACACTGCACAAGGGTTTTGGCCTTGCCAATAATTAGCACTGCTTCTTGCCTTTTGCACTCATGCAGACTAGGACAGTGAGGCAGTCTTTGGCTGACTTGCTGCCCTTGATCTTCAATGACAACAGTATTCTGCATGGCAGCATCTTGCACAGAACCCAGCCTTGTCAGCATTGTAAATGTCCTAAGCACACCACCCTGCAACAGTATCCATGATGCACACCTGGGAATTGATGACTCATTCCTCTGAGGCCTCACCAAGTTCAATTGCACCAGTTCATGTCAGATCAAGAGCAATTCATGATTCAACCAGGTTCAAATGAAGTGGTTTCCATATTGTGCATCACACACTGGCTCAGCTTGTTACACCTCTTTACACCTGCAAGCCAACCAGGTGACACTGTCAAAGTTTCCAGAACCTCAAATGGGGGAAGTCCAGCCTCATGGCATGCTGTCTGGACTGCATTGACCAATTCTTTGCCCTTCATCCTCATGAGTTCATTGGTGACTAGGATATTTTTGCAACATGTTGTGTCGTCCACCCACTCCATGAGTATCTTGTCAAGCTTGGGCCCTAATCTTGGGCTTGTGCAGGCTGAGGGTGTCACCAACAGCCACTGGATCCATGATGTCATCACGCTCAGACCCACACCACTTGGAAATGAGACTACTGTGCGGTGAAGCACAGCCAGCCCCACCCGCCCTCTGCAATTTTGCTGAAAAACCAGCCCACAGCATCTTGACGCCCTCCTTCATCTTCTTGTCATAGTAACTGACCACCCTCCTGAAGTTGTTGAGTAGCAAGCATGCTTGGCATCTGAGCCCTTGACAGGAGGCTGTGGTAAGCCTGGCGAAATCGGCGACCCAGGCGCGTCACGCGGGTTCATTTGTGACCAGCTTGGTGGTGTTGAAGGTGTGCTGGTCGTGTGCCATGCTGGCATAGCCTGTGTAGGTCGCTGTGATGCGTTCCAAAGTACAGCTACTCGTCAACTGAATCGCTCTTCTCACTCCGAAATATTGGTCGAGGACAGTTTCATTTTCCACACTCCAATTTCTCGCGCAAGGGCGGATGCTCAGCACCATGGCCAAATCGGGTATCAAAACAGTAAAAACAAAACGGCGTTCTCGCCCACGCGTCGGGTTCCCATCGATGCAAAGAAGAAAGAAAAAAGGATTTGAGTGCAATCAAGCAACACGAAACTCGAGCCGACTCAAACTCGGATACGCCAGCGCTGTCTCAAGCCACCAAGGCATCATCTCACGCAACAGCCACGTTCCACGACCACCGCCGCCGCTTCAACTCGGTCGCCGACACTGCGGCACGATCGGCATCCGGGATACTCGCCGTTGAACTGCGCCGCCGCACCGTAGCCGTTGTCGCAGACCGGCGCCGTGTGAGCCTCCGCCATGCGCGTCCAATCGACCACACTGACGACGACTTGGATGACGGAGATGAATCGCCCGCGGCGTCCGTTGTGGTAGTGGGGCTGCGCGGTGGGGTCGTCGGCAACGGCTTGGTGCGGCGGTGGATGACGGTGGGCATGCCGTGGTGGTGGTGGAAGTGCGCGACGTGGTGGTGCCGCGGTGGCAGGAGCGGCGGGGACGGCGGCGGAGAAAGCATGGCGAGGTTGGGTTCGGGCACCTCGGTCGCAGGGGTGGTCGGGAGAGACGGCGTCGTGGACGGAATTTCGACGGCCTCCTCTTCCCTCGCGACCAAACCATCGTCGACGGCCACCTCCACCACTTGCATCTCCTCGACAGCCACCTGCTCGCTTGATTCGGGCGGCGCGAACAACATCGCCATATCCGCACCAACCTCCACCGCCCCCGCAGCGCGGCGCACCTCGCCTAGCGTCGCGCGCACGGGCGGCACGTACGTGACGAGATCCGCCATGGCCGCATCCACGGCATCAATCCCGAGGCCGTCGTCACGATCCTTCTTCCGCCTAACCACCTCGGACGCGCGCCGCGCCAGCGTCAGCGTCAAACTCGGCCGCCGCGCAAGCAACGGCGGCGTCTCGACCGGCCGCCAGCACGGTGACGGCGGGGCCGAGTTCGCCGTTGGCGGGAAGAGCGGGAGTGGCGGGAGCAACGGCGAGGGGGCGAAGAGCGACGACGCGCGCGACGAGGGGACAGCCGAGATGCACGACGTGGTCGCATCGGGCTGTTCGATGACAAACACGGGCTCCTGGTCCATCCATGACGGGATTCGCGGGAGGGTCGTCGGGCCGGTAATGGTCGTCGATGCGCGCGGCTCAACGTGCAGGACGAGGTCCGGGTATGTGGGGACCGCGGGCAGCGGTGGGGCCGACGGCTCAACTGCGGGCGCGAGAACCAGGAGCGACGGCGGTCGCGGAATATGCGCCGTGGGCCCGGTGCTCGGTGGCGCTGGTGACGGGCACGGACTCGCGCCGGGTGACACATTGCTGGACGCGTCAGGGAGCGCCAGCTCGACGGGGATTTCGCAAAACAGCGGGAGCGCGGCCGAGTTGCGTGCAAGAAACGGCGAGCTGGGCACAGCCAGTGTATCAAAAACCAAAGTCGGCGACCAGGGTGGGGAAATGGCACCGGCCGCGGGATGGAAGAGCGACTCAATGGGAGCAGTCGGCACGTCGTCGCGCGGGGTTGGCGCACGGTTATGGATCAGCGTGTAGAGCGCGACGAGCCATTGCACGTGGACTTTTTTGTTGGGCGCGCCGAGGTCGACGACAATGCCCTCAGGGCCACGAAGACGTAGCGTGTACTGGTGTACACGGAGCGAGTCTGGAAAAACGGTTCAGAAGTGTCAGGATGATCAGCTTAGCGAGTGCAACACGCGGAGAAGAGCTACGAGACGTACCTTGCACCACATCGCCTGCATCAACACGTCGCACCTCCGACAGTTCCCAATTCGGCCCAAGCGTCCACGAATGCCGCATCGAAAACGGGTCCTTGGCGTTGGCATCTGCCGCCATGGCTGCCGACATGGCCGCTCCCGCCGCGCGCCCAAGCGACCAGCTGTCCCGAATCGAGCGCCGGCGCCGTGCCGACCGGTCCCTGCGCGCGGGCTCGACGGCCGTCAATGTCCCGTCAGAAAAGAGGAACACGCCCAAGTACGCAGGTGGCGCTGCGCTGGGTTGTACCAACGCGCCTGGTAACGGATCTGGTTCCGAGAACGGCAAACCATCTTGCATGACGATCAACGACCGGCGCCATGGTGACGGATGCCGGCGGGCCCGCCCACCGCTGTGCGAGTCGTGCCGGCGAAGGGACGAGACAGCAGCAACCAAGTAGGCCGGCGACGAGTTTTTCACGAAGAGCCCCGCGGCCAAGACCAAGTGCAAATCCTCGCCATCATCATCGGCACCGAGCGACGGCGCAAACCGAACCTGCGGTCCCGAACGCGGTTCGCGGCCGAGATTCGCCCACCACTGCATGACACTGCGGTCGCTGCGCTCGCGCATGATCGCGACAATCGGATCCGAGGGGAGCAGCGGCGTAGACGGAGCCGATTCGGCACCGAGATCGAGCAGCGACGGGGTTCGCGGTCCCAACGGGGAGGGCTGCGGCAGTTGTGTCGGCGTGCCGCTGCGAGGGGCGGTCGATGTGTCGCTGCGGCTCGATTCCGATTCGAGTTGAGCTTGTCGGAGCCGACGCCGAAGCGTTCCCGGTGGAGACGAGCCAGAAGACGACGATGATGTGGATGACGACCGAAGCGAAAACGACATTGAAATGGCGCGACGAATTCGCTTGGCCGTGCTCTTGGAACGAACAATGGTCGCGATGGTCGGGCTCTCAGGCACCGGGTCAGACCCGCCGTCACTAGCGCCCAGCGTCGACGTGCTCGATTCCAGGGCCGTGGCGCTTGAACAAACTGGCTCGTCAGCGCGGCCCCGACTCGACCGCCGGCTGAGCGTCGACGCGGCCGTCGTAACCTGGCTCAACGTGCGCCACGACGACGACGGTGACAGCGATCCATTCTCCCCGTCGTCGGGAACGACACGGAACCAAAACGTGCGCGCACGCATGCGACGCTCGTAGTCGTGCCGTGCCTCGTCGACGGCATGTGCAATCGCGCGCATCGCAGTGCAGGCACGCTCCACAGCCGCGAGCGCGTCCGCCGCGTGCACAGCAGCGAGCGTAGCAGCCAGCTGGTCGAGGAGAAGCGCGTAGCGCGTGATGCGCTGCACGGGCTGCACCAGCAAATCGGCCACGTCCCATCGCGCCTCGGCCCGCCGTGTACGTTCGGCAACACGGTCACACGAATGCGCAACGCACTCGTCGTGGAACGCCGAACAGACGTTGGCCGTTGCAGCTGCCGTGATCGGGAACGGCGCGCCAGATGCCGTTGGCCACAATGGCGGTGCGGATAGCGTGGCGGCGTCCTCGTCCACGATCAAGACTCCGCTCTCGTCAGCAGCCGCGACTCGGTCCACACTTGTGCCCGCGTACGGCGCGCCGGAATTGACGTGATGCGCGAGAAGCACCCAGGGCGTTGCACGTGGTGCACGACGGGTAACACGAGCTCATTCCGTGCGCGGTTGCGAGTCGCTTTCGGTAAATGGCGCCACGCGCGCACGGCTTCGGCGTGCGGCGCGCAGTACTCGGCATAGCACGCGACCCATTTGCGCGCGTCGAGCGAGAGCAGCGTCTGCGCGACGGCAATGGCGGCCGAAGCCAGGTCGTGGGGGCCCGGGCCGGATGAAAGCGTCGTGGCTCCGCGCAGCTGCCGGGCGAGCGGGTCGTGCAAGAGCGCCAGGTCGGGCAGACTTCGCACGAGCAGGACGGCGCGTGCGGGCGTCAGGTCCTCGAGCTGGCCGCCAGCGCTGGGGTGCCGCGCAATGGATAAAGCCGGCAAGGACGTAAACGGACGGTCGTTGCCGTTGCTGTTGCCGTCACCATGACAGGCCGCGTTCTGGTCCTGGGCGTCGAGATGCTGCAGCAAAAAGGATGGCAGCGTCTAATCGGTTCGTGATGCCACGTCCACAGCACAGCGCCGAAATAACGATTCCCGGGTCAGTCAGCGATGCATGACGAGCCGATCGCACGGTAGACAAGGATGGCCGTTCTTACCTCAGCGAGCCCGTGGAGGAGTCGGGCGTAGGCGAGCTCCGAGCAGACGAGTTCGTGCAGCGCGTGGTCGACTCGGCCCCAGCTGGCAGTCGACGAGCCGTGCGTGCCGCGCGAGGGCGGCGACTGGAGCTGATCCATGATCTATGTTGCTGCTGGCCGTGCTGTAACTCGTAAAATAACGGCGGAACAGGTCGGCAGGGAAGGCCAGCGAGCACCGGGCACCGAACCGAGACCTGGAGCGAGCACGCCGGCGTCTTTGGTCTGGTTGCTTGTCACCAGTTGGTCGGCTCAGCAGCAGGTTCGTTTGTGCTCGCTGGCGCTGCCGTTCTGGGTGGTAGTCGTCGTGCGGCGTGCAGGTCGAGCGCGACAGCGTGCTTCAAGGCGAGGATCTGCGTCGCGGCGTGCGGCGGGCTGGAGCTGCTGCTGTTGGATGCAGCCTTTTCGCGGAGAGCGCTGGGGAGAGAAAAAGGAGGGCTGAGCGGAGTGCACTCTCGCTGCCTTGCTCTGCTCTGCTCTGCTCGCGCGCCACCACGCCCATGTGTGCTTCAGGCCGGCTCCAGTGAGTCGGCAAGGAGCGTGCACGCTGGCCGTGCGTTTTGCCCACAGCGTGCACGGAGCACCAACGCGGAGCGCAAGAACCTGGCGGTTGCCGGTCATGAACGGCATGAAGATGCGTGCACGCCAGTACGGAAACGTGAAGGACCACATCGCGACTCACAAGCGCGCGGTTGAGGTGCACCAGGTACGCGGGCGAGGCAGGCAAGGCGGACACATGGAACATGGAAAACGATGATTCAATGATGGTGGCAGCGCGCGCAACAGTGGCGCCGCTTCGGAAGAAACATCGTCGTCGTCAAAATTTTGGCCGACAGGCACTGCACTTGGCCACGCTGCAAGCCTTGCAAAAACTGTCTTATCGGGAAAGTCTGGGCCAAGTCCGGCGCCACGCGCATGGGGAGCTGGGCTTCCCTGAAAAGCCATGGAACCTTCAAGGAACCTTGGGATCCTGAGTTCTGTGATCCTACTGCGCCTTTTCCGGCCGGCCGCAAACCACGGCGCATCTCCCGCCGTTTGTGCCTGTTCTCTGTTTTGACCAGGTCGCCTCAACCGCGAATCTCCCGTTCCCACCCTCGCGAACACCACGACCATAAACCACGCCATCGCCAGCAGGGCCCCACCCGCCGCCAGTTCTCGCAACCCAGACCGTGCCCGCCAACCAACCACTCGCGCATCCACCTCCGGCTTTGCTCCTCTGCGACACTCTCACCACTCTTCTCTGCCGTCCTTTGGCCGCTCGCTTGCCTTCTCGTCCATTTCATTCTCTCGCCACCGACTCTGCAAGCGCACCGCGACCAGACCCTCCACCGTCCGTCCACCCGCCCTCTCCTCCTCTCCCCACCGACTCTGCACTTCCCGCCCGATATCCCCGATCCCGATACCGACCGCTGGCCCAACCACCGCCTCGCCGCCCGGTGCCGCCAATTTAGACGATCCATCTAGACGAATCGAACCATAGACGCGTCCAGACTGGCCGACGCCCTAGACTTTGCACTGGATTCGCTCGCACGCGCGCAACGACGTGCTTTTGACAGCGTGCCGATCGCTGGCTGCAGGTGTACCCTTCCTTTTGCCCGGTGACCCGCCAACCAGACCGGCACTGGTCGCATCTGGCCGCCCATCATTCATTCTTTCACCACCTCTCCTTCACGGCCGGCCGTGCGCGCTCGCGGCCCCATTCTTTCCACCCGCACGACGCGCTTTCGATCTTGCCCTCTCCACCGGCACTCGCTTCGGGTCCCCTCCCCCCAACTTCCGACCGATCCAAACCCGAACCCTCGCACCGCGATCGTCGAAAGTGGTCGTCAACGGCATGGAAGTGGCCGGCATTGTCTCGGACGCGCTCATTGCCATCGCCTACTTTGCCATCCCATGGTACGGTCGTGATCCGTGCGCGCACCGCGCACCGTCGGCCGCGTCGGTGAGCCCAACCCGGCGGGTCGGTCGGTCGGTCAAACTCAGTCCATCACTTTGCTGATCGCTCGCTCTCGACCCCAGCCAAATCGTCTACTTTTCCCGGTTCATTCGGCTAGAGGGCAGAGGCGTGCAGTTCAAGAGCGTGATCATCCTGTTTGAGCTCTTCATCTTGCTCTGGTGCGCCCTGCTCCTCGTTTGCGTCTCCTTTCGTGGTCTCCGCGCTGACTCGGTCCGTTCTCGCGTCTAGCGGCCTCTCGCACCTCATCAAGGTGTGGACGGCCGACAACTCGTGGCTCATGACTATCGTCAAGGTTCTGACGTACGTGCTCACTTTCTGGCAGATACCGTGCTCGCGATCGACGAACTGACGCGCTCCCATCACCGTCGCAATCTAGCGCCATTGTCTCCATCACCACGTCGGCGCTGCTCGTCAAGCTCATGCCCGTGGTCCTCAAGCTGCCCGAGCGCCTGTTCGTCCTCGAAGAAGAACTGGGCCTGCGCATCCAAAACGAGCAGCAACTGCAAGCCGAGAACTCGAACCTGCAAAAGCTGCGGTCGATCACGCAAAGCATTCGGCGCACGATGCACTTCCAGTCGATCTGCGACATTGCCTGCATCCAGCTCACGAACCACTTTGATATGGTCGGGTGCTGCATCTTTGCACTCGATTTGCCGGGGACCATGACGCCCAACACGGCGGCGAGCCCAAACTCGCCGACGACGCCTGTCAACCACGCGACGTCGCCGACCAGCAACGGGAACAATTCGGATATGGCGCTGTGTCTCGCCGAATATTCGCGGCTCCCGCCAGCCACGTCGCTGAGCGCGTCGTCGCCGTCGACGGGCTCCTCTCCACCGCCGTCCGGTACGCACCTCGTCGTCAACCCGTCAGGGTCGTCGCGGCAGGGCAAGATGACCACGGCCATGTCGATGGGCGTGCTCGCGGCACTCAACGCGGCGGGTGGCGGGTGCGTGGGTGTCGGCGCGACGGGGGTCACCAAGGGCATGCGGATTGACTTGTCCCGTCTGGTCGCGACGTGGTCCAAGACCGGCGAGTGGCGGCGGATTTCGGCAACGACGATGCACGGCGTGTTTGGAATCTCGTTGCCGCGGTCGCCGACCAACAAGTCGCGCGCGACGCTGACGCGCGCCGATTCGGTGCCCGAGAACCCGCTTGGGAGTGGGGACGGTGTCGCATTGGCCGAGTCGTACAAGGGCAAGAAAGACGATGATGACGAGGAGATTGAGATTCGTGTCTTGGCCACGGGCCGGATGGACGGCAGCAGTCCGACGAGCGACCGGCACGGTGACGCGAATGTGATTCCCGAGGCGCGGTACGGCACGTTGGCCATGATGCGCGTGCAAGGGCGGCGACTGATTGTGCTCATGATGCACGAGCACGAGGACGTGCACGCGTCGCCCGGCGTCGTGCAGGATGCCTTGGGCCAAGTGGAGATTGCGCTCGACCAGTCGCTGCAGATCGAGCAAGAGGCGTCGCGTCGCAGTCAAATGTCGGTGCTTGAGACGGAAAAGCGCGAGGCCGAGGCCTTGAACGGCATGAAGACGGTGTTCCTGGCAACGATCAGCCACGAATTGCGCACGCCCATGAACGCGATCATTGGGTTTGTCGACCTGCTCTTGACGCAGTACGAGCTGTCGCGTGATATGCGCGATATCCTGGAAATTGTCTCGGTCTCGTCGTCGACACTGCTCAATCTCGTCAACGACATTCTCGACCTGTCGAAGCTCGAGTTCCAAGGGAAGCAGTTTACGATCGAGGAGGCGCCGTTGTCGATTCTGAACGTGACGGAAGAGTCGGTCGAGGTCGTCTACTCGCAGGCCGAGCGCAAGTCGATCAAGCTGAACGCGATTCTCGACCATTGCGTCGACCTGGTCCTCGGCGACAAGCTGCGCGTGCGCCAGATTCTCGTCAACTTGCTCTCGAACGCTATCAAGTTCACGTCGCAGGGGTCGGTCACGGTCACGGTCTCGACCAAGATGCCCAACACGTTCCTCACGCTGCCGCCAGACCACCCGGATTTCGCGCGCCTGATGGTGCCGAGGAAACAGCGCGTGCTCGATTACTCGAACGCCAACGTCAAGGACGCGCCCGCCGCGTCGAACGGCCCGCGCACGCAAATTTACTTCCAAGTGTGCGACACAGGCATTGGCGTCGAGCAGGACAAGATGCACCTGTTGTTTGAGAAATTCCAGCAGGTCGACGCGACGATCGCGCGCCGTTTCCACGGCACGGGGCTCGGACTTGCCATCACGTCGCGCCTCGTGGAGCTGCACCGCGGCCGGGTCTGGGTCGACTCGTTGCCCGGCGTCGGCACGCTGTTCACGATCATGCTTACGTTCACGCCGGCACCGGCCAATGTCACGCAAGTGCCCGACGAGCCGGCAGCACCATCGCTCTTGTCGGCGGCGAGCGCCCATGGGAGCCTTGCAGCGTCAGCCGACTTGTCCGCAACGTCGTCAACCGCACCGACGATCCGCATCGCCGTGCTCGACTCGTGCCCGATTGAGACGCGCGCGATTGCCACGCTCTTGAAACGAATGGGGTGCGAAGCGGCCGCGTTCGAGTCGGTTGCCGCGCTCGTCGCCGCTGTCGAGCACGACCGCGCGTTCGAATCCACGCGCCCGCTCAGTGCAATCGTGACCGAAGAGGATTTTGTCCGCGCGCTCACGGGTGACGACTCGCAACGGCTCGCGACCCTGGGCCTGCCCGTCGTCACGCTGGTGCGCATCAAGTCATCGTCGCGCATGCTCATTGGCGAAGGACTCTACCGGCACACGGCAACAAAGCCCCTCAAGTTGCGCACGCTCGAGGCGACGTTGCGTGGCGCGCTCGAGTACCACCACAACCAGTGGCGTCGCGCCCAGCTGGGCGCGGGGGATAGTGTGACGGCGTCGCAGATGGCAAGTCGCGACGGGCTCGCGAAAACGGTGTCGGCGCCCGATCGCGAGGCGGCGTTGCTGGAAGTGGGCGTCGAGCCGGGATCGCAAGCTGTGTCCGAGGCCATGCTGGTGCCCGTGCCGGATGCCGCGGCAACGGCCGAGGTCCCGTCTGGTGCGGCATTGCTGGCCCACAACGTCACGCAAGTCGAAGCGGCCGCGTACGAAGTGCCAACAAGCGCGACGCGCGTTGCTGGTGGCGACTCGGGTCCGAATTCGGGTCATGCCTCACCCAAGACGGCAGCACCGAGGCCACTGTGTCCCAAGCAGGTGGACATGCTCCGCCGCGCCGAGGGCGGTGCTCGGCCGGCTCCGTCGACAGCACACTCGTCGTCGACGGGCTTGTCGCCCGCGGCGAGACCCGAAGGCAAGCTCAACGTCGCCGGTGCACCCGTCATGAACCGGTCGCTTGCGTCGCTTGCACAACCCGTCCTATTCCCGCCCGCACGCAAGTCGCCGATCGAAGCTGTACGCGCGGGCACGGCCGCCGTCGGATCTATCTCGCAGCTGATCCAGAACTGCGGTACCGGCGGTGCGGGCGACGGAGGTCTGCGCGACACGCTGTCGTCACTCAAGGTCCTGGTCGTCGACGACAACAACATCAACCAAATGGTGGCGGCGCGTACACTCAAGACGCTCGGGATCGACAAGGTCGATACGGCAAACAACGGGCAAGAGGCCGTGACCTACTTTGAGACGCACCCGACCGTATCGATCATTTTCATGGACGTGTCGATGCCGATCCTCGATGGGTTGGACGCGACGCGCGCGATCTTGGCACGCTCGTCGCACGCGCCCCCCGGCCAGCGGCGGCGCGCGCCGTTTATTTGTGCCATGACTGCGTCGGCGTTGCCGGAGGAGCGCAATACGTGTCTCTCGACGGGCATGCACGACTTTGTGCCCAAGCCCACGCGCCGGCAGGATTTGATGCAGTTGCTCGATCGTTACTTTACGTGGCGCGCTGCGCAGGACGAGGAAGAGGCAAAGGGGTCCGCGCCGCTCGGGATGGGATTGTTGCAGCCGTTCCTGTACGTGCCGCCAAGCAGTGGTAAGCACGATCTGCAGGGGCAGCATCCGTGAGACTCGGTCGATGGGGATAAGAGGGATGGGAGAAGATGAGGGGAGCAGACTTGTGTACGAACTGAGATGGATGGACCGTGGCTACATTTCATGATAGCAAATGGAAGGAGCGCAGGCCTTGTACACCGACCGACGGCTCTAGTTCGTCAATTTCTGTTGGAATGCAACGGGCACGTTGGACGTGAAGACATGGTGATGGAGCTCTTGATTTAGCGCAAAACCAAAGTCCGGCTGGTTGTCGAGCCGATGGACATGGCAAAAGAAACACGGACGATTGGGCAACACAGCATCGCAAGCCAACGAAGTATTACCAAACGCGGGGCTATGAACTTGCGGCCTCAGAAATCCAGCGATGACACATTCGCACTGTGTCGTGCTCTGTCCGAACCCAAGGCACTGATTTGATAGGAATACTGCCGGGGTGCACGTGCGTACCATTAAAGGTGAGGGCGCTGGCAGGCACTTTTGGGCCAGCAGCCGCAAAAACTGGGTCGAGGAGGAGAAATGGATATAGAGGGGGGAGGGGGGGGGGGGACGTCTCGAACTCGGACAGATCGACGTGGCTGTATTTTCCAAATAGCAAAATGAAGGCACGGTCCTTTGCAAGCAGCCGTTTGAGTGAATTTCCTTTGGAACGTTAAGGCGAAACATAGTTTCTCTGGCCAAGGACATGATATGTCAGGCGTGAGGATACAGTCTGAATACAGCGCAGAACAACTTCAGTCAGTGTGTCAAACAAATAAAGTGGACATAACGTCTCGATTGATTTCGTGGATAAGCGCATGGACGCCTACACGGGGGTCCAAACGTCTTCTGATCCCGATCCCACTGCCGGGCTCGAACCCGCGACTTGGGGAATGTGCTGGTCACGGCACTCATTATTCTGGCACCCATTGAGCGTCCAACTCACAGAAGTCCAACCCGATGACACACAGGGCCTGGACAACACCTGGATACGCGCACAAGCTCACACGCACGGTATTGCTTTATCTGTATTCCTGGGCGATCCAGCCAGCCAGCGCGCCCCTGCGGTCCAGTTCCTACGCCGCGTGCGATACAATGATCCTCATCAATCTCCACCGTCCTGGCCTGCGCGGACGGGCCGACAGCGTGCAAGTCCCTCAGCCGCAAGTCGCCATCCATCCACCACCCGATCCGTTCTCGTTAGTCCCACTACGACTGCGCGGCGGCACCGCCGTTGCGCTTGCGTTTCCTGCTGGCCGATCCGGGCCCGGCCGTTGCGCCGGGGCGCTTGCCGACGGGGAACGACACTTGCGTGAGCGGGTTTGGCACGGGCGGGGCCTCGTCCTCTGTGAAATCAGTCAACGCGCTCAGTCAGCGATCACGCTTCCCATCGCCACCGCGACACGAGCGGGTCGACACGAGCGAGTCGACACGCACCAATGACCAAATTGCCGACAGTGCGCAAGCTGCACGAGACGGAGCAGAACCACCGCGTCGCGCCCGCGCGCGGCGGGCCGGCGGTACGCAAACACGTCGCGTGGAACGCCTTTTGGCACCCGCCGCACCGCTGCAAGTCGTGCGCGACCTCGCGCTGCTCCTTGCCCTGGCACAGCCAGCAGTCTACATCGCGATTCCCGCACGCGCATATCAGCTTCACTCTACCCTTTTTCCGAACCCCGAATCGAAACCGAGCAAACACGTACAGTCCTGCACGACCGGAATAATCCGATCCTCGAGCGTCTCCTCGACATACCCGCGCAAATCCAGACGAATGCGCTTATTTCCAGCAATTCCCGACCACGCGCACCCGTGCTTGTTGCACAACGACTTCTTTCCCCACGGGCCTTGGCGCCAGTTCGGCGACTCGGTCACGCCACAGAACCGACACCACGGAACCCCACGCGCTGTGAGCTGCTCGTACATGGTCGGCCGTGCGACGCGGGCGCCGTAGTCGGCCGAGCAAGGCACGTGTTTCTCCGGCGCCGCCGTCGTCTCGGAATGGAGATGGTGCTGGTGTGAGTGCGCGGGGACGAGCGGCATCGGCACGGGCGTCGACCGGTCGGACATGCCGGACGTCGAGCTCGCCGTGAGTGACGGCGACGGCGGCGCCGGCACGCCCTTGCGCTTGGCCGCGGCCGCACCAAGGGCGGCAGCGGCACTGCGCCGTTTCTTGGGGGCCGGGCCGGCGAGCGACGCGTCCGAGTCGGTCTCGTTATCGGCGGGTTCAGGCGTCATCCACCCGCCATGCTCGCGAGCGCGGCGCAGGTTCAGCTTGAGCTTGATCACGGGCGCGGCAGCGGCGGCGGTGGTCGGGGCGGGGTGCTGTGCGGTGGAGGCGCGGTAAGTCAAATGGATCGGCGCGATCGACGAGTCCGTGGAGCTCGACGGGGTCGCGGTCGCGGTGTGCATCGCGTCAGTGCCGGTCCACGACGCGGTCGAGACGTCCGTGTCGCGATCCGACGTGTCGAGACACAATGCGCCGGAGCCGTGCACAGCACTGCACGGCGTCAGGATTGCGTCCTTTTCAGCGGTGGGGGTCGGGATCACGGCCCACTCGGGCGTCGGGAACCCGAGCTGACGCCACGCGTCGGCCTCGTCCCAGGCGTCGTCGAGCGGCGGCGTCGCAAGCGGCGACATGGTTTCGCCAAACCTGCCCACGGGCTTGAGGTGGTCCCAGGACCGGTCCTTGCCCGCGCACTCTGACGAGGGAAGGAGCGAGAACATCGAGTCGGACCGCGGCGACATGGTGGGCGCCACAACCGGCACCGCCAAAGCCGACGCAAGCGAGGTCCATGCGGTCTCAGCGACCCGCGCGGCGCCGTGCATGACATCGTCAAAGATCGACCCGGTCGCGTCCTCCACGCCGGACGACGTCGTCGGGCCCTTACCCGCATTGGACGCCAAGAACACGTCGGCCTTGACAGCCGTCGCAAACTGCCACGCGCGGTGGAACGCCGACGGGTCCATGGACGCTGTATCGTCCTCGGCGACGCCCGTCACGTCGCGCAGGAGCGGGTGGCACGCGGTGCACAGCCGCATGCGCAAGAGAGCGTAGTTGTCGGGGTTCGCGTCCCACCGGTGCGAGAATTCGGCCAAGTGCGCCGTGCACGGTGCGCAGAATGCGGTCGCGCGTGGCGGGTCGGCGTCTTCGGTCATGGTAAGGATGGAGAAGGTCGCGCCAGTCGAATCGATCGCGGCCTTGATCGGGGTGCGCGGAATCATGTCTGCGGCTTGGTGCCGCGCAACGTCCACGTCGGTCAAGCTCGGCACCGACGGGTACACGATACCGGCCTCGACACTCTCCACCGCGCCCACGTGCGCGTCGACAGCCATCGTGTCCGCCACCACCTCGTCGTCCTCGAACCACGGCGACCCAGCGAGCGCCATCCCCGGCGCGACCGCCGACACGGGGCTCGTTGGCGGCGCCGCCGCGCGCGACGTCGACGACTTAATCGCGCCAGGCACGTGGTGCGGGAACATGTGCGCGTGCGCAATCGGCACGGCGCGGTGCCCGCCGTGCCGGTCAAACATGATCAGGGTCGCGGGCGGCGGGATCAAGACGTGCGCTGGGTGCGGGAACGCGTGGTAGTGGTGCGTCGGCGCGGGTTGGGGCGGTTGCGCGTGCATGGGGTGCGGTGCAAAGTAGGTATTCGACGCGTCGGTGCGCGGCGGGCAAGGCAGGTGCGGCATGCCAGCGGCGTGCGACGCGTCGGCGTACCCGGCGGCACGGTGCGGCGTCGACGACGTCGGTTGCTGCTGGACGTACGACGTGTGCCGATGATGCGGCGGTGGAGTGCAATGCAAGTGATGACCATGATGACCGTGATGGTGGTGGTGGTGCGACTGCTGCTGTTGCTGGTGGTGGTGGAGTTGATAGTGCTGGTGCTGCGGCTGCTGTTGTTGCCGCGGCGGCGTACTCCGCGGCGACGGGTGCGACGGCCGGCGCTGGTGTTGCTGCTGGTACTGGTGGAATTGCTGATGATGCTGTTGCTGTTGTTGATGGAAATGATGGTGCTGTTGCTGGTGGTGGTGTTGCTGATGCGCGTGCGGATGCGCGTAGGCTGCGGCCAGGTGCCAGTGCACCGTCGGGTTCGATGGCCTCCGCGCGCGCGTCGCGCCGCCCATATTCGCGTTCCCGTGAACCGGGATCGTTGTAGTCGCGTCCATGACGGCCGAATCCATGGCCAGTCGCGGGTACGGCCGGTTGTTGCGTCGCGAATCGCACGACGCGTCTAAGTCTACGAGATCAGGGCAGAGTGCGGGGCGCCCCGGCGGCGAGCACGTCGGCACCGACGCGTGGCGCGTGCGGCGGACCGTCGTCGTCGGCGCAGAGGAAGAGAGAACCGAGTCGGCACGACGCGGCGGCGGCGCAAAGTGGTGCGGCGCGGGTGCGTTCAGCGGGCTCGTCGGGCAGTGCGGCGGCGAGGGCGCGGGCACCTGCAGCAGGAAAGTGATGGCGCCGCCGTCCGGGAGCCGAAGAGAGAGCGGAGATGTAGGTGCACGAGGCCGAGTCGCCATGGCGAGGGGTGGCCAACGAGAGAAGAGAGCGCGTCCGGGAGCGGCAAGGGAGGGCGTGCGCGAGGGCCGAGGCGAGGTGCGAGCACGGGCTGGTAGGAAAGGCTGCAGGGGAAGCCGAACAGGCTGTGCGACGGGCCGGCGAGGCGAGGCACGAGGTGCTGGCCGGTGCGTGGGCGGGGCTTTGTTCGCGCAACGGCGGTGGCGACCGTAGCGATGGCCACCGTGGGCACGCGCGCCAGCGCAGGCATCATCGTGACGGGCAGACGTGCCAGGCACGCGTCCGGAGCAAGGGACACGGGGAGGCGAGGGGGCGAACGCGCGCGGGTCGCGTCTCCCTCCTTGGTGGGCGCCGCGCGCTTGCTTTGCGGCGGGTCGCGTGCGCAAAAGAAGGCTGAAGAGGGTCAAAAACACCTGCGATCAGCAGCTGAGGGCCGAGCAAAGGTGCGCGAGCAAACGGGCCTTGCTGAGCGAGCGTTAGGCACGACAGCGGGCTGTGATCAGGCGGGAGACAGCGCGGGACGTGGGAAACAGGAGGGCACCTCACTGTCGCGTGGATTTCACGCTCGTGCCACGTGCTGAGCACGCCACACTCTCCGGAGACGCTGCTTGTGACGATGCGAGACAGAGCGGGCACCACGGACGCTGGTGGGTGCGGATGGTCGGCAGGCGGCGACCGACTCGCCGGGCCCAGTCGAGGTTGGAAGTGCGAGAGACAATTTCCCTGCATTCTCCATGGACACTCCAACAACAGCAAACCCAAACCAACCACTCACTCCTTGGCATCCGTGATCCCCTCGGCCGCAATGGCAAACATGGCCTCGGCCTCGGGCAAGCACGGCGAGTCGTAAATCTTGCAAATGCGCGTCTCGCCACGGCCTTTCCGCAAGAACAACCGCGTCGTCGACGCATGCGCCATGATATTGCCGCCAATCGGTTTTTTCGGGTCGGCCGTGAACATGGCACCACCATCGACTTGCGCGACCACCTGGTTCGTCATGACCACGGCAATCCCAAACTCGTCGGCGAGACGCAACAGCGCACGCAAGAAGCGCGCCAAGTGCATTTGCCGTGCCGAGAGCTCGCCGCGGCCGCTGAAGTCCGTGCGGTAGAGTGCTGTCGCCGAGTCGACGATTAGGAGAGCGTACCTTGGTGGGCAAACGTTTGTTCAGTCGATCGATCCAAAGAGTGCGCAACCAAGCCATCAACACCAAAAACATACCGCGACTCGGCCATCATCGCCGACGCCTGAATCAACAGTGCCGTTTGGTGGTCCGAATTGTATGCGCGCGCATACGCAATGTTCTCGAGCACTTCCTCGCCCGCCAAATCAAACCGCTCGGCCACGGCCAGGCACCGCTCGGGACGGAACGTGCCCTCGGTGTCGATATACAGGCACTTGCCCTCGGCACCGCCCATTTCAATCGGCAGCTGGCACGTCACGGCCAGTGTGTGGCACAGCTGCGTCTTGCCCGTGCGAAACTCGCCAAAAATCTCGGTAATCGAGCCCGTCTCAAACCCACCTACATGACGTTGTCCATTGGTCAGCAATAATTGGTCGGCGGGTGGAAAAAGTGCGAGTCAAAACGACTGAACGCACCACCGAGCAACTTGTCGAGCTCGCTTGACCCCGTCGTAATGTGTACGAGCTCGGCTCGCCTCGCGTGCACGTCGGTCGCGGTGCGGAACCCCATCGGCACCATCTTGGACGCTAGATCCCACATTGGTGGGGTCCAAACCACTCGTCAGCTCCCAAACGGCGCAGGGACATTGGGAATTGGCGGAAAGAAAAACGCCGCGCCGCACCCTCGGCAATAATCTTGTCGGCCTTGGCCTCGGAAATGCCCTTGAGCGTAATTAGCGTCTTTTTCGGCGTGTAGGCCACGGCCTCGATCGTGTGGTACCCGGCTTCGGCCAACTTCTTGACGTCGGTGCCCGTGATGCCGCCCATCCCCTAATTGCCAAGTACTTTGCGCGTCAGGAGCAAGGCACACTGCGGCCGCACGCTAACGTTCAGCGGCCTTCCCGTCGGCCGGGAAGACGACGGCGGGCACCCACCTCGAGCCGGGCAATGGGCATCGGGCCGACAATCGACTGCGCCGTGTCCTCGGCATAGCCCTCCTCGTGGTGCTCGTGTTCCATTTGTGTGCTGTCCATCTTGAATTGGTGTTGGTTTGGGTGGGGAGGGTACAAGTCGCTATTGGCGATGCTGGACGACGTCTGGCGTTGGGAGCGACCACGGGCTCGGGCAAGGTGCTCGACGACGGGCACGAGTATTGCAGGGAGTAGCGGGCGGTGGAGCAGCTGGACGACGATGCCACTTGGCTGATGAACTACCACTCGTTGGCAGAGCGGGTGACGAGGCAAGAAAGGAGCGCGGGTGGGACTCACTCGGACTCGCTCCTCGCCCAACCTGCCTGCCATGCCGTCACTTTTGACGAGGTTTGGCTGCGCCGTTCCCTGGGACTCGCGATCGTCGCGACGGATTGGGCATGGACGGCAATGACCCGTTTATTCTTTCTCCACGCCCAACAGACCGGCACTCGACCCTCACGCCGCCGTTCCCTGCCGCTGGTAGAGCACAAATTGAAACGTCATGCTCTTGTCGGCGACTTTCCCGGCCTGCACCGGCTCGCCTGCGACCCGCTCGAGCTTGGCATGGTCAGCAGCGACCCACTGCGTCTTGTCGAGCGCCGGGAACCACGTATCGCACCCGTCGAGCTCCTGGTCAATCTCGGTCAGGAACACGTTGGCGCAAGCCGTGTGTGCGAGCGCCTCGGCGTACACTTGCCCGCCGCCAATCACGAAAATATGGGCAATGTCGTTCCGCGCGGAGAGGGCGGTCAGTGCCGCGTCGAGGGTGCCGTACACGTCAACGCCAGCGGGGAGCGATGGTCTGGTGGGGCAATCGAGGTGAGCGCGGGCTGCGCTGGACGAGCATCTGAACTTACCGCAACGCATCCGGCTGCCTCGTCAGGACCACGTTAACGCGGCCCGGCAGCGGCCGAAATTTGGCCGGAATCGATTCCCACGTCTTGCGGCCCATGATGACCGCGTTCTTCTGGTTGGTGCCCGGCTGGAACGCCTTGGTCGTGATCATCTTGAAGTAGGCCATGTCCTTGGGCAGCCGCCAGGGGATCGTGCCGCCCTTGCCGATGCCGCCGGACCGCGTCGCGGCCACGACCATGGAAAAATCGCGGGTCTTAGTTGCCATTTGCGCCAAGTCGAGAAAATGTACGAGTTGGTGGTGCAAACGTGTCTGGTCTGCAGCTGGTCGCGGTTGACTTCAGCGGGGCAAGGAGGAGAACGCAAGAGCAAAATGCCGCGCCCGCGTGGCCAACCGCAGACCTGACCACGCGCCGTGTCCTGATCCCCTTTCTGATCCTGAATCCAGTCCTTGCCGAAGAAAACGGGCAACGCGTACATAGAGAGCAATCCAGTACGATCGATAAACTAAGACAAGCAAAAAGGATTTTGACAACGCGTGCAACACCCCACCCCACCATCACAGCCCATTCGCCGATGGCGACGACGAAGTCGACGAGGCCGACCCCGCGTCCTTGGCCTTGGCCACCGCATCCGCCGCCGACTCGTTCCTCGCCTTATCCGCCGCGGCCTTGAGCTTCTTCCTGACCAACGACGCCGCCACACTCCCCCCATCACCCCCACCCTTCGCCGCGGCCAACATCGCGCGCTTCCGCTTCTCACCAATCATCGGGCTATACGGCTTGGTCACCGGTTTTGTCGAATGCTTGATCACAATCGGTTTCCCGACCATGACCGGCTTGGCCTTATGCACAAGCTGCTTGCGCAGACGCTTGATCTGCGCCTCGACGCGCCGCTCCTCCTCCTCGGCCATCCTCTTCCGCTCCTCCTCCTCCCGTGCGCGCCGCGCCTCCATCTCGGCATCAAACGCCTTGCGGTCCTCGGCGCGATCCTCTGTATACAACACCGGCGTTTCCGGATCGGTCAACGGCTTCGTCGACGGCCGCACGATAAACGGATCATACACGGCCTCCGGGATCGGCTGTGCAATAAACGGGTCCTGGACCGGGTCGGTCGGTGGCGGCGGCGGTTTCAGCAATGCGCGGTCCTCGGTGACCAAGTGGAACGGTTTCGGTTCCGTCGGCGCGCGCTCCACCTTGGGCGGGAGTGGAGCCGGCTCGTCGTCGAACGGCAGCGGTTGCGCCTGGAACCGGCGCAGCCGCTCGGCAGCTTCTTGCTCGCGACGCACGCGGTCAGCGAATTCGCGCTGCTTGCGTTCGGTGATGGATTCGCCGGGGAGAGAAAAGGGTTCCGGCTGCGTCTTGGGTTTCGGTGCGCGTGCGGGGAGCGGGGCCGGGCTTGTGGATAAAGTCGGGGACCGGGTGCGCCTTGATGACGGGTCTTGGCGGCGATAGTGGTTGCGGGTTTCGGTTTGGGCTTGGTGATCGCGGGCGAGTGCGGGTTGGGTCGTGGGGAAGCAGCTTGGGCGGTGGGACGCCGAGCGGGCGTTCGCCTTTTCAGAATTCTATCAAGGATCCCGAACCGGAAGTATCGGTCCCAAATTGACCATGATCGTGGAGCGAGAGCAGGTGCCCGCACCTTGTCGTTTAAGGCGTGCGCCTTGAACGGCTTGACTCGCTGAAGCTACACGAGCTCGCGCTCCTCGGTCGACATGGGTTTCGGCAAGTGCGCGCGCTGCTGGCTGATCAATTTGGTCAAGAGCCGCGGCGACTGCGGAACCGTGCGCTTGGCCTGCAGCGCGCGCACGCGGTTATTGACCACGCGCTTGCCGGCCTTATTGGGCGTGTGCAACAGCCGCGACACCTTGGCCGCGAGCGACCCCGACGTGCTCGGTGCCGGGTGCGATTTGGCCGTGGATGCGGCCGTCGGCTTCATGGCCGTGAGCCGGAACGGTTTCATGCAGGTGAGCCCGCGCATCGGTTTCTAGGCAAACGATCTGTGATGAGTTGGGCTGGTCATTGAAGCGAAGGGAACGAGCAAGCAGGTCCATGCGCACCTGTTTCCGCTTCTTGATCGCAGGCGACGCGACCAGCCGCAACGGCGACTTGTGCGCCTGCAGTTTCTGCAACTGCTTGGTCTTACTCAACCGCACGATATCGGCTCGGCTCGGTAAAAACACCAAGTGCTCGGTCGACGCTGTCGCACGCACGGGCGTGAACGGATGCATCGGTGCTGGTACAGGTGGGTCCGTGTCCTCCCACTGCGACGACGCCTGCGATGCCATGGACAAACGCGCAGCCGCATTGTTGGGCTGGACAGGTGTCGATGGTACGGGGTCCGTGGGCGTCGTGCTGGCCGCAGCCGGTGGTGCGGCAGTAGTGGTCGACTGTGGGCCCGACCGACTCGGTGTGGAGACGGTGCTGGCTGGTTCCGTGGCGGCCGGCGAGTCGGTCGGGAACATGAAAATGAAGGATTTGCGCCGCACCGAGGACTTGCTCCTACATTCGCCACCGAGGAATGTCAGCTGCACGTTCGTAACGACCGCTCAAGCCCTGAGTCAGCGTACCTGCGTCGTGCCGTCAACGCACCCGGCCGCGGCGTGTCCTGGTGCCGCACTGGTGCCGCCGCGGTTTGCCGCGCAAACGGCGCTCCTGGTTGCGCAGACCTTGCAGCCTCTGCGGCCGTCCACTGCTTGCGCATGACCGTGGCCGTCAGGTCCTTGTTGATCGGAATATCGGCGAGGTGCCGGTCCTCGTCGTCGCTGCCCCCATCCATGAGCAGATCGCCGAGCTCCTCATTATCATAGTCTTCGGCATCGATTGATGAGAACGCGGGCGAGTCGGCGTGGTTGGCTGGAAGACGAGAACGTGGTCAGTGCTCCGTCCAATCAAGGTTTGCGACATGCCCACATGATCGTACCAAAGTACTTGGCGACCGATGGGGTCTCCGGAATCGCGCGCCGGTTCACAGCGGATTTCTCGGCGCGGAAATCAAGGTACTTGGGCGCTGCGTACTCATATTCCGGGTCGGTCGGCACGACGGGCGTCGACGGGACACTGGTGGTGGTGGCACCGGCAGCGAATCGCCGCACGACCGGGGTCTTGGTCGGGCGGTACGTCTCCGACTCGTAGTCCCAGAGACCAAACGGGAGGCCGGCAGCTGGCGCAGCGGGAGCCGGGGGCAGGGCACTGCTGGTCGCCTCGTTCTCGTTGGCAGCGCCATTGCCGCTTACGCTGCCGTTTGTCGGACCATCAATGGCGGAAGATGCAGAAGACGATCCGGGCTTGGCGCTGCTGACCCGGCGCGAGTTGCGGCGACGCTTGGACGGCGTTGCGGCCATCTCGGCCGGGGTCGATGGGGTGAATGGTGATGGAGCGGCGTCTGGAGCCGTCATTCTGATCGGCTGCTTCGCTCGGGCGGCCAGTTTCTGCAGATTGCGGCCAGTGCGGGCCCGGATCCGTGCTGATGGTGACGACGCTGTGGTCTCGCAGTCGATGTTGTCGATTTGGACGATTTGGTTGGTCGCGCAAACCGACTCGGGTGATGGCGGCAAAAGTGACACTGGTGTCATGCTGGAGTGATGGACGAGGCAGGCGTGTGCGCCATTGTGCAAGCGACCGCGGCAGGACGCCTCGTGCACCATGCACCTTTCTCGCCACGCTGTCCCGGTGCAGCTGCCGTTCGTCAACGCGGCCGACGCGGCCGCATCGTCGTCGCAATCAGCCGCGCCCTGATCTGCTCGCCAGAACGACCCTCAACCGTTGCTATCTAAGGCAACCTTCATTGACTACCCGAACCCTGACTTTATCCCTGGCCCGGCGGCGGTGCCCGCACCCCGCTCGCTACACTTTCCTCCGACCCGGTATCCCACGCCGCCATCTCCTCGCCCGCGACCCCCTCCGACACCCCATCCGGCAGTGCACTCGTGGCCGGCATCTCCTCATTCTCCACCACCCCACGACCCACGCATGCCGCGCGTTCCAGCACCGCTATCAGCGCAACCACGCCAATCAAGGCCACCGCGACCGCGACCAGCGCCACGAGCGGCGCATGCGGGTCCACCATCACCTGCAACGCCAACGCACACAGTCCGAGCGCCGCGACTGCACCGACCGTCCGCCGTCGTCGAACTGTCGGTCCACCACGTAACCGGTCCCACTGCAGTGCAAGAAACGCAGACCGTGCAGGAGTCCCATACCGCGGCGTCAACGGGAGTGTATTCGCGTCGAGTGTTGCGCCGCTGGTCATGGCCAGGAGGTCCGGATCGTTGACGAGGTCCGGCAAGAGAATCCCTTCTTCGAGCAAGACCTCGGGCGGGATGGGGAACAGACGCATGTCCTCGGCGCTCACGGCATTGGCAGCGAACAGGTGCCGGATGTGGCCGAGCGCCAGATAGTCGTCGTCGGACCCAATGTAGACGGCGCGGTACGTCGGAGTTGGGGTGGTGGGGAGCGAGTCGGTGCTGGTGCTTCGTTCGCGCGGGATCGACCGCAGGCCGGGGCGCGTCAGGCCGCGCACGCCAGAAATGATGCGCGGCTGGATCGTGTCGCCGTGCGATGTGGGGCCCCTCGACGTGGAGCGCGGCGTGCTTGGCCGTTTTGATCCTGGGGCGATGACCGGCGTCGCTGTTGTCGCCGCCACGCTCGTTCGAGACCCGAGCATCGCCGCATCAGCTCCAGCGGCACTCTTGGACTGCGCCGCAATCGTGTCCGCCGACGTCGCCGGTCTTGGCGGCCCCTGTGCGGTCTTGGCGCGTAACGTCATTTTCCATGCGCTCGCCGCTCTTACATCCCCGCCCGACGTCCCAAGCTGCGTGACAGACGCACGCAGGTGGAGCGGAGTTGTGGTCACAGCCAGTGTTGAAGTCAGCCGGTCCAAGGGTGCCTGCGCGGTTTCGAGATGGCAGTCGGACCGCACGGCTGATGCAGGACGCGACGGGGAAGCATCGGGACAGGGATGGCGAGGGGCGGCGGGGGCACGGTCACTGACGGTGCGTTTCGGACGCATCAGAGTCGTCTTTTTGGCAATATTGTCGACGCTGCGCGGGATCGCGCGGTGGGTGGGGTTCTTGGTCGCGGGTGATGGGTCGAGCTGCGACGATCGGGTTTGCACGCTACGCGAGCGGAGTGAAGAAGGGAGGGGAGCGGGTCAAACTCAACCATTTCGTACTCTGCTCTGCTATCCAAATTAGCACGATCGTACCGCGCAGGCGCCGCCGGCATCGTCTTGGCCAAGATCGAGTCGCTCGACTTGGTGCTGACATGTACCATCAACGTACTCGCCGCAGCCTTCCCACTCGGCGCGACCACGCCGCTTGTGGATTGGAGGTGGTGCGCCGACCGCGCAAGCACGCGGTCGAGGTTGGGCCCAACCAGTTCGGCAATCTTGATCCCGGACACATTCGCGCCCAGGCTGCGTTCCATAAGCGCCGCAAACTGGCGCGACACGGCGGATTCGGTCCCCGACGACGACGCTGCCGGAAGTGCGGGTATTGCAACAGTGCTGCGTGCCGAGGCGGTGCGCGAAAGCGGCAGCGGGTGCGCAGACGGACTGGTAGGTTGTGGCTGCGGCGGGAGCGACTCGTCCGACCCATCGTCGTCGTCGTCGAGGACTGCGCAGTGTGAACCAGGCACCCGGTCTCGCTGGTCGTCGACATGATCGAGGGCCGGCGCGCGGCCGAGACGGCGGCAATGTCGGACAACGTCGCGCGCGCATCGTCAGTCAGTGTGAGCACGCCCGACGGGGTCACGATCGCATCCGGGTCCGGATCGGGCAGCGATTTGGGTGGAGCAGTGCCGACGTGCACTGCGGGGCGGACGAACACGGGTATGGGTTCGCGCTCGACGATAAAGTAGTCGACGTCGCCGACAATATCGGTGTTGGTCATCGGGTTGAGCGCGTAGAGACGGAACAGGTAGTCCTGGTCGCGGCCGTAGCACCGGAACAGGATCTTGTTGAGGCCTATTCATTGCCGAGATGCGAGATGCGGGCGATGGCGTCAGTGTGAGGGGTAGCCCAGCTGCTCAGCGGCAATCGATCACAGAGAGCTAGCTATACGGACAGTGCGCGTCATAGTAAAAGTAGCGCACGTCGCTGTGTTCCACCGCAACTGCGTCTGGGTCGGCGAGCGTGGCCACGCGGGCCAGGAGCAGGCTCTTCCCGAGGGCCTCGCGCTGTTCGATGAGGGCGTCGAGCGTGTCGAGCGTAAAGGGCTCGACTTGCGAGTGCGGCAGTGTGTCAACGAGGTGGCCGGCGCTGTCGTAGACGCCGAGCACTGCGGAAGAGTCGGTATCGTCCTTGCCGCGGCTCTGGCCGTCATGAATAATCGTATCGTTGGTGCCACCATCGCCATGATGCTGCAGCAGGATGTGTGGCGAGTCGGGAGGGCGAGCGGTTGTATGGTTGGCGGGCATCTTGGGATTGGCTGCAAATATCGCTGGCCTGGCGGCTTGGCGGCCGAGCAGGGGGTAGGTTGGCGGCTCAGCACTGTACGATGCGGAAACAAGGAGCCACAAACGGAACAAGGGTGCAAAATGGCGCTCGTGTTGTGCAGGTTGCTCGGGGAGGGGGGCGGGCGCGCGAGCGGGGCAGGTGGACGGAGGGACGACCAGCATCGGGTGGCATGAACCCATGTGCCCGTACTCGTCCTCGTGCTCGTCCTTGCAGTATGAGGTCGCTTCTGCTCGATTGCCGCCGCGGGCCATCTTGGCCATCGCGGTGGGAGACGCGCGCGGTGGGGGACGAGCGGGCGTGATCCACGCATGGGAGCGGTGAAAGCAAGACTCGCAGTGCTGCTGCAGCGCCCAAAGCGGCCATGTCGGCGGCCAGGGAAGCAGCCTGGCGCTTGGTGCGCCACACCGCCACTCGCGGCGCCACTCGATGGTTGCCCCCACGCTGCGCCCGCTGCTGAGAGCACCCGACCACACCAGGACCAGCACCATTCCATTCGACCGAGTCCAACAACTTTGCATCCTTGCTCGCTGCTGATCAACGGCACTCCGCGCCTTGCAACTTGCTGCACTCTGGACCGCGCGCGCCAGCCAACGAGTCGCCGGACGGCGGCGCCGCGCTCCACCAGCATCTCCACAATGGCCTCGCCTAGCCCGCCTGGCCCACCAACCTCCACACCCTCGCCGCCCATCACATCCAGCTCCAGCAAGAGCACCGATGGCACCACGCGCCCGACATTGACAAGCGGCACCGGAACGGCTTTGACCACCACGTCGCCCTCCACAACGCCGGCACCCACACGCACGCTCGTCGATGTGACCAACTCCAACATCCGCGCCTGCCACCAGTATCCGCTGCGCCGGCTCGGCGATCTGACGCTCGAATGGGCGAGTTTTCTCTACACAGGCCAGGGCCGACCGACCACGCCGTTTACGGCCGTGCAGGCCAACCTGACGGCTGCTGTTATGGCCTCGTGGCAGAACAAGGTCATGGCCGGCTGCCTCCAGTTCCCGCAGTTTGACGCGCGCCTCTTCTTTTGCACCGACGGTTCGGTCGCGAACCAGGCGTGTCCCGTTTCCGACAAGTGCCCGCTCGCTGGGCAGCGGCTGCTTGGCGATCCGCCCAGTGTCGTTAACACGACGACGCTGCCGTCGACAAGCGTCAACGGCACCTCGACCGCGATTGTCCCGGGTGCACCACGACGAGTCGTCGATGATTTGGCCCAATCCGCAACGCTGGTCCCGCCCACGGAGCGGCCGTCCGATACCAGCAGTTCCTCGTCATCCTCATCCACGTCCACATCCTCTTCGACGTCGACGCTCCCGACTCCTACGACCCCCGTTGTCGTGGCCACCGACGCGACCGTATTTGGGTGCTGGGGGCTCGGCCAGCAGTGGGTGTGCGAGCAACCGACCGACGCGGCGGGCCTCTCGGCGGCCAGCGCAGGACTGACCAGCGCATCCGCAACGCCAACGGGTCTGCGCTTGTGCCCGCTCACGCTGACGGGACTGCCGACCACGACGGCCGAACCGTCCAAGTGGGTCCCGGCCTTGGTTCCGACGGCCGCTGCGGGACCCAGCAACACTGCTGGAACGAAAGACGAGGTGGCCTCGTCGGGAGGGTCGGCAACAGCCAGTATCATTGCGGGCTCGCTGGTATGCGTTTGCTCGCAATTCGTCAAGCGGATCTCGCCTGACCCTCGCGTTTGTCCGTTTGTAGTCGTCGATCCTCGTCATTACCGCGGCTGCCGCGTTTCTCATTTATCGCCGACGAAAAAAGCACCCAGTTCACTACCATACCAAGAATTCTCACCATTCGATGCGCGCGGCACCGGCCCTGATGCCGTTTGCGCCCATGGCCATGTCGTCACGCCCGCTCTCGCCGTCTACCACCTCGACCACGGAACTCACCGTCTCGCAGCATCGATTGGGCGAGTCTGTGATTGTTGCTGCCGATATTGTGCCTGCACCTGGTGCGCTCGTCTTTCCTCTCGCTGACACAAAGCGGTTCTGACCTGACCATTTCTGAACAGACCCATCACGACCCGAGTCGATTCCCAACTTCAACGTGCCCGACCTGGTCGACGTCTGGACCGATTACCAGTCGTGGGTCTTCCACCTCGTCGACGCGCACCTGCACCGGCTGTCCCCCACTGACCAGGCGCACTTGACCATCTTGCAAGCCCTGACGGGCCAAGCCTTCTTGCTCTCCCCCATGCTCCACCCGACCGCGGCCGCCACCGACGGCACCGCCCCGGCGCTGCAACCGCGGCCGATCTCTCGCGCGAGTCTCTACCTGACGGGCGAATGCCCACCGCCGCTCGTCGCGCACAAGGCGGCACTTCTCTTCCAACTTGCTGACCTGCTCTTTGC
Organism: Allomyces macrogynus ATCC 38327; assembly: GCA_000151295.1. Lineage (NCBI taxonomy): Eukaryota > Fungi > Blastocladiomycota > Blastocladiomycetes > Blastocladiales > Blastocladiaceae > Allomyces > Allomyces macrogynus. Next base: position 1,339,819 of record GG745337.1, on the reverse strand, counting down.
GCACTTTGTCCGCACGCGGTTCCTCGTCGAATCCAAGGTCCCGGCCTTCACGCGGTTCATCTTCACGCACCACCCGTCCTACGCGCAAACCGCCGCGACCAGTATCTTGCCGGGCGAATTGTATTCGGCACTGCACACGCTTGCTGAACCGGGATCCGCGACACGCGCGCCGTTCCTTGCCATTTTGCGCGACGATATGGCGCAGACAGCGACCGACTTGATTCGATTGTTTGCGGTGCACCGGATCCCGGGACTCGGCGCCGATCGCGCAAGGAGGTTTGTGGAACGCACGGTCGACGTTGTGCTCGCGGTCAAAGCCATGGACCCGAGCTTGGTGTTTGTCTTCCCCCCGACCAACTCGCCGGTCGATGCCGAACGCATGGACTGGTCGGTGCCTGCCGTGAGGCAAGCCGAAACCGACATATCCGGAGACGGTGCCGGTGGTGCGAGATCACCCGACGCGCTCCTGCCGCAAGACGCACGACCGCCCGCCGACGCTGCCGGCAGCGACGACATCAGCGAGCTCGATGCGATGGGGCCCGTTGTGCCCGGCCAGTCGCGCGTGCAGTTTACGTTCTGGCCCGGGGTCGCAGACCGGAGGTCCGGTCGCGTTTTGGTGCGTGCGAGGGTCTGGGCCAAGCCGTTGGAGGCTTAGGCGATGCGATTTTTTTTTGGTCGTGACTCGGTTTTTGGTGATGCCCTCGCGGTCATTGGTGTAAAAATAAGAAATGAGTGCCATGCCATCTCCACCAACGTCCAGTCCACACCGAGTACCGCGCCGTATCGAGCCGCCGTCATTGCAGGATGCGCGCGCTGTTCTTGTAGGCCTGTGCGCCCTCGACGACCGTGATGACCTTGGACGTTCGTTTCGGTCTACATGTCGACATGCACACGCAGTGAGATCCAGTCCGCCCAAACCGCCGCCAACCAGATAAAACGTACAGCAACACGTTTGTCTTGCCATTCACGACGACGAGCGGGTTCGCCTCGTCCATGATATTCTGCTGCACGCTGATTCCGTCGAGATAGGCCTTGAGCACCGCGCGCAGCGCTCGTCTCGCGCGCCAGCGTCTCGCGCCGCGCCTCGAGCGCCAACTTATCGAGCAAGACCTTATTGTACCGTTTCTGAAACTTGGTCAAGACGGCCTTTTCCTCGAGCGCGGCATGGATCGCGTTAGGTGCGTCGCCGAGTGCATTCGCGTCGACGACTTGCGCGTTGCTCATTTGCAGGTCCGTCAGGTACTCGGACAGGTCGGCAATGGCGTCCGGGTCGGCAACGACGGCGGCCGGTTGGCCCGGTTGTGCGACGGCGTCGCGCGCCATGGCCCACACGAGTTTCTCCTGCTCGGTCTCGAGTTTCGAGTTCATTTCTGCGAGCTTGATGATCTTCTCGGCCATTTGCACGCGCTGCTGGAGCCGTTTCGTCGAGACCGATGCGAGCCGCGTCAATTCAATCAGTTTCCGCTTTTCGTCATCGCGGTACCCGTTCATCTTGCGTTTCAGCGTCTGGAAATCGTTCACGACGCGTTCCTTGGACGCACGTAACGCGGCAATCGCCGCCTCGGCCTCGCGCGCATTGGCGGCAATTTTTTGCTTCAGCGACGCGATCAGTTCCGACAACTTCCCGAGTTTGCGCAACTGCGTCTCGATGAGTGCCGCCGACTGCTCGTCCTTGGCCTTGAGTTCCTCGAATTGCTTTTTGCGCTCGTCGGTCGCCGCATTGTAGTTGGCGAGCGCCTGCTGAAACTGTTTCCACAGGTCCTCGATTGTGCCTTCGAGCTGGATGCGCAGGGCGTGCTTTTCTTCAAGGTTCTTGTTCTTGACGTCGTCGCGCGACGACTGGTACTCGTGCCGCGCGTCGGCCTCGGTATCGGTAAAGTCGGCGTCGAGCCGGTAGATGACGCCGAGCAGGTTGTTTTTCTCGTGCATGTGCTGCGACTGGAGGAGGGCGCTGGTGTCGTTTGTGGATCGGGTCAGTATTTCGGTCCTTTCGGTCCGTGAGCAAGTTCATTGTGGAAGACGTACCGCTCCGACCCAAACTCGAGCTCCAAGTCCTTGAGCTCCGACTCGAAATCGCGTTGCAAGGCGTCGAGCCGGTTGTACTGCAAGTCGAGCAAGTTGTCGAGGTTCTGCAGGTGCGCCATGTAGGCCGTGTCGTACTGCTCGTCGGTCTCATGCAGTGTCGCGGCCAGCTGCTGAATGTCGTAGTGCTTGCGGTCGACGTGGCGGTCGTGCACTTGGCGCAGAACTTCGAGCTGGTGGATGAGCGCCTCGCTCTTGGCTGGTGGAGGGGTGGAGATCATCAGAAAGGAAGGCTCGGGCATTCGAAGCGAGGGAAATCGAGACTATGGACCCTTTTTCATAATGTCGCGCCATTGGCTCTGGATCTTGAGCGCGTTGAGTTTGGCGGCGCGCTCTTCTCTGGCAAACGCGTCCTAACGGGGCCTGGCGGTTATCAGCCTTGCGCTTCATGGTGCGGCGGGTCGTCTCAGCAAAGAGATAGAGCGCTACCTTGCGCCGCGCCAACTGCATCTCGGCGTATTTGCGGCGCTGCTCGTCGGTCTTGAGCATGTCGGCCTCGGTCTTGGCAACGCCCGCGGATTTCTTTTTCTTGGCCATGGTGACGGTGGCGGTGGCAGCGGACGTCGAGGGCGAGTTGAGCAAAGGCCCAGTTGCTGGGCGAGTTGGGTCGGGTCGGTTGAAACCACGTGCAGCGCTCGCCCTGGGTCACGGCGCTCGTGGTGCTTCGCGCGGCGCCGGCACGTTGCAGCGAGTTGCGAGCCGGGTTGCGGTGCGGATCCCCGGCGAGGACGAGGTCGACTCCGACGAAAAGGGACGACGAAGGCGAAGAAGGCGAAGCAAGCATCATTTGTGACGATCAGTCGTTTGGCGCGGTCACGTGTCGTGTGCGGCCTGGCCAGCAACGCTGAACGGTACTGCAGTGGAAGCTCTCCTTGTAACGTTGCCGCGAGCACCGCGGCGAAGACGACGACGACGACGACAGCGGCCACCTCTTGCTGGCCGCAATTCTCAACGACGAGCACTTGTGAGCACTCGCGCCCGCTCGTGCCCCGCGATCCGACCCGACCACCCCGGCAAGTAGCACGCGCAAGAAGCACGCGCAAGCAGCACGCGCAAGCAGCACGCGCACACCAGCAACGCGACCTCCTCCGCCTGCAGCGACGCGCCCTACGACCACACTTTCCCCGCCGCCAGCTCGACCATGTTCTGGCGCTTTGGCGGCGCCGCCGCATCCGCGCTCGACTCGCTGCTCGACAAGGACGACGTGGCGCTCGAGGACGTGCTCGACGAACCCGAGCTGCTGCAGCACTGCAAAATCAGCTACTCGCGCCTCGTCGAATAGTACGCCGCCGTCGATCGAATTACCGCGCCCGGATCGTGTCCACCTTCCAGATAATGATGCCAACCGCTGCGTGCGCGTGCACTCTCCGTCCGTTCCGTGTGTAGCTTCTGCCGCCCTGCGACGGCCGGCCAGCTGCTGCGCTTTGTCACCCACTTGCACCAAGTGCCCATTCAGCTCGGCCTCAACGATGCCAATAATGACGGCACGACCAACGCGGGCGATCCTGCCGCTGGGAGCCCGAATGCCGCCAATGGCGAGGGCAGCGCGGATCCGAACGCGGCGGCACCAGCCGGGAACGACGGCAGCCCGCCCCTCTCGCCGACGGCCCTCGCCGCGCGGCAGGAAAAGCTGCTGATCAAGTACGGCACGAAGACTTCTTCTTGTTCTCATTGCGCCCGCTGCTCACCACCCAAAAACATTCGAACAGGTACCCCTACCTCGTCACGGAAATCTTTTCCAGCGACATGACCGACCTGCTCGACGTGGTCCTCGCCACGCCCGAACACATGGCCGCGCTCCTCTCCTTTCTCGACCTGCCGATCCCCGTGAACCCCGTGCAGGCCGCGCACTGGTCCAAGATCATGTCGAACCTATTGATTCGCAAGACCAAGCTCATGCTCGAATGCCTCAAGCAAGTGCCCGGCTTTGTTGCGCGGCTCGTGACACACGCCATGGACAATGCCAACGTCATGGACCTTCTCCTGAAACTTGTGGGCGTCGAGGAACTCGTCGAAGGTAAAGCCGTCGGGTCCATGGCGTGGCTGCAATCCGAGGGCCTGATCGCGAAACTCGTCGCGTACCTCGACCCGAACCAGTCGCTCGACGTGCACGTCACGGCCTCGTCCGCTCTACTCGATATAATTGCCATGATCCAGGCGATTTCCGGCGACGTCGGCCGCATGGACGCGAACCCGCTCGTAGGCGAACTGAAATCGGCCAAGGTCGTCTCGCAGCTGATCGGGTTCATGCTCGACGTGCACGCGCCGCACCCGGCGTCGTCGCTCGTCAACGGCGTGGCCATCTTCGTCGAACTGATCCGCCGCAACTCGGCCGACATGTCGGCCATGTTCGCGTCCACCAATAACGGCGGCGACCCGGCCGGTGGTGGTGGTGGTGATAACGGTGACGGCAACGCGGCATCGGCCGACCGCCCCGTGCCGATGAACCTGTGCGCCATGATTCGCGCGCTCACGCTGCACTTGCCCGACTTTCAGCAAATCCTGCTCAGTCACGCGTACGGCATCCGCGATAACCCGAGCTACGATCCAACGAACCCGAAAAAGATCCCGCTCGGACAAGCGCGGCTGCGGCTGTGTGAACTGCTCGCCGAATTGTTGCGGTGCGCGATCGACGAGGCCATCATGGACCCGGTCCTCGATGCCGCCACGGGCGATGCCATTATTACCCCGGACCTGTCAGTCCTCGACACGCTCGCGTCCGAACTTGCGGCCGAGTTACCGCCGGCCGTCGCAGAGGCCGCCGTGCCCGTAAGCCCCACGTCGAACGAATCAACGCCAACTACCGCATCGTCATCCGTGGCCGTGGTTGCAAGATCGAGCACGGCCGACTCGCTGGCCGCGCCCGTGCGCACGTCGTCCATGGCCGCGTCGGTCGCCGTACACCACGCGACCCCACGCCCGTCGCCCGTCGTCACGGCCAATGGCAGTCACGGGCCGCCGACTCCCGTGCCGACAGTCACGTTCAAGGAGGACCCCGCGGCTGCTGCCGCTGCGGGGATTTCGAGCGATGCGTCGACGCCCACCGCGACGAGTTCGCAAAAGTCCGTCGCGCTCGAGAAGCGGCGCGCCGAGTTGGCGGGCTTGTCGGGCGAGGAGTTGCAAGCGGCATTGCGGCAGGCGTTTGTCTCGACGCGCATTCTCGTCACGTCGCTCGACTTGTTCTTCTACTTCCCGTGGAACAATCTCCTGCATGGGATCGTTTACGATATGGTCCTGCAAGTGCTCAACGGGCCTGCCGATAAGTGCCGCCTGCTTGCGCTCAGTCTGCTCCGTGACGGCGCACTGACGCGCCGGATCCCGCGCGCGCAACGCGCGTCCGACTACGAGGCCGAGCGGCCAAAAGGCGTGCGGCTCGGATTCATGGGCCACATCACGCTCATCGCCGACGTGGTCGTGGCCTTTCTCGACCGCGACGAGCCCATGCGTCTGGAACTCACAGAAATGCTGCGCACCGAAGACTGGCAAGAGTACGTGACGCGCACGTTCCGCGAAACACGCGAGCGTGAGGCCAGGCCGTTGGGTGGCGTGCGGCCGTCGGCGCTTGGGGGGTTGAGTACGTTCACCGGGGCAGCAGCAGGGGCGGCGACGGCGGCAGCAGAGGAGGACGAGGATGATTCGGCATTGGAAGTGGCCGGAGGTGTGTCGTCGGACCAGTTTGCGCGGTACTTGTGCCAGCAGATTTCGGGCGAGTTGCCGGACCGGTTTGGGTTTACCGTGGATGATGATGAGGATGACGAGGAGGATTTGGATTGGGGCGGGTACGTTGACGCACTTGTGGAGCGGAATACCACGGCGACGAACTGATCTGAACGTCTGTACATTTGCAGCGATCTGATCCGCAGCCCCTTTACCGCGCGCGGCGGGACCGACTCGGACTCGATCGCGCCGAGCCCGACCAAGACGAGTTTCAGCGACTCGGAGCCGCTCGCCAACGCGATCGCAGGAGCGCCAACAAGTGCGGCACCATTCCAGGCCGACTGGGAAAACGCGTTCCCCACGACGGGTCCAGCACCATCACCGTCATCTTCAAATTAGGTGGTGGCGCCGAGCGCCTGGTACATGTGGAACTGTTGTGCTTGCTTTGGCCAGTTTTGTCATTTCTCATTTATCTTATCTTTTCGGCCGAGGGCCTGCCGCGCGCTGACCAGCGCGGTGACCAGGAACGGCCGGTTGGTGTCGTGGTTCCCAAAATGATCGGTTTCGTGGCAAGGTCGCTCCGCTCGTCTTTTGCCAACCTCTGCAGTCTCTCAACAGGCCAGCAGCGAGCAACCGCAGTCGCCATCAAATCCATTTCATCACCCAACGCACAATTAAAACCCAACCCCATCATCGACAAACTCGCCACCCACCGCATGCGTTGCCCGCCGGAACGCCGAGCGCACGGGTTTACTCGCACACACACGCACTTGCACTCCCGGCACGCGGAACGAGCACGCCGCGCGTGCCTCGCGCACGACACGCGCCATCCGTCCACCGCTGATCCCATCCTCGACGCCGTCCAAGCCAAGAACTTTCCCCACATCCAACCGCCGCGGCACAAGCGCTCGCACCTTCCCCACCACTTCCGGTCCCTCCGGCGTCCGCGTCCCGTGAGTGCGAAACTCGCCCGCGGGCCGAACCTGCCACCGCACCGCCCCAACCACAGCCATGACGACCTGCGTGACGAGCGGGAGCCCGACAAGGACAGAAAAGTACGGCGCGATTGTGGACCACCGGGTGCACTCGATCCACGCCCAAAACGACGCAGCTGGCGACGGGTCACTACACGTCGCGTATGTCGGCGCGCGCGATGCGGTGTAGATGGCCGCGTACGCGCCGGCGAGGGTGAGGAAGAGGGTGGTACGGAGCGCGGCGGAGATGGGGAGGGTCGTGCATTGCGCGAAGAGCGGGTACGTCGCGCGTGGCGTGCCGGTGGAGTTGTCGAGCGCGGGAGTCGCGGCGGCCATCAAGCCTTCGCCCAGATCGGTCTCGGCCGCGTCGGCGTCCATGGTCGTCGCGAGCACAGGTGCGACCGGGTGGAGATCGAATCCGTGCTTGCAGTAAACGTCCCACCCGGACAAGTTCGCGCCGAGGGCTTGGTACATGTGGAATTCGATCGGCGACTTGCACAGCCAGATTTTGCGAACCGTCTCGGCCGACGTCGATTCAGCGTCGTTGAACGGGCCAGCGAGGTATTTGGACACGCCGATCCCGCCCGCCACGACGATCCGCCGCGCTGGCGACACACGCGCACCCAACGCCGCAGCCGCATTGTCGGCCGTCACTTTCTCCACCGTATCAGCAGCTCCGAACTCCTGCGGGACATGCAGCACAGGCGCCGACTGCGGCGGCGACACGCGCAGCGGCACCGGCGAGCCCTCGAGGGTCGCGATTGCGTGTAGCGCTTTTGTGAACGGCCCAAGTGCGCGAATCATGACCACGGCGGTACGGTTCGGGGCCGAGTAGGCCGCGATCGAGAACGGGTGGGCCGGAGTGACGCGCACGTTTGGCGAGGCCAGGCAAAGGAACCGGCCGGGCGCGTACATGGTGGAGAGTGTCGTGTCAAGTTCCGAGTCCGTGCCGGCTGTAGAGTCGGCACGGCTCGGGCCCACGGGGATCAACAACACGACCACGTCGTCTGAGACGCGGATGGCCGTGGCTGTGACGCGGGCGCCGCCGAGGAAGCCCGTACCAGCGCCGGAAATGAGGAGGAGCCGGTCGATAAGGTACAGCGCGAGGGCCGGGAGAATGACCATGGCGTCTTGTGGTACGTGCAGGATGCAGCAAAGCGCGAACGGGATCCAGTGCCAGTGGAAGATCGCGAAGAGCGAGTAGTGGGAGCGGCGCACTTGGTACAGCGCAGTCACGGCCATGAAGACGAGGAGCAGCGACTGAGGTGGTGGAGAATATTGAGCGTGGTCAGCAGGTATCATCGGTGATGGAAACCTCTCGGACAGACGACGCGAAATGTAACACGTACGCCAATCCAGCCGACAACGTTCATATTGCTCTTGTCGGATCCGGGAAGCAGCATGGTCGTCGCGCGGCCCTCAGCCAGGTACGCGACAATGTACCCAATCGAATGCAGCATCAGCCAAAACGTGGTCGACCAGCCCATGAGTCGGTGGAGAGCGATCGTGTGCTCATACCCAAGCCCGAGCGCAGCCTGGAGCGGCGCTAGCGCTGGCGACCGCATCGCCAATACAAACAGCCACCCGACGTTCCAGAACACGGGCAGGCCCGCAGCTTTGCTCACGCCCTCGAGACCGCTCCAAAACCACCACGGTGAGGTGGACAAGGCCGACGATGGTGTTGTCGAAGCGTCAACGTCCTGCTTGGGCCCGCGCTTGATACTAGTGCCGGCAGCGATATCGCCGCCGCCCGATCCGTGGAACTCGAGATGCGGCGCGAATTGGACAACGTTGCCGACAAGGATCAGGACCCGCAGCCAGAACAGGACGCGGTCGGGGGACCGCTGCGCGCTGGTGCCTGTCGCGAATGGATAAAAGGCCTTGGTGCGTGCATACTGGATGCAGACGATGGTCGACGCGAGAAACAGGGGGACGGCGTAGAGCACGCCAATCAGACCGTCTGCGCTCCATGACAGGCCGGAACGACCGCCTTCGCCGCCCTTGCCCGCGTCTTGCCACAGCGAGAGCGTGTAAGCGAGAAGGACGAGGAGCAGGACTGTCGCGGACGCAAACTTGGACCCGAGCGTGTACGGCGGATGAGGGGATGGCGACGTTGCTGTCATTGTGCTTGATGCGAGTGAACTTGACTTGAATTTCACACTTGGGGCCGAGATCAGTTTTATACTCGGCGTGCACCAGCGAAGACAGGCGAGCTTTGATCCCAGTCTGATCGTCGTGGCGTCGCCAAGATCGAGCATGCCCCCACGCTGACAGTCGGCGTCCAAGAGGCGCGCGCGCGGCCGTACAAGCGCGGGACGCCAAGGATCCACAAACGGGTACACGGGGGCGCAGTGAACAAGATTTAGCGTGCTCCATCGGCGCAAGCATGTTGCTCCGCAGTGAGTGCACAAACGATGGGTATTCATCCATTTGAGGAGAGGCGCGCGGAGGGCGGACTTGGCGAATGGTGCTGTTCTGACGAGTCTGGAGAGATGTACGTCGGTGCATTTGTGTGAGAGAGCGGCCGGTGCTTGGCGAAAAGGCAAAATTGATCTTGGCGAAAAGGCGTGAAAGCAGGGTTGGTCGAAGGTCGTTGCACACAACCACCACCACCACGGACGCTGGCAAAGCCCATAGCATGAAGAAAAGAGAAGGTAACGGGAAACATTCTCGCAAGATGGTGCGTTCCGACTCACGGGTGAGTGCCAGTATCACGCACTCGGTCGGAAACCACTTACCTGACCATGGAGACAAAAAGAGCGGCAGTCGCTCGCAAAAAACTGGTGGACAGAATGGTTCTATTTCCAATCAATTGATTGAGAGCAACTGGAAAGGCAACGATCACACCGCGCGAAACCCCAGGCATCACGCAAAAGACAAAAGCGCAAAAGCAAATCCCGCAAAAAGCAATCCAGCTTACAATCCAATGCCGTCGTCGACAAACTCGCCATTAGCCGCAAAAGTGGCCCGGCGGAACGATGACCGGACCGGCTTACTCGCGCACGACCGCACCTGCATCGAGTGCGAGCCCAATGCACAGGCGGCGCGTGCCTCGCGCACCAACCGTGCAACGCGGCCGTCCTTGGCCTGCGCCATGTCGTCGAGTCCGAGATCTGCGCGCGCCTCGAACCGGCGCGCGACCAGCGAACGCGGACGACCAACGATGGCGGGGCCCGAGGGACTGCCATGCGCACGGAACACGGAAGCAGCGCGCACGCGCATGTTGATGATTGACAGGATGGCCATGACGAGCTGCGTGGCGATCGGCATGCCGATCAGGACCGCGAGGTACGGGCCCGTCGACGACCACCGAGAGCACCGCATCCACATGGCAAACCCGACCACCTTCTTGCAATCGGCAGCAGCGTAGCCGTACGTCGGCGTGCGCGCGCCAAAGTAGATCGCGGCGTACGCGCCGGCCATGAAGACAAACACGGCAAGTCGTGCCCATGCCACGAGCGGCGCGGCCGTCCGTTGGCCAAACAGCGGGTAGGACGACCGCGGGGCGTCCGTGAGATCGTCCTCGTCGATCCCCTTGGCCATGAGCACTTGGTGCACCTCGAGGTCAGCCTCCTGCTCCTTGTTCACAGCCGCCGCGTTCCGGGTGCCATGCTCAATCGTAAACCCGGTCTTGCAAAACACGTCCCATCCGGACAAGTTGGCGCCGAGCGCCTGGTACATGTGGAATTCGGGCGCCGACTTGCACAGCCAAATCTTGCGTGTGTCCGGGACACCGGCCTCGGGCGTGCCCGTCTCCAAGTTGGACCCTGAGTCAGACTCGAACAGACCCTGCTTGCTGTCGTCGCGGTCGAGCGAGTTCCACGATGTCCTTGCGTCCGCGGCAGCGAGGTACTTGGACACACCGACACCTCCGGCGATCAGGGCGCGCGACGAGTTGCCGCCGAGACCGAGCTCCATGTAAGCGTTGTCTTTGGCTGGGGCCACGCCGTCCGTGCTTTGCGTCGCGCTCAGCACGGGCATTGACTGGGGCGGCGAGACGCGCAGCGTGACGGGTGCGCCGGATCGCGACGCGGCAGAGTGGAGTGTCTTGGTGAACGGCCCAAGCGCGCGAATCATGATCGTGACGGTGAGGTTCGGGACCGAGTAGGTGGCAATCGAGAACGGATGCGATGCGGGCGCGACAGGCACAAGTGACGGCGCCGTCAGGCACAGGAACCGACCGGGAACATACATGGCCGCGAGATCCTGATCGACTAGCTCGTCCTGCACGGTCGGCGTCTTGGACCGGGCCGGGCCCACGGGGATCAGGAGCGCGACAACGTCGTCCGATACGCGCACGGCCGTGGCCGTGACGAGGGTGCCGCCGTTGAACCCGGCGCCAGCGCCAGCGACGAGAAGAAGACGGTCGACAATGTAGAGCGCGAGCGTGGGCAGGATCGGCATGGCGTTTTGCGGGATGTGCATGACGGCGCACAGCATGAACGGGATCCAGAGCCAGTGGAGCATCGCAAAGAGCGAGTAGTTGCGGCGGCGGATTTGGTAGAGGCCCGTCGTGGCCATGATCAGGAACAGCAGCGTCTGTTGAATGGGCAAATGGGTCAGTTAACAGCAGCGATCACAGCACGATCAGTCGGCTGAGTATCAATCAAACACGTACGCCAATCCAACCCACAAAGTTCAAGTTGCCAAGCGTCGTGCCGGGCAGCAAATGCTCCGTCTCGTGCTCGGCAATGAACACGATCACGTAGCCAATCGAGTGCCAGAGCAGCCAGAACCCGGTCGCCCACCCCATGGTCCGATGGAGACCAACCGTGTGCTCGTACGCGAGACCGAGCGACGCCTGCAGCGGCGCGATTGCGGGCGACCGCATGGCGAGCACAAACAGCCAGCCCATGTTCCAGAACACGGGGAAACCGGCAGACCGACACACGCCCTCGAACACGTTCCAAAACGCGAGCAGCTGCGCGGCCTGCTTGGGGTTCTGCGCAGCGCGCATGTTGAGGTTGCGCATGCGAATTCCGAGATTCGCGCCAAATTGCCAAAAGTTGCCGAGAATGATCAAGAGGCGCAGCCAGAACAGGACGCGGTCGGGCGAGCGTTGCGCGTTGGCGCCGGTCGCGAGCGGGTAGAAGGCCTTGGTGCGCGCGTACTGAACGCAGACAATGGCCGACGCGAGGAACAGCGGCACGGCGTAGGCGAGACCAAACACGCCGTCATAGTACCACGAGATCGCGACTTGCATCCCGCCCTTGCTAACAATCGGGCCAAACGTGTTGGCGATGTCGCGCCAGAGCGAGAGCGCGTAGCCAAAGAAGACGAGGAAGACCACGGTTGTCGACGCAATCTTGGAACCGGCCGAGTACGGCTGTTGCGCGGACGGTGGAGAGGGTAGCGGTGGTGCAGCGCGAGCCATATTGATGTTTTGCATGAGGGTGGAGTGGCTGGGGCACAAGCGGTTGGATCGCAAGACTGGGTCGTCGAGCAGGTCGGTTCCGGATTGGCGCGTGGATACAGTGCAGCGACAAACCGGGGATGTTGGTCGCACAGAGGCTATGTACTAGAACCGTGGACAGTTTTTCCGCAATCAAGGTCGAGATCGTCTGCCCATGGAAGCATTCCCGAAGCACGTGTATGGACGTGTTCTTGTGCCTTTGTTGAACTCTGATGCGATGGGCGCAGTTGAGTGTAATCACGATAGCGAGGCCAGCATGCATGAGGACATCGCAAATTTGACGAACACGAATGAGACCCTCGCGCGTGCGTTGGTTGTTCATCCTGCCCATGGCCAGTCACAGCAAGATCAGACAGACGGGTGCATAGCGTTGACATCGTGAATCATGCAACAGAGAAGCAGCACCAACGCTCCAAATGCTCATGACGAGCCAAGAGCAGCTTAGGGTCCAATAGTGTTTACAGGGTCACGTTGATGCTTTTGCTAACATTCATCATCAAGTCCAAGGCTAGTGCGGCCGATCCGCGGTTCGCAATTTCGAAGCTGGAGTGCAGGCACCCGCATCACAATCCAAGTCTTGATCGGCCAATGAAGTTGCGCGCACTTTCGAATCTGGAGCGGCCTCGTGTTGCTTGCATCGGTGCAAGTATTTTCCGATGCCAATGCTTGACGTGCGAGCACCTTCCAAACCACGACGCGCACGGCCATGGCCGTTCGTTGTCACGAACCGCAAGCAGGTGAGCGCATACGGCGTCAACACAGGCACGTCCTAATCGCTCCGTCCATGCACCACAATTATGTTTCGAGAGCTATACTGCAAGGGTTGCGTACGCCGCGCTCACATAAATTTGAGCATGTTCTGTAAGGCGCTTGCCATTGACGTCCACTTCCATGGTCTAGCATCCTGAAGCAGGCGCGCACATGTCCGACAAAGATCTCCTCTCATTCGCGCGCGCACATTCTGATCTGCGCACGGTAGGCGCTCGTTTTTGATGCATCGCGTGTCGGCCAGCGTGGTTGCTGGCTGCGGCCGCGGCCATGTCCAGCCTGGGTCCCACGCGCCAGGTCCCTTGTATCGGCCAGTGTGATCCGGTTTTTGATTCGGCACGCCCAGGACGGGGCGTGTTGCAACGGTGAACCGAAGAGTCAAGGCCCAGAGAGCTTCCGTCCCACCCAACTTTCCGAACTTGGAGTGGCGTTAGGCGCATCGTCGGCGCACCTTGGCGCAACGAGGCTCGACTTGCCAAACGAGGGGTCGAGTGGTGCCGCGGGGTGTGGCTTGATTGCGCCCAGAGCTGGCGTCACCAGCCAAGACCGGCGCTCCGATTGGCTCTGTGGCCTCGCGGCAGGTACCTGCTCGACGCCCCCTCGTCTGAACCACTCCACCGCCTGGGGAGCCGGCGAACGACAACCACGACGACCACTAACAGACCATGTCGGTCCTGCAAAACACTCTCTGCTCCTTGCCAACCTTTCGGCTCTCGGCCTTCCTGATCAAGGGTCCGGACCACGCGCACCGGTCTCTCTCTCTCTCTCTCTCTCGCTCTTTCGCCTCGCGACGACTCGGCCCCGCCTTCCGCGCGGCCGACCCTCTCAGCAGCGCCAACCAACTACACGCACTCCCACCCGCCACGCGCATTCATTACGCGGCCAACCATTGCTCATACCGGCGCGGCCGCGGCCCAAGTTCAAGACCCGCCGAGCTAAGCGCGCGCGCGCCTGCTGGCTCGTCGTGTGCTTGCGTGCGCGCCTCCCGCACTGTCGCCAGCCTCGTCATCCCCGCTCGCGCTTGCTCTCCCTTTGCAACCGCAGCCGTGATCTTCGACGACCCCCACACCACGCTCGACTACCACCGCAAACCATGGCTGGCAATACGCAACGCCAAACCCGCATCGTCATCATCACCAAGACGGCCAACAGCACCTCCACCGTGACCAACGAAATGACCGGCACCACGCGCCTAGCCGGCAACAACGCCAAACCAGACCCGACCGCGACCGATGCACCCGCGCCGTCTAACTCGGACGCACCGGCGCCGTCCACTTCGGCGACCGCATCGCCCACGTCGGACGCAACAAAGCCGAGTTCGTCGAACTCGCCCGCGCCACCACCTGCGTCGACCGTGACGGTCACGGCCACGGCTACCGCTACGCCCTCGCCTGCCCCGTCGTCTTCATCGCAGGCGCCGCCGCCATCGTCGTCCAATGCGCCCAGCCCGTCGCCCGCAGCTGCCTCTCCGTCGTCGTCGGCGCTGAGCCCAACACCCGTCACCGTCACGGCTGTGCGCTCGATTGTCGCTGCTGTGGGCACGCCCGTCATCCTCAACAACAACCCGGGAGCGGTCGCGGGTGCAGGGAGCGGCGGTGGCGTTGCTGCGGTCGCCAACGTCCCGACGACCGTGCCTGGCACGACCGATTCGAGTGGCGTCTCTGGAAACGATTCCGCTGACCGGCTCGGTGGAGCGTCCACGTCGTCGACCGTGACGACCGTGAGCAGCGTCGTTGGTGCGCTTGCTGGTGTTGCCTTGGTACGCTCGCTCGCTGTCCGTCGCAAAATGTACGGGATGCGTTCCTCACCTCGTGGATGTTTGCTAGATTGCCGTTGTCGCCTTCCTCGTCGTGCGCCGACGCCGATCGACGCGGCACGCGCCGCTCAACGGCGACCACCTGACCAACGCCGACCTGGAATCCTCCCTTGGCGGCACGACCGCTGCATCTATGCCGCGGTTCCGCATGTTCCAAAAAGTGCTCGCGCCCCACCCTGCGGTGGCCCCACCCGTGCCCGCACGCCCACCCGTCATGTCGGCCTACCAGACGTCGCCCCCACCCATGATCCCGTACGGCACTCCCGGTTTGTTGCAGCAGACCGACTACAACGACGCCGGCAGTTCACCGCACGAGTCCGAGTACGGGATCGCGATGCCCGTGACGCATCAGGTGATGCCGAGCGCGACTACCGCGCAGTTTGAAGTCCGCTCCATGTACACCGATTCGGTGTATTCGACGGCGGGCGGGTTGATGATGCCGGCCATGGCGGCCGCACGGTTCGGTGCGTCGCCGCTAGGGCGGCGGGTTACGTCCATGGCCACGTCGGCCGTGTCGTCGACGGGCGCCGAGGAGGCGGGGATGGCCTTGCCGTATGGGCTCACGGCAATTGATTTGATTGATCGCCCGATGAGCGGCGTGTCTGCAGTCGGCGTCGAGTTTGCCGATTCCAGTGCGGGCGCGGACCCGGTCGAGTCGGTCGACGCCCTGACGAATGCCTGGACCGACGTGTTCCAGGAAATCGAGTGGGCGTGCAACCAAGCCGCACGGTCCGCGACCATGAGCAGTGCCGACTCAGCGGCGATTGCTGCGATCACGCCTGCAACAGCACTCGAGCAGGCTGCGTCGCGTCGTCGCCGGATCGGTCTGTTGCACGCGGCCGCGCAGGAACTCGTTGCGCGGTTGACGGCGGCTCTTGGGTCCGTGACTGACCGCGACCCGTCGGACCCGCGCGCAGCACTGGCTGCCATGCACCGCGCGACGGCGACGCTGCCGGTGCACTTTTCCGACCCGACGGTGCTCGAGGGCCACCCCCCACTGTACCCGCTGGTGCCGCTTCTCGCAGGCCACTCGGACGGGCTTGGGCTCAAGCTCGAGTCATCACCGTCGACGGCGCACGACCATGTGTCTCCTGCTCTCGCGGCACGCACTTTCCTGATAGTGTTGCGCATGATGCAGCGGTTCCCGGGTCTGGTCATGGTGGTTGCGCAGCCCGATGCCATCTACGAGCCAGCTGCAATGGGGTCGGTCTTGTCGCCCGCGACGCCTGCCGCGCCCACGAGTCCAACGACATGGACGGCTGGGGACCTTGTCGACGTGTACATGGACGACGGCACCGTCACGAGCGAGCACGATTTGGGTGTTGGCGGGAACGGCGTTGTGCCGCGGTACTTGGCGACTGTGTTCCCGGGTCTCGTCGATGCGCGGTCGGGCAATGTGCTCGCGCAGTGCAAGGTGGCCGTGGCCCAGTACTGAGCGTTGTTGTGATCGTTTCTGGTTCTTGAAGTGTGGTTATGCCTTTGTTTCGTTTGAATCTCTTGCTCTGGTCCGTGTCCTTCACCATCCCCGTCATTCCTTCGCTTCGCTATGCACTTTGCTGCTGCTTTCCCGCGCTCATGCTGGGCATGTGCTTGCGCGTTGCTCTCTTTCGTTTGTCTGTGTCCATACGTTTTATCGTTCGTGTTTGTTCTCGCGCGCATGCCGTTGGTCGATCCCGCTGCTTCGCATTTCTCTCTATAGCTGACACTCTGTCTCAACGAAGATCAAGACGCCTTCGGCCTCTCGCATTCTTATTCTTCCATCCTTGCGCTGAGCATTTCGATCGAGCCGACACCTGCCTTCAGGCCCTTGCTGGCCTTTTCTGTTCGCCAACGGCTCTCGCTCACCAACCCATTCATTCATAAATCCAGCAAATATCTGTGTCACTGGGCTGAAGTTCCCTCCTAGGCAATAAAGCACGTTGTGCGCGTGCGAAGTCGACAGGTCAAGGGGCTTTCCGGCCTGCCAGGGACTCTGATCCCAGTCCCTCTCCTCAACAACGCCACCGTGGAGAGGGTTGGTTCGATCTGGGGGCCCTGTATCAGCGCGCCCGCGAAAAGATGCACGACTCAAAAAGCGTTCAACGAGCGGGTGGCCTTCTTTGAGCTCCGAATGAGGGATGAAATAGCAGCGAAACGGTGGCACGCAACCCAGGCGAGAGCGCAGAGGGAAGAAATGCGTGCGCGACGAGTGCAGCAAGTCTGGGATGTTGCCTACGTGGTCACGAGCAACGTGGTTAACTAATCCGGTTGCACCTGCAGATGTAGTGTTGGGTGAAAGCGTGGCGCAACATGGTTGTGCTGCTGCAATGTTGCGCGGATGGGTGACTTGGTGGGTGGCAAGAAACACAAAAGCATCCATTCTCCACCAACCTCCTGCCGACACATGAGCACCGAAAACGCGACCCACTCAGCGCTCTTCACTGCGTCGCCGGCGGCCACGCCCGCCGCGTCTACGGCAATGATCGCTGTTGCTGCAGCGAGCACCAATTCCGAACCTAAGCCGGCCGCCAGTAACCAAGATGTCGACGCGAGCGCGGTCCAGCCGAGGGCGGCCACCACGGACACCGCGCGCGACGAGCATGACGAGGACGACGCGAGCGACACATGCAGCAGCAGCAGCGACGATGACGAGATCGCGACCGCCGCCCTCCAAGGCGACGAATTTGCGCACTTTGACGAACCCACCGCCGCCGAGCTCGAAGCCTGGGCCGACGAGTTTGCCGAGGCGAATAAAACCGTCATGGCCGAAGACTCGGAGACGGGCCGGCGATTCGCTGTCCCGCCGCCGATCTTGCGCCAACTCGATCCAAAATTCCAAGTCCTGCACGATTTTACGCTCGCTGAGATTGCCGACCGGATCAAGGCGGGCCGCACCAAGAGTATTGTCGTGCTCGCTGGCGCAGGCATCTCGACAAGTGCGGGGATTCCGGATTTCCGGTCGCCGGGCACGGGGCTCTACGCGAACTTGCAAAAATATAATCTGCCGGAGCCTGAGGATATGTTTTGTGTGGATTATTTCGTGGAGAACCCGGACCCGTTCTTTACGCTCGCCAAGGAAATGTATCCAGGTCAGTTCAAGGTATGGTCCCCTTCCTTGCGATTGTTGGTTGCTCATTCTCTACTCCGAATCTGACTTGAATTTCCCCACGACACCTCATGTTTAGCCGACGCGCACGCACCACTTTCTCAAGCTGCTCAACGACAAGGGTCTCCTGCGACGCATTCTCACGCAAAACATTGACGCGCTTGAAAACATGGCCGGGATCCCGGCCACCAAGATCGTCGCCGCGCATGGCAACTTTTCGCGCGCGCGGTGCCTGTCGTGCCGCCGGATCGTTACGTCGCGTGAGCGGTTGCAAGCATTGCGCTCTCGGATTTTCGAGGGCCAGCCAGGCGATGCGGCACCGCGGTGCGATAGTTGTGGGACGGGTCTGATCAAGCCGGATATCGTGTTTTTCGGAGAAGAGATGCCGCGTGAGTTTGGGTTGGCCGTCAAGGGCGACTTGCGCGAGCGGATTTGGTCGTGGTCATGGGCACGTCGATGAAGGTCGCACCGTTTTGTCATGCCGTCGACCATGCACGGCCGTCGGTGCCGCGCGTGTTGATCAATCGCGAGCGTGTTGGCGAGGTACGCCGAGTGGCACTGATTCGTTGTTCCGGTGTGGAGGTGGGCAGAAAACTGACGCGACAAACTTCCGGTACGACACGTAGACAAAGCACGGATTCCTGGGCATGGATTTCGACGGCTCGTGCCACCGGTACCACCGCGACGTGTTTTTCAAGGGGTCGTGCGACGAGGTCGTAACCGACTTGTGCGAGTTGCTTGGGTGGACGGTAAGTGGCGATTTTGGATCAGCACTCTCTCGCTGCCCGCCATTGCTGACGTTGCCTTTTGGTGTCCCGTCTAGGACGAGCTCAAGGCTCTCGAGGAACAGTTCAGTATCACAGACCAGCTCGCGCAGGTTCAGCTGTGATGCGGGTTCAGTTTCGTTGGTTCCAGAACCGGCATCGAAGTGTTCCTGTAGAATATACCGTGCGTCATGTCAATGGATTGCTTGGTCGCGTTTATGGGGGTGGATGATCACGGGCTGGTCTTGTACAGCTGCCCTGGAGGAGCGCGAAAACCAAGAGACAAGGTGGACAAGAACGGGTCAGAGGTGTATTCTACAAAATGTCCTTGGCGCACGGCCAGAGCCGCCGCGCAACAAAAAAGAATGAACAAGCGTGGACCAAACATGATCAACATCGTCAACACCGCCTCTACCTACTCATCGGCATCATGCGCGCCGGCACCACGCGACATCAGCGTCTGCGGCAAGAGGAGCGGGCTCGTGCCATACTGTTCCACGGCCGGCGCACCACCGCCATTCGCAGCGAGCTGCGGGAACTCGAGGAACGACATTGGCGTCTGGGTCGCCATGACAGGCGGCCCCGCGGGCGGCATGGTGCCCGGCGCGGTGCCCGGCGGCATCGGCGACCCATCACTGCTCGACGGCTGGGTCGCGCCGCCATTCCCATGCACGAGCGCCGACCAGCTCGCCGACGCCGTCGCCTGCACTGCGCCATGCTCAAAGCACTCAGCAAGATGCTTGTGCTTAAAGTAAATCTCGACGCACTTGGCCTTTTGCCCGTCGCCGTCCCACCGCGTCACGGCATAAAGCGACCGAGGGCACCCGATCTTGGACGTGTTGCGCGCGTGGCCCGACCGGTACGCCTGCGCGGCTTTTTTGCCGCCGCCAAGACAGCATTGCCAGAGCCGTTCGCGCAGCACGGTCCCGCGCGAGCCGGGTTTGAGCGCCCACGTTGTCCACCGCTTGGCATCAAAGTCCGGCCGGTCCTTGTCGACTCCGCACCCTGCCTGGTCGTACCGCGGCACGAAATGGCACGGTTCCTGTGCGAGCAGTTCGCGGATCTTGGCGTCGGCTTCCTCGGGCTCGACGAATCTGGAGTGGAATCCGGCCGTTAGTTCCATTTGCCAGTTTCGTGACACGCATACCGAATCACAACGTACACTTTCGGGTCGGCCTGCTTGCAATGGCGACACACAATCTCTCCCGGGTCAAACTCGGTCGGCGGGACCTTGTGCGCAGCTGTCGGCTGCCCACGGCATACTTTCCAGTGCCGGCGCTCGAGCAGGAGGCGCTTGAGCTGCTGCACTTTTTCGCGGTAGGCTGGCGGCAGCGGCAGTTGCGGCTGCTGCTGCTGCAATTGCGCCGTGGTCGTTGCTGGCAGCGGCATGGGTGGGACGTCGTGCGCAGCCATGGGGCCGGCGGTCGTGTTGGGCGCGACGGCGGTCATGGCGGCCGGAGTCGGGTAAGGGGCGGGCGCGCGGCAGGGGCCGCAGCGAGTGCGGCAAGTCGGGAACGGTCGCTTGGGGTGCTGGGCGCGTTTTCGACCGTCGCGCTGCGCAATGGTGGCATCGCGTCGGGATTGTTCGCTGGAGAAGGGGCGAGGCAGGCAGTGGAGGTGGCTCAGCCAGACTAGTGATGGTTTTGGCACTGCTCCAACTCAGAATCTGGCCAGGGACTCGACGGTCAGCATCTCGCCGGCGTGGCCATCTGATTCGCGGGCACACCCGGCACCGGCGGAGCTGCTTAGCGTCTGCCGGATGGGCGCGCGCGCCAGAAAGCAAGCACAAGACGCGTGCCGCGCGCGCCGGAGCGTGCCGCACCAAGAGTTTGATCTGAGGAAGCATGTGTGATGAGGGTTGATGTGCGGTGATAATAAGGAGACAAGAGCTCGTGCGGCCGCTCTCGCCCCTCAAACCTTGACTCGACGCCCACGTATATTTCCGGCAAGATGGCACGCGCGGTGGCACGCGCATACCCGCGCCCGAGCCTCCGGCTCGGAACCAGAATACAAATTGTTGACTGCTTCTATGATCTTCCAGTCCTCTGTTCATGTTCAGCTCTCCATCATTCTGCAGCAGCATGCTGGCAGAGCATTGACTAGAATTTGGTTGCTTTCTACGACATGGTGGGAGTGGAGACAGAACACATCCAGCGCTGGCGGGGCGTAAGTCCATGGTGGAGACGCGATCAGGGGAGATCAGCAAGCAAGCAACATGGCTGATGTTGAACTGCCATCCGGTCCCACTTCAAAAACATACTTGCCTTGTCGTTGATGGCAGCGATAGGCGACCCCACGCGTGCGAAGCCCCATTTGCCAAAAATGCAGTTTTCGTCTTGCGATTTGCCCAGTCCTGCCGTACCGTGCCAGCAGCAGCGCCTTTATTCACAGATCACATCCTCGACGCGCGCACACGCTCCCTGTCTGATGGCAAGCCATCGGGATTTGCCACAGTCCAAGTGCCACATGGCACGCGACCTTCTCCCACGCGGGTACTCATGGCGCGCCGTTTTGACCACCATCGTGATTGTGTCCTCCACCCACGCCGTGGCGTCGTTTCCCCACAAGCGCTGGCCGGTTGGGCGCGTGAGCGCTCGCCCCTCGCCATACCCTGCCAAGACGATGGCCCGCTGATTGTGACCCATGTACTATAAAAGCACCACGCACGCTTCAAGCACGTTAGATCGATCATCCTTCCCCATTCTCAAACTCTGCCTCTCTACTTGGCACAGGCTGCCAGTCCGTACGCGCGCACGACCCTCACGAACTCGACGCGCAACACCATGGTCGCCGCACCGGCATCAACAGGCCCGTTGGCCGCGCAACAGCCGTACTCGGCCGGTTCCAAGATTGCGTCGACAACCGTGGTCTTCCTCGTCTTCTTTGGCTACGCGCTCTCGCTCTGGCGCGACATCGCCAACACGTTTGGCCCGATTGTTAGCAAGGGCGGGATGCAAGTCGCGATCTCGTGGTACTATGACGGCGTGTTTGGTCTCGCCTACGCCGTGCCGCTGTTCCTCGCGTCGGCCATTGTCTGCGTTCAGTACGCGCGCACCAAGGCCTTCTACCCGCTCGCGACCGGCGCCAACGCGCAACGCTCGCCCGACCGCGTCCTGTTCTGGCTGCGCCTCTTGATCATTCTCGGCAACTTTTGGCAATTTGGCGCGAATCTCGGAATTCGCATGCGCAACCTCAACATGCGCGCTGCGCAGAACCCCAAGCAGGCCGCGCAGCTGCTCGCGTTTTGGAACGTGTTCGAGGGCGTGTGTCGGTCTGCCGGTTTCCCCGTGTTCTGGAACATGGGCTGGCTGTTTGTGCTCGCCATGCGGTCGCCCGCAATCGCGCCGCTGCAGGCGTCGCTCGGTCTCGCGTACGAGCACACGGTTGGTCTCCATCGGACCATGGGGTGGGCGACCGGGTTCTGGCTGCTCTGGCACTCGATTGGCTACGTGATCGTGTTCATTGCCGAGCACGAGACGGAGCATTTGCTGCCCGGCACGACGCTTGGCAACTTGAACTTTGTGGGTTGGATTGGCGTACGTGTTTGATTGATACTCAGCCGACTGATCGTGCTGTGATCGCTGCTGTTAACTGACCCATTTGCCCATTCAACAGACGCTGCTGTTCCTGATCATGGCCACGACGGGCCTCTACCAAATCCGCCGCCGCAACTACTCGCTCTTTGCGATGCTCCACTGGCTCTGGATCCCGTTCATGCTGTGCGCCGTCATGCACATCCCGCAAAACGCCATGCCGATCCTGCCCACGCTCGCGCTCTACATTGTCGACCGTCTTCTTCTCGTCGCTGGCGCTGGCGCCGGGTTCAACGGCGGCACCCTCGTCACGGCCACGGCCGTGCGCGTATCGGACGACGTTGTCGCGCTCCTGATCCCCGTGGGCCCGGCCCGGTCCAAGACGCCGACCGTGCAGGACGAGCTAGTCGATCAGGATCTCGCGGCCATGTATGTTCCCGGTCGGTTCCTGTGCCTGACGGCGCCGTCACTTGTGCCTGTCGCGCCCGCATCGCATCCGTTCTCGATTGCCACCTACTCGGTCCCGAACCTCACCGTCACGATCATGATTCGCGCGCTTGGGCCGTTCACCAAGACACTCCACTCTGCCGCGTCGCGATCCGGCGCACCCGTCACGCTGCGCGTCTCGCCGCCCCAGTCAATGCCCGTGCTGAGCGCGACGCAAAGCACGGACGGCGTGGCCCCAGCCAAAGACAACGCTTACATGGAGCTCGGTCTCGGCGGCAACTCGTCGCGCGCCCTGATCGCCGGAGGTGTCGGTGTGTCCAAGTACCTCGCTGCCGCGGACGCAAGGACATCGTGGAACTCGCTCGACCGCGACGACAGCAAGCAGGGTCTGTTCGAGTCTGACTCAGGGTCCAACTTGGAGACGGGCACGCCCGAGGCCGGTGTCCCGGACACACGCAAGATTTGGCTGTGCAAGTCGGCGCCCGAATTCCACATGTACCAGGCGCTCGGCGCCAACTTGTCCGGATGGGACGTGTTTTGCAAGACCGGGTTTACGATTGAGCATGGCACCCGGAACGCGGCGGCTGTGAACAAGGAGCAGGAGGCTGACCTCGAGGTGCACCAAGTGCTCATGGCCAAGGGGATCGACGAGGACGATCTCACGGACGCCCCGCGGTCGTCCTACCCGCTGTTTGGCCAACGGACGGCCGCGCCGCTCGTGGCATGGGCACGACTTGCCGTGTTTGTCTTCATGGCCGGCGCGTACGCCGCGATCTACTTTGGCGCGCGCACGCCGACGTACGGCTACGCTGCTGCCGATTGCAAGAAGGTGGTCGGGTTTGCCATGTGGATGCGGTGCTCTCGGTGGTCGTCGACGGGCCCGTACCTCGCGGTCCTGATCGGCATGCCGATCGCCACGCAGCTCGTCATGGCCATCCTGTCAATCATCAACATGCGCGTGCGCGCTGCTTCCGTGTTCCGTGCGCATGGCAGTCCCTCGGGCCCCGCCATCGTTGGTCGTCCGCGTTCGCTGGTCGCGCGCCGGTTCGAGGCGCGCGCAGATCTCGGACTCGACGACATGGCGCAGGCCAAGGACGGCCGCGTTGCACGGTTGGTGCGCGAGGCACGCGCCGCCTGTGCATTGGGCTCGCACTCGATGCAGGTGCGGTCGTGCGCGAGTAAGCCGGTCCGGTCATCGTTCCGCCGGGCCACTTTTGCGGCTAATGGCGAGTTTGTCGACGACGGCATTGGATTGTAAGCTGGATTGCTTTTTGCGGGATTTGCTTTTGCGCTTTTGTCTTTTGCGTGATGCCTGGGGTTTCGCGCGGTGTGATCGTTGCCTTTCCAGTTGCTCTCAATCAATTGATTGGAAATAGAACCATTCTGTCCACCAGTTTTTTGCGAGCGACTGCCGCTCTTTTTGTCTCCATGGTCAGGTAAGTGGTTTCCGACCGAGTGCGTGATACTGGCACTCACCCGTGAGTCGGAACGCACCATCTTGCGAGAATGTTTCCCGTTACCTTCTCTTTTCTTCATGCTATGGGCTTTGCCAGCGTCCGTGGTGGTGGTGGTTGTGTGCAACGACCTTCGACCAACCCTGCTTTCACGCCTTTTCGCCAAGATCAATTTTGCCTTTTCGCCAAGCACCGGCCGCTCTCTCACACAAATGCACCGACGTACATCTCTCCAGACTCGTCAGAACAGCACCATTCGCCAAGTCCGCCCTCCGCGCGCCTCTCCTCAAATGGATGAATACCCATCGTTTGTGCACTCACTGCGGAGCAACATGCTTGCGCCGATGGAGCACGCTAAATCTTGTTCACTGCGCCCCCGTGTACCCGTTTGTGGATCCTTGGCGTCCCGCGCTTGTACGGCCGCGCGCGCGCCTCTTGGACGCCGACTGTCAGCGTGGGGGCATGCTCGATCTTGGCGACGCCACGACGATCAGACTGGGATCAAAGCTCGCCTGTCTTCGCTGGTGCACGCCGAGTATAAAACTGATCTCGGCCCCAAGTGTGAAATTCAAGTCAAGTTCACTCGCATCAAGCACAATGACAGCAACGTCGCCATCCCCTCATCCGCCGTACACGCTCGGGTCCAAGTTTGCGTCCGCGACAGTCCTGCTCCTCGTCCTTCTCGCTTACACGCTCTCGCTGTGGCAAGACGCGGGCAAGGGCGGCGAAGGCGGTCGTTCCGGCCTGTCATGGAGCGCAGACGGTCTGATTGGCGTGCTCTACGCCGTCCCCCTGTTTCTCGCGTCGACCATCGTCTGCATCCAGTATGCACGCACCAAGGCCTTTTATCCATTCGCGACAGGCACCAGCGCGCAGCGGTCCCCCGACCGCGTCCTGTTCTGGCTGCGGGTCCTGATCCTTGTCGGCAACGTTGTCCAATTCGCGCCGCATCTCGAGTTCCACGGATCGGGCGGCGGCGATATCGCTGCCGGCACTAGTATCAAGCGCGGGCCCAAGCAGGACGTTGACGCTTCGACAACACCATCGTCGGCCTTGTCCACCTCACCGTGGTGGTTTTGGAGCGGTCTCGAGGGCGTGAGCAAAGCTGCGGGCCTGCCCGTGTTCTGGAACGTCGGGTGGCTGTTTGTATTGGCGATGCGGTCGCCAGCGCTAGCGCCGCTCCAGGCTGCGCTCGGGCTTGGGTATGAGCACACGATCGCTCTCCACCGACTCATGGGCTGGTCGACCACGTTTTGGCTGATGCTGCATTCGATTGGGTACATTGTCGCGTACCTGGCTGAGGGCCGCGCGACGACCATGCTGCTTCCCGGATCCGACAAGAGCAATATGAACGTTGTCGGCTGGATTGGCGTACGTGTTACATTTCGCGTCGTCTGTCCGAGAGGTTTCCATCACCGATGATACCTGCTGACCACGCTCAATATTCTCCACCACCTCAGTCGCTGCTCCTCGTCTTCATGGCCGTGACTGCGCTGTACCAAGTGCGCCGCTCCCACTACTCGCTCTTCGCGATCTTCCACTGGCACTGGATCCCGTTCGCGCTTTGCTGCATCCTGCACGTACCACAAGACGCCATGGTCATTCTCCCGGCCCTCGCGCTGTACCTTATCGACCGGCTCCTCCTCATTTCCGGCGCTGGTACGGGCTTCCTCGGCGGCGCCCGCGTCACAGCCACGGCCATCCGCGTCTCAGACGACGTGGTCGTGTTGTTGATCCCCGTGGGCCCGAGCCGTGCCGACTCTACAGCCGGCACGGACTCGGAACTTGACACGACACTCTCCACCATGTACGCGCCCGGCCGGTTCCTTTGCCTGGCCTCGCCAAACGTGCGCGTCACTCCGGCCCACCCGTTCTCGATCGCGGCCTACTCGGCCCCGAACCGTACCGCCGTGGTCATGATTCGCGCACTTGGGCCGTTCACAAAAGCGCTACACGCAATCGCGACCCTCGAGGGCTCGCCGGTGCCGCTGCGCGTGTCGCCGCCGCAGTCGGCGCCTGTGCTGCATGTCCCGCAGGAGTTCGGAGCTGCTGATACGGTGGAGAAAGTGACGGCCGACAATGCGGCTGCGGCGTTGGGTGCGCGTGTGTCGCCAGCGCGGCGGATCGTCGTGGCGGGCGGGATCGGCGTGTCCAAATACCTCGCTGGCCCGTTCAACGACGCTGAATCGACGTCGGCCGAGACGGTTCGCAAAATCTGGCTGTGCAAGTCGCCGATCGAATTCCACATGTACCAAGCCCTCGGCGCGAACTTGTCCGGGTGGGACGTTTACTGCAAGCACGGATTCGATCTCCACCCGGTCGCACCTGTGCTCGCGACGACCATGGACGCCGACGCGGCCGAGACCGATCTGGGCGAAGGCTTGATGGCCGCCGCGACTCCCGCGCTCGACAACTCCACCGGCACGCCACGCGCGACGTACCCGCTCTTCGCGCAATGCACGACCCTCCCCATCTCCGCCGCGCTCCGTACCACCCTCTTCCTCACCCTCGCCGGCGCGTACGCGGCCATCTACACCGCATCGCGCGCGCCGACATACGCGACGTGTAGTGACCCGTCGCCAGCTGCGTCGTTTTGGGCGTGGATCGAGTGCACCCGGTGGTCCACAATCGCGCCGTACTTTTCTGTCCTTGTCGGGCTCCCGCTCGTCACGCAGGTCGTCATGGCTGTGGTTGGGGCGGTGCGGTGGCAGGTTCGGCCCGCGGGCGAGTTTCGCACTCACGGGACGCGGACGCCGGAGGGACCGGAAGTGGTGGGGAAGGTGCGAGCGCTTGTGCCGCGGCGGTTGGATGTGGGGAAAGTTCTTGGCTTGGACGGCGTCGAGGATGGGATCAGCGGTGGACGGATGGCGCGTGTCGTGCGCGAGGCACGCGCGGCGTGCTCGTTCCGCGTGCCGGGAGTGCAAGTGCGTGTGTGTGCGAGTAAACCCGTGCGCTCGGCGTTCCGGCGGGCAACGCATGCGGTGGGTGGCGAGTTTGTCGATGATGGGGTTGGGTTTTAATTGTGCGTTGGGTGATGAAATGGATTTGATGGCGACTGCGGTTGCTCGCTGCTGGCCTGTTGAGAGACTGCAGAGGTTGGCAAAAGACGAGCGGAGCGACCTTGCCACGAAACCGATCATTTTGGGAACCACGACACCAACCGGCCGTTCCTGGTCACCGCGCTGGTCAGCGCGCGGCAGGCCCTCGGCCGAAAAGATAAGATAAATGAGAAATGACAAAACTGGCCAAAGCAAGCACAACAGTTCCACATGTACCAGGCGCTCGGCGCCAACTTGGCCGAGTGGGCCGTGTTTTGCAAGACCGGGTTCACGATCGAGGCCGCTCCCTCTGCGAACAAGAAGGAGCGCGACGTACCCGCCGATATTGAGACAGCCTGTGCTCACGATGATCAAGGGAATTGACGACGACGACGACGACGAGATGCTGCGGACATCGTACCCGCTGTTTGGCCAGCGCACGGCCGCCCCGCTCGCGGCATAGGCGCGACTCGCCGTATTCGTGCTCATGGCCGGCGCGTACGCAGTGATTTACATTGGGTCGCGCACGCCGACGTACGGGTACGTTGTTGCCGAGCGCAAGAAGGTGGTCGGGTTCGCCATGTGTATGCAGTGTTCGCGGTGGGCATCGACGGGCCCATACCTTGTCGTTCTGGTCGGGATGCCGATCGCGACGCAGATCGTCATGGCCATCGTCTCGATTATCAGTATGCGCGTGCGCGCCGCGGCCGTGTTCCGCGTGCACGAAAGTCCCGAAGGCCCAGCAATTGTCGGCCGCCCGCACGCACTTGTGGCGCGCCGGTTCAACGCGCGTTCTGATCTTGGACTTGACGACATGGCCGTGATCAAGGACGGCCGCGTCGTGCGGCTGTTGCGTGAGGCGCGCGACGCGTGCTCGCTGCACCCGCCGAGCGTGCAGGTGCGGTCGTGTGCGAGAATGCCGGTGCGGCCGTCGTTCCGCCGCGCGACGTTTGCGGCCGGCGGCGAGCTTGTTGACGATGGGATCGGGTTCTGAGAGTTGATGATGCTGGTGATTCAGTTGCTGTTGCGGAAACGTTGGGAAAGAGCGACAACCGCCCAGTAGGCCAGATTCTGCTTAGGAACTGGAATTAACAGAAGAATGTGAATTCTCTCCGCCTGTTACTTTGGGCCCTCGGTGTGAAATTCTTCTTTTGCATGTTTGCAGATAAATAAATATGAGCGACATCGTTCTAGCGGCGGGCGAACGCGTCCTTGATGACCAGCTGTGTTTTTGCTCTCTTTTTGATGACTTGTTGCATGCCTGACTACTTGCCGCATGCCTGACCACTTGATGCATACCTGACAGGTTTGGTCGCCTTTGGACACAACAGCTCCTTGGAGCTGTCGCCCAGCGTGAATCAGCAGACAGCGTTGATATCCTCTTGTAGGAACATTATCACACAACAATGACGAGCCACGATAAATCAGAGAGAACGAGCGGGTGCGACGAGAAGGCGGGCCGGTAAATATAGAAAGTACAACCAAGTGCCGCGCGACGTGGAAGAAAGAAAGAAAGAAAAAAAAAAAGACTTGGTCCCAACCTCGATCAGACTCGGCCGGCGCAGATTTGTGCAGCTTCAGCAACAGGTTTCCATCGTTTCAATTGCAGCACGGCGAGAGATGAAATATAAAAAAGAAGTGGAACACGGCAAAGAGCGCAGAACGTGCGGCGGGCCAGTGACAAGAGACAAAACAGCAATAGAAAGCTATGGGGCAGGAACGAGAACAGGAGCAAAACTGGGGTGGAAAGCGCGAGTCGGGTCTAGTAGCTGGCGGACAGGGTGAGGGTGGATGGTTGCGCAGACAGGGAAGGTACTGGTGGAAGCGGCTTGAATTGGCGTTGGCTCGGGTTTGCTACGGGTCGTGGTGGGTGGATAATGTCAGTACTGACGCAGGAAAGGCTGATTGCGATCGATTCGGAGACGCACCCGCAGCACAGCACAAGACCAGTGCCGGGAACAAAATCTTTTGCGGGTTCGTTGTTCCCAACGCCACGTCCGAGGGCGATTCCGGCTCAACGACACCAATCGCCGGCGTGAGCGCAAACGCGACATAGCGTGTGCGCCGACTCGGCAGCGGTCCTTGCGAATGATCAATCTCCATCGTGATCGAGTCAAACTCGGTCCCAGACGGCACCGCGACGAGCCCACACCCGAGATATACTTCCTTGACGGCAAAGTAGAGCGCAATCACCGTGAGGACCGGCCGGGTCAAGCACTCGCGAATCGTCTTGCCGGACGTGCCCGGCACAAAAGGCGCAATCTTGGCAGCGACCGCGTGCACGGCATCCGACGCGACCGTCGTCGCCTCGGCGTCGCCAACGAGCCCGGCGAGCGGGTGCGACCGGGTACCCGACGCGCTAGCACCTTGGAACATCCGCGCATACCGCGCGGCCTCGCGTGAAGCGCGCGTCGCCAACTGCCCACCCATCAGGTCGACCTCGACCGCGGCCAGGTACTCGACAACTTCGGCCATGGCGACTGCCGCGAGCCACGGCGCAACCGTGTCGGTGCCAAGCGCATCGAGATCGAGCGGCTGCTTGGCTGTCTGGCTCAACTGTGCCTTGAGCACGGCCAGGGCAATGTCAACGGCATTGACGCCGTGCGCACGCCGCGATGCTGCAAGCACCTGGTCCATGGCTGCCTGCACCGTTTGCAGGACACTGGTTGCACGCGAGACGTGGTCGGTCAGCTGCAGCTGCAACGTCGCGCGGTCGACGTGCGGCAATGCCTCGTAGACAGCACGCTTGATTGCAGGCTGGTCAGTCACGGGTGGCATGAGCGTGTCGTCGGCGAGCGGTTCGGGCGCGGCCATGAGCATCGACGTGCGCTGCGACCGCTGCACGGTGCGTCGGATGTGGTTGTAGTTGGCCTCGCGCTTGCGTTCTGCCGACACGATTCCTATCGGGTTCCACCACGTCAGCAAGTCGGCCAGTGTGCGAGACAGAAGCGTTTAAAAAGGAAGACGTACTGGTACAGGCAAACGACGCATCTGCAACTCGGTTCTTCCAATCCACCAGGGCCGATTTTGCCTGTGCCGCCAGCTTGCCCGGACTGAACCGCCGCCGCGACTTTTGGTCGCCCGTCTCGTCCGTATCAGCGGCATCTTTGTCGTCAGCGACGGGCTCGGGCTCGACGGGCGCCTTGAACGACTCCCACGACCGCGTAATCGTGGCCGTCGTGAATCGTGGCTTGGGCGTGCGCCTGCCCGAAATATCGCTGGGCGATGACCGCACCGACGAGGGCCGCGAGAGCGAGTCAGCCGACGAGTAGTTAGACATGGCCGACGAATCGAGGTGGTGGAACGGTGGCGACATGTTCGAGTACTCTAATGCGCGTGGGGTAATGTTAGGCTCGAAGAAGATTGACGTGCGGTGAAAAATAAGCAATATGCGGCACGGACCGGAGAACTGATCAAAGCTGGCTGAACGCAGCCGCTCATCTTGCGAACCGACCGACGGGCTCTCGCCACCGCCGGGCACCATGCTCGCATCGACAAAACACACGACTTCGGCGCGGTACAGGCCAGTGTTGCTGAGCACGGGCGACATTTGCGCATCTTCGGCCGAGTCGCCCACGTCGAGGTACGGGTGCACCGTGTAGGCGACGCGCCAATGCGCATGGGTCGACGAGAGCTTGGGGCTTGCAGCCACGTCCATTTCGTGATCGTGCACGGACCGCGCCGGTTTCCAGTCGCGGCACACGAGCCGCGGCGCCGGACCCATGGTACTCGGATCGTAGGGCACTTGCGTATCAAAGAACCGCAACCGCCACGACGGGTGCGCCGTCTTCAGCCAGCAGTAGACGTCTGGGAACCCGAGCGCAACATGCAGGTAGAGCGCGGCCTGCTTGCCCGTCGCGACCACCAAGCCCACCTTGGTCAGGTAATCGACGGCAGCTTCGACGAGCATGCGGGCCAGGTTCTTGGCAGCAGGCACGGACGGATCCACGTCGACCATGTCGGGCCACGCCGCGGTCTCGAGCTCGTCGACGGTCCAGTCCTGCACGGGCACCTTGCGATCAAGAATCGCATCGCTCGCACGCTTGCGGACCGCTTGCCAGGTTGCGTGCATCGCCGCCACGTCCCCACCCGTCGCGAGCGCCCAGTCGTCAACGGCCTCGGTCGTGAGCGTGAACACCTCGTAATACACTTGCGCGGCCAAAAACACGATCACGTCTGAGTCGAGCAAGGGCTTGGTCAAATGCGGCGGGAAATGTGCGCCCATGGTCATAAGCAACTGCGCGAGCTCGCCTGGCAGGTTTGACCGCACGCAGGTGCGGTTCTCGGCCGCGAGTGCAATCGACCGGATCGCCGACCGCAACTGCGTCGCAAATTGGTCGAGCGTATCGACAAGCGCGCGCGGGTGGCGGTCAACAGCCACAATGGTCGGGGCGTGCGTCGTCGAGGCACCCGACGACTTGCCCGACGCCGCACGCTTTGGGCCGAGCGGCGCGGCGAGTTCGGGGGGCGGGGATGCGAGCATGGTCACGGCCGTGCGGTTCGTTCGTCGAGCGTCGAGCCGGTGCTAGTGATCAATCGTTCGATGTTGACGATGGATGGCTGGTCGGCTGGTGCCCGCTGCAGTTGACGTTGGATATCGAGCTGGTGCTGCGCCTGCACAGGTCGCTTGCTACCGGAGGCGTTCGTGATCCCCAGCGTTGGTCCGTGCTCTTCGTGGTCGTGCTCGTGCTCGTGCCAAGCGACGTTCTGCGCCTCTTGTCGTCGGTCCTCGTCGATGCCCGCGGGAGCGAGCAGTTGCGAGCAGTGCGGAAGAGCAGGAACGGCGCGCGATCAGCTGCAAACGCTGGTCGATATCGGGTGGTGGAGAAACCGCAGCAGCGAGCACGTCAGAACGACGATAACGGAGAGGAGAGAAAGAAGCGAGAGAAGACCATCATGCTCAACATGCTCACAGCCCAAGCGTACCGCACACAAGAGCGCGCCGCTCGTAACTTCGACAAAAGCTGCTGAACAAGCTGAAGCGCCACCATCGACCTTGTCTCTTTTTTTTTTTTTTTCTGCTCCAGTTGCAAAACTGGTGAAAGCAAAGCACTCTCCACACTCTCTTCGGCAAGGTGGTGGAGAGCAATGAGGTCCCTGCCACCTGGCGTTCGGTGGGCGTATTTGTGCCGGACCAGCCTGGAAAGCCAAGAAATACACGCGCGGGTGCCAAGGTCAAATAAAGACGCGAACCCGCCAAAAGTTTAATGTTATACCGTCTACCTACTTGCGACCGGCAGCGGCCGCGAGGCTCGCGAGGTACGCGTCCCAGCCAGCCTTCTGGTACCGCTTGGCCTCGGCAACCGGGTCACGGCCGGGCTTGTAGATCCCGCGGCCCACAATGATCACGTCGCACCCGTCCTTGACGAGCACGTCGTGCGGCGTGCGGTACTGCTGCCCGAGACCGTCGCCCTTATCGTCGAGCCCGACACCAGGCGTCAGGACGAGGTAGTCGTTGCCCGCGGGCGACGGCAGCGCGCGCTGCGCAATGAAGCCAATCACAAAGTCCGGGTGCTTGTCAGCGAGCACGACCGTCTGCTGCGTGTAGGCCTCGGTGAAGAGCGTGCCGGCCGACGACATTTGCGCGAGCAGGAGCAGCGCGCGCTGCTTGGGCAGACCCACGGCCTTGAGCCCGGAAATGATGCCTTCGCCGGGCAGCGTGTGCGCGTTGACAATGTGCGACCAGTCGGCAATCTTGTGCACGCCGTGCGCGTACTGGTGCTGGACCGTGTTGCCTGTGGAGAGAGTGCAGACCGATAGCGAGATCAGCTTCAACAGCTCACCCACCATCCGTGTAGCATGCCGTCGGCCACAAAGTCGCAAAACGGACCAATATCAGCAAACTTGCGGTCCTCAAAAATCATAAACCGGTGCTTCTCGGCGAGTTTTTGCAGTGCCTCGACAAACTTGGCATCAAAGTCTTCGATAATGTCGGCGTGCGTCTTGAGCATGCAAATGTACGGGCCCACCTGGTCGGCGAGCTGCAGCACGTCGGCGGCCTTGGTCAAGTCGGCCGAGACGCACAGGTTCGACTGCTTGGCAATGATCAGGTCGAGCAGCTGCGTGGCCACGGCGTTGGTGAAGCGCGGGCGGCGCGCCTCGTACGAGACGCGCGGGTAGACGGCGGCAGCGGCGGTCGACATGGCTTGGTGATCTTGTGCAGCGGGTCCTAATCAAGTTGTACGGTCGTGGTGCTGACGACCGGCTCGTTCCCTGTTGTCGAGGTGGAGAGAGAGAGAGAGAGAGGGCTCGTGGGCCCGCGCGGGCTCGAGAAAAGAGCCGAGGCGGGCTGCTTACACCGCCTTCACGATCACAAGTCACCACGCCGACGCTCTGAGCAACACGCTGTCGCGATCGAGGACGCAAGTACTTCCCGCGACTGCGCCCCAACCGGCCCAGCAAAACTTGATACAGTTGGCCACGCACCGGTCGCACATCTCATTTCACGTTGGCCGGGCACTCAAGTCCTGCCCGACACCGTTCAAGTATTGACACCCAGAGTGCTCATGATCCCGGCGGGGGTCTGTCGACGGTCCGTCGCGTCGGACGATTGTGCAATTCGACCAGCTTGGCGGCCGTTCGTCCAGCAATCCTCGGCGCCTTATCTGCTGCGAGTCTGCACACCACCTCCACCCTGTCATTACGCCAGCGGCCGACGACGGACACCCGGTCGAATGGACATGACAAGTCTGGTCGCAAGTGCCCCGAGGCCGCCGATCTGCTTCCTGCCGGTAGCCATGCGCAGTGGAACCAGCACTACAACTCAGGCTTCCGGATCGCGCAGACGCGGCCGGCCCAGACGGCACGGGCAGCTGCGGCGCGGTCCTCGTCGATGCCAGCACCATCGCGGGCTGCCAGCTCGTCGACTGTATCTTGGCTGCCGCGGCCGTCTTTGGATTCGCTGTCGATCGCCAAATGCGCCTCTGCGGTGCGGTTTCAGCACCCTCACCTGCTCCACAACGCACTCTCGTTAAGACCTATGACGAATGCTGGAAGCAGATTATTGCGGGCAAAATTGCCGTCGACGCGCACCTGCTCAGCACAATGCGCAGGACCGCCAAGCTCTTTGACGACCCGCGCGACGCGGCTGCACCGCTGCATCTATGGGCCAAGTCGCAGGGCGACAAGGCGAGCGAGATTGCTCTGCAGTTGCTCCCCGACGAGCTTAAGCACTTGCCGACGGTAGAATTCGAGACCAAGATGACGTTCCCGCTCCCGGAAGCGACCACCAACTGGCTCATGCAGGTCTCCTTCCAGGTGGATAAATTGCTCGCTGCCGATTCTGGTCGCGCGCCAAAACCAAATACCCTCGACTCTCAACTTGGCTTGTTTTGCAGCGCCATCCGATCCGACCCCGCGCACCGATTCGCCCACGGACGTGCCGCTCATCACCGAGCAAGTCTTCCGCGTCATGACCACGGGCATTATCGCCAGATACCCTCGGCGTCTCGGTCCTCTTTTCGGCGTTGTCGCAGTGCCACCGCCCGGCGACTTTGCTCAGGGCCTACTACCACGCGCGGCACGGCAAGTCGCTCAAGAAACACGCCGAGCTCCTGGACGACTCGCGCGTGCCGTTGCCGGCGGCCGTTCTGCGCAAAATTGCTGCGCACTCGATGTCCATGGACAACTACAGCGCCATCATGCAGTCCCTGACTGCGTATCTGGTCCTGCGCGCGCTCGATCTCGACTGCGACACGGAGGAGGAGGCCGTGCAGCGCTTGTTTGATCCCGCCAAGCTGACGGGGATGACGCCCAGAAACTGGATGACAACGACGCGCGCGATCACGCGGATTCTCGAGCACGCGCAGGCGACGGCGCCGACGAGCGGGAAGGGGACGAAGGGAGCGACTGGCGACCGGTTCCTGGATGCGCTCCCGCAGCGCGTCAAGGAGGCACGGGAAATATGCAAGTGGACCGACGAGCAGACGGCGCGTGCGATTGCGGCCTGGCGTGATGGTGATGTGAAGGAGCGCCGTGGAACGGAAATGAGGTCGAATTTGCGGCGAGGAAGGGGCGCGAGGAAGGGGCGCGAATAACGCAAGATTCCCGATACATAATTTGAAGCGAAGGAGGGACGGGAGCAGATGAATATGGGATTGGAGCAGGCACGAATATTCATTCCTTCTGGCGACTTGGAGGCATGGTGCTTTGCTTGCCCAATCAACGGATCACGATGTGTGATCAACAACACACCAACAACAACGACCACTTCGACCAATAATATCGTCAACTGCAACTTGGCTTCCTGCACGATTTGGATCAATAGACCACCAGCAACCCGGCGCACTCAAGTCCAATTATCAACGGCAAGAACCATGTCCAGGCTCTTGGCATCAGCTGCCGTCGCCTCGCGCCTGTCCCAGCACACCAGCTGGTCGAGCAATTCTGCCCAGCTCGCTGCTGCGGTCCGTGTCGCAAGCTTGCAGACGGCCTCTGTGCATACTTCTCGCCGGCGAATCAACGACTCTGGGTCGACCGAGCGCATTGCCACTTCCAAGGATGCTCGAACGCGGTCGCTTGCCAAGCGCAGGACCAATTACGCACCCGTCGAGCGCAAGGGTCCACGGCCGACCCCCGCCGAACACCGTGCACAGCTGCGCAAGTCGTTTGGCACGAGCCACTGGCGCGACCGTCTTCCATCGTCTTCTTCCGCAGCCGACACAGGGCATACTATCGACCTCCGTCCGTCGCTGTTATCGAAACCGGCGAAGAACTTGAAGATCCCGCGATTTCAAGACTCGTATCTGCTGCGTGACCACGTTGCGCGGCGTGTTGCGCAGGGTCGCGTCGACGAGGCGCTCGCTGCGATCCACAACTCACCGCACGCCGCGGACGAGGCGGCCGTCTGGCACCCGGTTCTGCACGAATACGCGACCGAGGGTGCGGCCAAACGTGCGCGTGCGCTCGTCGTCGACATGAAGAAGCGTGGTGCCAAGCCCGACGACCATACGTGGTCGCTCGTGTTCCTGGCCGTTTCCAATTCGACGAGCCCGAACAAGGCCAGCGAGGCACGCAGTCTGTGGGAGGCCGTGTATCGGACCAAGGGCGGCGACGCACCGACGCGCGTCAGCTCGTTTGTCTACAACACGTTTGTGCAGTGCATGGTGCGCGCTGACCAGTGGGAGATGGCTGCCGACTTGGTTCTGCAGGACGTGGCGGCCGGGAAAAAGCACGTTGACGGCGTCGCATTCACAACGTTGCTCGACGAAGCCAAAAACCCGGCCAAGGTCCCGCGCGAACCGCTCGTCATGGTCTACAACGAGTGCTGGAAGCAGTTGCTGGCCGGGACCATCACCGTCGACGCGCACCTGATCAGCGCAATGTGCAGGACCGCCAAGTTGTTTACCGACCCGCGCGACGCGGCAGCGCCGCTGCACCTGTGGGCCAAGCTGCAGGGCGGTAAGGTGCGCGAGATAGATTTCCCGTCGCTGCCCGACGCGCTCAAGAGCCTGCCGACGACGCGGTTCGAGACCAAGATGATGTTCCCGCTGCCGGAACCGACCGTCAACTGGCTCGTGATTCTCGCGTTCCAGGTGGACAAGCTAATCACTGATGCTGCGACTGCGGCTGCTACGGCAGCGGCAGCAGAGGCAGCGGCGGCGCGCGCGGCCGCTAAAACTGACCAGTCCAAGTTCAACACGCGCGGGATTCAGATCGATCTCTTTGGTGCGAGCTCGAGCGAGGAACCGACCCCGGCTCCAGCCCCGGCACCGGCCGCGCCGGCCCCTGCGACAACTTCTGAGACACCGCTCTTCATTGAGCAGCTCTTCCCCGCGGTGCACCGTTCCTCGGCCAACAAAAAGCCGAGCCATCTCGCTATCTCGGTGCTCTTCTCGGCTTGGGCGCAACTCCGTCGCCCAACGACGCTGCTCACGGCCTACTTCCACGTCTGGCACGACGTGCCGCTCAAGCAAATCGACTTGATTTCCGCGCGCCCGCCGCCGTCGGCAGTCCTGCGCATGCTCCCGGCCCTGCCACTCGCTATGGACGACTACAACGCAGTCATGCATGCCACGGCCACGACCCTTCCGCGGCTCGACAACGCCGAACCGTTCGAGCCCCTCGTGCGCACCCTCTCCGCCGACGTGAGCAATCAAATCGACGGCCCGCTGCGTGCCGCGCACTTGCGCGCGATCCTGCGACTCGCTGACGCGGCCGCGACGGCTTTCCCCGCAACCCCCGCGCGACGGGACGTGTGGATCACGACGCCCGCGGGTGTCGCGCTGCGCGCATTCAAGCTCGACGAGGACAATGTGGGCAAGGCTGTGAAGCGTGCGTTGGGTACGACGCCTGCGTGGGGGAATGCGGATAAGGGTCGGCTCGCGCTGCTGAATGCGATGACGCGCGTGCTCGAGTACGCACAGCGCACGGCGCCGCGCGATTTCCACAAGGACGCGGAGATTAAGAAGGTGGCGGATGCAATTCCGAAGCGGATCGAGGAGGCGGCTGAGATGCGCAAGTGGGTCGAGGATCAGTTGGCAATTGCAGCCGAGGCGGAGGGGGAGGGCGATGCGGTTTCGGCGGCTGCCGATAAACGCAGCGGGTTAACTCGCGGTGGACCAGTTCGGGATGGTCGGTCGCAGCGAGGTGGGCGCAAGGAACAGTCGGGATAGGGGGTTGGTTCGTAGCGGGTTGGGCGTGCTTGTTCATTTTACGGATATCGAAAGAGTGGCATGTGCAATCTGGTTCGCGACTCCAGAGGAAGGAAAGCTCCGGGACCGGCCAAGGCCGGCCAAGTAGACTCGTCGGCTCGCTGATACTTGCTGATACTCGCTCATGCTCGGCGATGCTCTTCCGAACTTCACACGCGTGGGGCACCAATAAATTTATTGAGGCGCAATCGCTCCTGCTCGACCACGAATTCGCGGGACAGGGACGGACAGGGACGTTGGTCTCCGCGGTCACGTTCCAAGTCGTTCCTGTCTCGTGCAACGTGCTGCGTGTTGCAGGCGCGGCTGATGGAGTGGATTTTCAATCCCTTCACCTCCAACACACCTCCAGCGTCCTCCGTCTTTCCGAAGTCCGTAAATCGCCATTAAACCGCCATCAACTTTTCCCAAGATCCCCAGTCATCCAGGTCATCTCCATTTCCATCAATCGTTTTCCGACACAATGATGACTGCCAGCAGACCGCTCCGCATCCTGTGTCTTCACGGATACCACCAGAACGCCACTGTTTTCGCCAAGTCGACCACTGCGCTCCGCGAGTCGCTCAAGGATCGCGCTGAGCTTGGTACCGGTTTTGCGACCAGTCAACCACGGCAAGCACCCACGATCCTGACCATGATCGGCAATGCGCAGTTTATGTGACAGCGCCAAACTACGTTCAGGGCTACGTGCCCTCGAATGACAGCGACCCGAAGAAGAATGGTACTGTTGATATTTGCCGAGTATCCTGCCCAGCAGCTGCGTGACCGAGTACTAACGCGCGCCGGCTCTCCCCTCAACAGAGGGCCGCCGAGCGTGGTGGAACTTTGACGACACGACCGCCGTATTCAAGTATATCGGTGCCGACGAGTCGCTGGAGTACCTCGCCCAAGTCTTCCGGGACCAAGGCCCATTTGATGCGATTTTGGGCTTCTCGCAAGGTCCGCTCGTCCACCAGTACCTTCATCACATCCGCAATCGCCTGACGCACCTTCTCCACCGTTCAGGTTCGATCGCTGCGGGCCTCATGACACTCCTCGTCGCGCAACGCCAGTTCCCGCCCTCTGCCCCCGCGGCCGACATCCCCCCGCTCAAGTTCGCGATCTTAGTCGGCGGCCACCCATCGCGCGCGCACGCGCACCGCCAGTACTACCCGCCCGCGTGTCTCGATGGCGGTAGCGCACCGCTGTGCACAACGCCGACGCTGCACATGTGGGGCCACCGCGACGATATTGTCCCGGCGACGCGGTCGGCGCAGCTGGCGCGCGCGTTTGCGAACCCGGTCGTGTTCACGCACGACGGCGGGCACTATGTCCCGCAGGACGCGGCCGCGATCGAAGCGGTGACCCGGTTCTTGGACGCGGTGGTGCCTCGGGCGAGGATGTGAGGAGAAGAATTTGTGACACGAGCATGTGTAGATTGTGTAATTATTGGTTGTTGACACTCGACTTGGTGCAAGCGGAATTCCAAAGCTCGCGAAACATCTACCTCGACTTTGTTCCCTGGGCATTTCATGACCATGCTGGAATCAGCGGAACCAGAACTGGATGGGCATTCCATTGTTCTACGCACGCATCGAAGGATGCTCAGTCGCCCACACCGTGGGTGGGAGGGGTGGGAGCGCGAGGAGTGGAATCCGGACTAGCTCACGCTCTCCATCCCCAGCGACAACGAGCACCATCAAACGCACCATCAACCTCGCGCTGGCACCAACCACGCTTGGGCAAGAGCAAGCTACCACGACTGCCAACCGGCCTTGGAACCCGCTACGCGTGCTGTGCCTGCACGGCCACTCCCAAAACGCGGGGGTTTTGGCCAAGGCGACTACGATGCTCCGTGAGTCGCTCCAGGATTGCCTCGATTTCGGTACCAGCTGCACCGCTACCATCCCCGCAACGTGCGAACCAGAATCTGACCATGATCCGTCCGCGCGCATTCTACGTGACGGCGCCACATTACGTGAAGGGTTATGAGTCCGCCAAGGACAGCATTCCAGCAAAGAAGGAAACAAGCTGTACGAGCTGCATATTTATCTGCTGATCGTGGTCGCACTCGCCCAGGTGGAGACTCGTGTCGTCCGTTGACAGACTCCCACCTGGGCATCAATCGTATATCTCGCCTTGCAGAGGGCCGCTGCGCCTGGTGGAACGTCAACGAGTCGCGCGAGATCCTGACCCGTCGAGTCGGCCGCATCGTTGGAGTATCTCGGCCAAGTGTTCCACGAGCAAGGCCCGATTGACGCGACCTTGGCATTTTCTCAAGGTGCGTCCCGCGCGTGCTCCCTCTCCCATTCCTCCCGTTCCCCGATCCCGTCCTCACTCTCCACCTGTTCTCGACATCGCCCAACGCACGCTTTCCACCCGTCCCCCGTCCCTGCCGTCGCCTAACCACACTCTCCACCCGCTCCGCTCCCCGCCAGGCGCCGGCATTGCCGGCCTCGTGACACCTCTTGCAGCACCGCTTTCCCCTCACCTCGCCTGACCCGACAATCGCACCTCTCCAATTCGCGATCTTCGCCAGCTGGTTCGCGACGCACGCGTCGCCTGAGTGCGCCATTTACCCGACCGTCTCTCTCCCGACCCTGGGCCGCACACGCGAGGTATGCACGACGCCGACACTGCACATCTGGGACCACCACAACGAACTTGTCCCGGCGACGCGGTCGGCGCAACTGACGCGCGCATTTACAAACCCGGTCGTGTACGTAAACGACAAGGGGCACGAGGTCCCACAGGACAAGGCGGCGGTGGATGCGGTGTGCGCGTTCTTGGACGCGGTCGTGCCCGTCGAAGGCGAGGGAGCGATCATGGCATTGGATGAGCAGGGCGCGATCGCTGGTGGGCCGTTACTCGTGAGGTTGTAGCATTCGGCCCGACATCCGTTGTTTGATAAATATCCACTCCATTCCAATAATTTTCCTGAAGATCGTGTGGGTCTACATGACGCGCCATCGCGAAAGGGACGATACAGGTGCCCTCCCTCCGCCCGCGGTGATAGATACATACACTTGAACCATGCTCCGCGCCGTCGCGGACGCGAGGTGGGTGGGTCAAGGTGGCGGAGAGTGGCCAAGATGGGGGTGGAAGAGAAGGAAGGGAAACGCGTCCAAAAGAAAAAAAAAAACAACGAAACGAACGATCAAAACGGGAACGTCAACAGCAAACAACAAACGGCAATGTAGGTGGAGAACGACGAGGGCAGCTAAAGAAAGCACCTCGCGCGCGAACACGAAAAGAAACGCAAACCGAAAAGCACCAGACAACGGCACACCAACTGAACCGACAAACCGAGGCCACGTCTTAGTGGCGCACGCGACGCACGAGCGGTGCGAGCTCCGTGACGGGGCATGCAAGCCGCATGAACGGGTGGTCGAGCAACTCGTTCGACGACGCACGCTGCGCGACCTCCACCTTGAGCGACTGGTCGAGAAAATTCTTGAACTCGGGCGACAAGCGCTCCGGGTGCTTGATCTTGGGCGTGCCATTGGCCAAGATCATGTAGAGAGCCTTGACGGGCTCCTCGTCGAGGTATGGTGGCTCGCCCTCGAGCATCTCGATCGCCATGATGCCAAGACTAGAAAAGGGCGCAATGACAGGTGAGCTCAAGGCCGAAACGTGATATCAACGAGCAGCGACAGGGGTATGCACCTCCACACATCAATCTTGAACGAGTATTCCTGCTGGCGAATAACCTCGGGCGCCATCCAGTAGGGCGTGCCGACCATGGTAGCGCGCTTCGACCGGTTGTCGTTGAGCTTGGCGCAAAACCCGAAATCGGTGATCTTGACGCGGCCCTCGGCGTCCATGAGAACTGAAAGAAACGGGACATGCATTCGTTAGCAACACATCCAGCAACGGGCGTCGAAGAAGTCAAGAGCCAGGAGCGTACCATTATCGGACTTGACGTCGCGGTGAATAATGTTCTTCTGGTGCAAGTGGTGCAACCCTTTGAGCGCTTCGTACGTGATGGCGGCAATCTGCGGCTCGGCCATGTGCGAATTCGAGTCGATGATATCGTTGAGCGCGCCCCCCTCCATCAACTCCATGACGACCCACAATTCCTGGCGCACCAGGAACGAGTCGAGGTAGTTGACGATATTCGCGTGCTGCGACTCCTTCATGACAATAATCTCGTTCACAATCGACTCGGGCCGCGGCTGCGAATTCAGGTCCATTTGCTTGATCGCCACGCGCACGCCCGTGATCGCGTGCTTGGCGACATAGACCGACCCGGACGCGCCCTGGCCAATCTT
This sequence comes from Allomyces macrogynus ATCC 38327, assembly GCA_000151295.1. NCBI lineage: Eukaryota > Fungi > Blastocladiomycota > Blastocladiomycetes > Blastocladiales > Blastocladiaceae > Allomyces > Allomyces macrogynus. The sequence continues at coordinate 1,297,889 of GG745337.1, read as the reverse complement.
CTTCTGCTTGATATACACGGACGGGTCGTCGCTCGAGACCACCGTGCGCAACTTGTCGCAGACCTGCTGAATCGTCATGCGCGGCGCCTTGCGCTTCTTCTTCTCCGGCGCGGGAGCCGGCGCCGGGTCGGCCGGCACCGGCGGCATCGGGACTGCGGCTGCCGGCGGTTTCGGGACGGGCGCGTCCGGCACGGGCGGCGGGGGGCGGTGCGCGTGCAATTGCGGCTGCGACTTGGAGTGCGCGAGCGCCGGCGACGGCGCATGGTGGTCGCGCTGCGCGGCCGCGCGCGTATCGCCCACGAACGGGCGACGGTGCGGGGCCGGTGGCGGCCCCGCTGCGTGCGCGCGTGTGCGTTCGCGTACACGCTCACGGTCACGCTGCGCCAGCGCTTCGCGCTCCGCCTGCCGCGCGACGGCGGCCGACACAGCCGGAGCTCGAGTCCGACACGTGGGAGCCCGCGTACGTCCCCGGGACCGCGCGCGGCGGCGGGAGCGGGCGATCGGTCGGGTGCCGCTGCCACGCGTCAGCCGGGTCGCGTGGGGGCGGGGGGACACGGTGGTGCGGCGGGGGCGGCGACGGGCGCATACCCGACCCGTCGCGCAGCGAGTGTTTCGAGTCGGACCGCGCCATACTCGACGAGGAGCCCGACCCGGGCGAGCGGAGCGTGAGCGAGTCCATGGACGACTCGAGCCCGCCGGGCGCGTGCTGCTGCGACGTGTAGAATTTGAGCACGTCAAGCACAACCTGCGGGTTCTTGGCCATTTCCTCCTTCGAAATGGCCGAGTGTGCCAAAACGTTCTTCCAGTGCTCGGGCAGGCCCGTAAAGTGGCCCGAGACCGGGTCGAACCCGACATGCACCTTGTGCTGGAAGTTGGTTGGGGCCGAGACGCCCGTGAGCGGGGAGCGCGAGTAGAGCTCGTCAATCCACTCGTAGACTTCGCGGTCGGACGTGCAAGCGAACAGGTAGGTCTTGTCCTTGGTGAGCAGCTCAAAGCAGTAGGCCTTGGCCTCGGACCGGTTCACGCCTGTCAGCGACGACAGGAACACGACCGAGATGGCCTGCGTCGACGACTATAGAACGTGGTCGGGTGGAGAAGGAGCGGAACAAACGCGTCAGCGCGCGCCCGCCATGGCTACAGACCGACTTAAGAGCAGGAAAGGACGTACTTCGCTCTTGTGCAGCGCCAGCGTCTGCTCGCGCAGCACGACCCAGCGCTTGTTCCAGAGAAACGACATCAGGCCGTCCTCCTTGACGGAGAGATACCCGGCCTTGACGATGCGGGCCGACGAGGACGCCATGGCGGATTTTGCGGTGGACTGGTCGACGGACGGCAGGGTGGCGGGAAGTTGGACGAGGCGCGTGCTCGAGAGCAGTCGAGGTCGGGGCAGCTCGAGCGGCCGACTTGCAGGCGAACTTGCTGGCGGGCGGGTTCCTGAAGCGCGCGGCGTGAACGGGTTTGCGGAGGTGGGCAGGGCTCCTGCACTTAGGAGAGGAGAGGAGACGAAGGATGGTCGGCCGGCCAGCGGTGGGCGCCAAAAGGCCAAGTGGAGCGAACGCAGGCAGGCGCGTGCCAACGTTGGCCACGCCATGGCAAGCGGGCGAGGCGAGGCCCACCGAGAACCTCACGGAGCAAAAAACAACTGGCAAAAACTGCGCTCTGATCGCCCAAAATGAAGTCACGTGTGCGCGTTCGGGTTCATGACCTGAACGGCTGAGCCACTTCCGCACGTCATTTCTTGCAAAAACAAGCGAAAATAAGCGAAAATCAGCGCATTTGTTCCGAAAAATATGCACAATAAACCGGCCGAGAGTCGGGCCCGCTTGTCGTGGCCCGCAAACCGAGCGGAAAACACACCCACACCCATCTCCACCGTCGACTACTCGCCAAACTGCCTTAAGCCGTCGACTCCTTGAGGTAGGCAATCACGTCGTTGCGGTCCGACGCCTTCTTGAACCCAGCAAACGCCATCTTGGTGCCCGGAATGTACTTCTTTGGGTTCTCGAGGTACTCGAACAGCGTCTGGTCGTCCCAGACCACGCCGCGGTTCTGGTTCGCCGCCGTGTACGAGTAGCCCGGCTGCGTGCCCGACTTGCGACCGAAAAGACCGTGGAGGTTCGGGCCGACCTTGTGCGCGGCACCCTATTCGAGCGATAGCAAAGTGCCGTGATTAACTCTCGCGAGGACCGGTTGGAGCGACGAGATGCGAGAGCGAGCACGGCGCGCGATTCGCGATCCGAATTGGGTCATGTAATAACGTCACTTACAGCCTAGAATCAACGAAAAACGACGAGCACAGCGTTAGAAAACGGTCATTCACAAGAGGCCAGTTTTTGCCACCAATCCAGTCTTTTGAATCCGCTCGAGCAGTCATGGAAACGCACCTCGACGGTGTGGCACTGAGCGCAGCGCGTCTTGAAAAGCTTGGCACCGTTGACAGCCGACATGGTGTTGATCAAGTGGGTTGGAGGGGTTGCTGATTGCAAAACGTGCAGGGACTGAGATTCCGTCGTCCAAGTGGCGAGAGAGAGAGCTGGAGCGGTTGATGGCGGGCGCGGTGCGGTTTTGATGGCGGGCCCTTCCCAGCTGCGGTTCTGTTCTCGTCGTGACTCGTGTTTGTTGACGGCGTTGGTGGTGATCCAAATGCCTTTCCGAAGCGCGCGATCACGGTTTTGCGTTGATGAAAAATGCAAACAGATCTGAACGACATTGCCTCGGCGCAGCTCGGGTGCGGTGAGCCAAGCGCCCGACTCTTCCCGAGACGCGCAGACAAGTGCAACTTGCAGCATAAATCACCAAACTGTCTCCCCATCCACCGCGACCACCGCATCCACCTTGATCTCCCAGCTTGATCTCCAAGGCGACCGCAATATCCAGCAAATTCTCCACTATAGACGGCACTCCCGCCAGCTGCAACCGACCGTAACCGACTCCACCTGCTGCAGTCACCCACCTGCCGACCCGTGGCCAGTTCCCGACTATGGCGCTCCTGCGCCTCAGCAACCACGGCACCCATGCCATTGCCGACAAGTATGGCCTCGCCAACGACACGAACCTGCTACCAAGCCCGGAACGACCGCTCCGTGACGGCGCCAGCTCGCCGCGCCGGTTTACGCGATCCGCGGCCGCGTTCCTCGGCGTCGGCGTCTCCGACACGAGCACGCGCACCAACTCGCGCGATGGATCATCACCGTGGATCGCGGCGCGCACGCGCGGTAAAGGACGCGTACCCGGGCCCGTAGACTTCATGAAGCTCGCCACGTCGTGGGACCGGGTACGGTACGCTTCCCCTACCGCGCCCGTTCGCTCGCACGTTCCATGGGGTCAGGACGGGAATCTCATCACCCAAGCTGATCCCTCAAACACCAGGGCTCGAAAAGCGTGCGCGAGCGCATTCTCAGCGACTTTATCCACTCGTGCCGGCTCAAGACGGGCCCACAGCTCGAGCAGGAACTCGGGCTCGGCGCGTCGCTGTTCCTGACGCGCATCTCGGCCTGGCTGCGTTTGACCTATTTGCTCAACTACAACTTGGCCATGCAAATGGAGGCCATTTCCATTTTCCTTTCGGCCGCGGGCGGGTCGCGGTTCCTCAACGAGTTTCTCGAGATTGGCGGCGTCTTGACGCTATTGGAGATGATTTCTCTCCCGCAAGTCAAAGAGGTACGCTTTGTTTTGTTGCGCCTGATCTTCTCCACCCATTTCTTTGAGCTCACCACGCTTGGTTTTCGGCTTTCGTAGCGCGACAAGGCCATGGCGCTCAAGCTACTCATTCACATCGCCAGTGCCGGCCGTAAGCACAAGGAATTCATTTGCGAGTGCCAGGGTGTGCGCGCCATTTCCGAGTGCCTCGCGCGGTCTCGGTTCGACTTAACGCAGGACCACGCGCGGCACCTCCTGCAGGAACTCGGGTCGGGCAACCCGAAATACCTGATGCAAGTCTACAAGACGCTGCTCGCGCTGCTCACGTCGCCCAGCTCGCTCGTCGCCCAGCAAATGGCGGGCCAGGCCCTGCGCGCCCTCCTGCCGTCGATTCCAACGATTCACGTGTCGATTGTCGAGGCGACACTCGCGCTGCTCAAGTCGCCGCAGTTGCCGCTGCAACATGAAGGGTTCGAAGTGCTCCGGCAGCTCCTACCGCGCACGAACTTGCAGGACGCGATTTTAGCCGCGTTGATTGAGATTCTGCAAATGCCCGTGGATGATGGCGAGGACGATAACGGGCAGCCGAGCGTGCGCGGGAAACGGGGCGGCAGGCTCAAGACGACGCTCGAAAAGGCCTCGCCGACCCCGGGGGACCCGATGTTCCCGAAGGGCGATGCCGTTGCGCACCTCTACATGCAGCAGTCGTATGCGGCACGGTTGCTCGGGTACGTCGCTGTGGCCTTGTCGTTGCAGAGGCACTGGTCGCTGTGAACTCACCGCTCCCTGTTTCTGATATAGCATGATGGCCGCATCGTCCGCGGCCCTCGCCGAACGCATGGTGCATGGCGGCGTGCTCATGGGCCTCGTCATGACCACCGCCAACGTCAAGCACCCGGACTCGCAAAAATCCGCGGCCAGTCTGCTGCAATACCTCGCGCAAACCGTGCCAACGGTCCGGGATCTGATCCGCGACCAGCTCGGGTCGACGTTCTACGAATTCAGCGTCGCTAAGCCCGACACCTACTTCCGCGAACTCAACCGTGACCAAGTGCGGTACCTGCGCCGTAACGCTGTCCGGCTGCGCGCACGCACGATTCGGTCGCCCGTCGCCGCTGCGGCGATGGGGCGGGGGCGGGACGAGGAAATGCCGCTCACACCGGAACAGCAGCGTGAGCAGTTGATGCGGTCGCGCGACGTGGATTTGGCGGGGACGCCCGAGGAGGGTGGAACGGGTGGCGCGGGAACAGTTGTGAGCCGCGATGGGCCGGGACGGCTAGAGACAATGGACGAGGGGCAAGAGCCTGGTGCGAGCGAGCGGCGGTACGCGATCCGGCCATATACTCCCCAAGTTGCGACACCATCACTCACTCCCCGCTCTTTGACTAGCGACGCCGAATTCGCCAAGTCCACCGCGCGTGACAAGTCCGACTCCACCACCTCCACCTCCACCACCTCCGACCCGACCCCCGGCAAACTCGTCCCGAAACGCCGTCTCGCCGCATCCAACTCGCACATCACCAAACCCCCCGGCACCGCTCCCGGCACCGCCGCCGCGCCCTTACCTGCCATCAAACCCGGCGCGACCGCCGACGACGTCTACCGACCCTACGAGCCCGTCGTCGTCGCCGGGTCCCTCTCCGGGTCCCGATTCTCGGCCACCACCTCGACCGACCCACCGACCGACGCCCCCGTTACGGCCGCTGCGGCAGCAGCCGCTGTGTCGTCCGCGGCGACCGCGGCCGGCCGGATCGAGGCGGCGATGCCCGTGGACGACGCGGTGCGTGCGGTCCGCGCGCGCCAGTGGGACGCGGAATTGCGCCGGCGGTTTCCGGGAGCCGGTGCCGACGGTGGTGGCGGTGCGGATGATGTGGGCGCGCGGCGCGCGTCGGTCGTGTCGGCGAACGCGGTGGTGGCGCATGAGGCGGACGTGCTCGCGCACTCGTTCTCGGCGGCCGCGGCGCTGCGGGCGTTATCGGAGGCCGCGGATGAGGACGACGAGGAGGAGGACGGGGCGCGTGCTGACGACGACGCGCCGGTTGGGGATACGGGAGCGGCGGCGGAGACGCCGATGGTCACGATCACGGGTGCCGTGGGTGCGGCCACGGCAGTGGGGCCCGCACAGGGGATGCCAAGGACGCCGGTGATCATGGAGGCGGTTGAGGAGGAGGAGGAGATCAGTGGCGGTGCGACGCCCGCGGCGGCCGGGGTGTCGTTGCCAGCGCCGTCGTCGGCGATGGGGAGTCGGCGGCGCGTGGTGGTGTCGCCGCCGCGCGATGGGTGAGGGTGGACTGGATGCGACTGACTGGAGGGGGGTAGGATGACTGATAAACGGGCTCAATAACATAACAACAATCTTCGTCCAGGCGACCCAATCAGGGTGAACGTCTCCATGTAAAAGACTGGTTGTTGCATATGCCCAAGTACTTTCAGGCTTTAGTCCAAGACGACAGAGAGCGAGCGAGTGCAGCAGTTTCTCGTCGTGGACGAAACAGGCAGTCAAGAACTAAAGATAACACATCCGTTTGAATGAAACGCAGTGTTCGTATTTATGAAATGGAGCGGTGTCACACTGTCATTGATGGCTCACGCACAAGACGCACACACGACAGCGCCAGCCTTGAGCCGCCACTGTTCGAGTGTCGGCAAGGAAATAATTCACAACCGGCCTTCACCGATCAATTTACCACGTCTACATCGCCAGCTCGTAACGACGCGATGCAGACAACCGCTAGCTCGCTGCAAATGAACCCCAGCCGGCCTACGACTCTCGGCCGGTTGCTGCTCGATGTCATCTGTCGCATGGCCTTGCTTGTTCGCCCAAAGAAAGACACCAACGCCCACCCTCGCGCTGCCTTGGCGGACTTGGCGCCCGTGGCGCCCAATCTCTTTGCACCATGCTTGCGGGTCGCTCTTCAAGTCACCAGAAGCGAAGGCAACTGGCTTCAGGATAGCATCGTGTCGTTGACGACCACAAGCACGGAAACGGTTTCGATCTTGGGTGCCAAGGTTGGTTTGTTTGCTGGGCTCGACGGCGATCGCCAGCGCCTGTACTTGATTTTCCCGCCGCGCGACCACAACCGCAAAAGAACTTCAGTGCCGAATCGCAGGACTGGTTGATGGCTCGCGCAAGTGGTCGTTGTTAACGATTCAGCTCGACGCCGTTCCTTGCCTTTTCCACCTCAACCATGATGCTCCCGTCTTGGCCGTCCCACCAAGGTGCCGGTCGCTTGTGCTCAAGAGCAAGGGCAACGACGGCGCGTTCCCGTGGCATAGTATCAACGTGCCATCGTCAGTCACCAAGCTCACCATCAAGGAAATCCAGCTGCACCTGTCGAGCCTGCCCGACTTTGCACAATTTCTTCCGCGGCAGCTCCTGCAGCTGCATCTCGACGACTTGTATGATATTGAATGCGACCACGACGGGATGGGTGACGCATGGATGACGTGGGCCAAGCCATTCGACTAGGGGATCCCAGGCACAGTGAACAACCTCAAAATCGACAGAGTCGGCCCTGTACCAGAGCGGGCGATTCCGGCGCTTGCGCGCCTTGTTGCGCGACTGCCCCATTTGACGTCCTTCTCGCTCGGCTAGACCGCGATCCACGAACTTGATTCGGTCATGCGCGCTTTGCCACTCACGCAGCTGCGCCATTCCCAGATAGACATTGATGTTTATGTTGCCGACGAAAGCAATGCAGATCCCGATGCCGATGTTGCCCGACTTGCAGCAGCAATGCCCACTTGCGTCGAGTCGCTCCAGTTTGCTTTTAAGACGTGTGGCGACGTGCACGAAGAGACAGACTTGCTTACGCTCACGCAAGGCCTCCCATTCGCGACGCGCGCGCTCAACATAGCATACAACTTGCCGCGATATGCCGAGCACTTCCATCTCTTCCGATTCACGCCCACGATCGAGTCGCTTCGCATTGACGGCCTCACCATTCCGGCCTACGACGACCGTCTGGCCCAGTTTTTGGCACGGATGCCCGCGCCATTGACTCATCTCGAACTGTACGATCTCCTGCTTGGTGAGACCGATGCAATCAAATCGCTTGCCAAGGCAATTACACCACAACTCACGACGCTCCTGCTCCCAATAAACAACTTGACGCACGCAGATTTGGACCAACTTGCGTTGCGGTGGCCCGTGACGTTGCACGAGTTGAGTTTGCGGTTCAACGTGAACGTGCGGTACCGTGGACATCCAAAAGAACCAGTTGACCTTGCCGAGCGGGTGCAGGACACGGAACGCCGCGCGTGGATCGAGGCATTGCCAGCCAACCTCCGAGTCCTTGATTTGTACGCTGTCCCCATTTCAGACGGTATGGTCGTAGGGCTCGTCGAGCGGATGCCTATGCGTGCGCCCATGGCGCGGATGGTACTGTACTTAAAGTGCAAATGGGTGTCAAATGCAGCCATTGCCCTGCTCGAGACCAATGTTTTCGTGTAAATGAAGCGATAGTTTTGCTTGACCCGGCAAGTAATTTTCTTCCGTCATGCACCCATCACGCATCACACAGCACACACATGCATCAACATCAGCGACGAGAGCGGAAGCAAACTCGTCTGTCGCCCTCCCTCCCACTCTTCAGTTCCAGTTTCTCCCCCAAAGCTATTCAACAACATGAGCCTAAGACTTGTCGACTTGCCTGACGTTGTCCTGTCGACGCTGCTCACGTGTCTCGACACCCACTCTATTGCGCGCCTCCAGCAGACATGCCACCACTTGGCAGCATTTCAGGCTCCTGCTCAGTCCTGGCGCCGCCATTATGCCGCTACTACGCTGGCCGACCGGGCGACTTTCACGACTGTGTTGCCGAGGATAAAGCGGGTGTACGGCCGTCGGCAACGGCTCCCACAAATCTCTCTGCTGATGGTGCCTGACAGTGGCAGCCTGAAAATGGTTATACCGTGGATATTGCCCCGCGACTAGCCCGCCTCCCGCGTCCATGAAAGTGTGATGCCGGCTCCGACATTTCATTTCCAGCTGTTTTCGACCGCATCCTGTTTTCCAGTCCAGGGGTTGGTCGGAGTGAAACAATGTGCTTTTTAATGTCGCGTTCCAAGACGACAGGCAATCACTGGCATTCGGTCCTCAAGTTAAGCTGGTTACTAGCATTATGGGACATGCTCTCCACTCTCACCACGAACGAACCAACGACACCAAACCGGACCTGCAGCCTCATGACTTCATTTACGTTTTTCAACTCGGTTGTGATGAATCAGTGTTTCAAAACGTTGATATCCTTTCTTCTTGGCTCCATTCTTCGGCCTGGGATTTTGGACAAGTTGATTGCGCCAATGCCTGGTGTGATAGTCCAGCTGATGACGGCGTTTTTACACTTAACTGGCCGATACGCTAGCCACTTGGCTTGCTGTTACTCACGAGCGCCTTGCTCCACTCATTCAGTCGTCAATCTTGCAATTAACTGGGGATTTGTTCCCCAGAGGAACGCGAACGACGCGTTGAGCTGGCTGCTCTGGGCGGTCCATGGTTCACTTTTTGATTGGTAAAAATCGATAAATCTGTTCGGGCTGGGCGGGGTGGTCTGTTCCTGTCTGGCCCCTGGTTGTCTACTGCCTCCTTCGTCAACCAAAACCACAACGTTGATTGGCTTTTCCCAACACCAGTGTTACGTCCTCCCATTTTGCCGACAGGTGAACTTCTTGTCCCCAAGGCCGTCTCGCCCTTGGCCCTCGTCAAACGCATCGAAAATCAGGGCCCTTCCATTGGCAACCGGTCAAGTCCATCGTGTGCGGTGCTGTCGCCTTCGCACTGCCTGGTTGGACGCGACTGGACTGGCGACAGGCTGATGGTGAATGGCCGGATGGACGCAACAAGCAATGAAGACATCTCGCATGGCCTGCTCTCCCCCTCGATCGCGCAAGCAAAGTTGTCGTCTGCAACGGCTGATTTAGCTGGCAAAGATATGTAAATTTTGCGCGCGCCCCACTCCCATCCGGAATCCTCAAAACTCGCTCACGCCCGTGCTCACGGCAAAGTACCGCCAGAACCGGTCCCGCACCGCCTCGAGATCCTTATCCTCCATGCCCCCGCCCACATTACTCCGTCCCATCAGCGTCCACGCGAGCCGCACGTACTCGCTCGCATCCAGTTGCGCGAGCCCGTACGCGTCGCGCGCGCTGTACTCGACACTAAATTCCTGCTCGGTTGTCCACGTACTCACGTCCGAAATGTTCCACAGGTACTGCGTGTAATCCGCGAGCAAGTGCGACCCGGACCGCATGGTTGCCGCGTAACGCCGCACCGAGGGGAGGTAGTTGGGAATGATCGATGGGGACACGAGGGCCACGGTCAGGTTAGGCGTGGCCGTGGGGAACGGGCCCGTCTGGTCCCGGTGCAGCGCAGTCGTGGCAGAGAGCAGTTGCTGCGTGAAGTGTCGGCGGACAGTCGCGGCATGTTTGATCGGGTGTTCGTCGTCAGTGTGCCGCGTGGGGATCAGGGCGGCGTTGACCGGTGCAGTTTCGGCGTTGACCGGTGCGGTTTCGGCGCCGACGAGGACAAAGTAGTCGAGGTTGACGTGCCTACAGGTATCGGAGCAGTCAGGGCACGGTTCTCCACCCGGATGGGAGAAGTGAAATCGTACCCGAAGATTTGCGCGACGACAACATCGCTGTACCGCCCGACCATGGACGCGTACCGCGCCAGGCATCTCCGGTGCCAATGCTCGCGCGCCGGCGGGACGTGGCCAATCACATATACTTGCCGCCGCCCTTCTTTCGCCTCCCACAGCACTTGCTCGAGCCACGCCAAGTGCACGTCGCCCACGACCGTGCTCCCGCTGGCACATTCGGCTGCATACGGGTTGCCCAGGTAGAACCACATGGTGTTGATCGAGACGACACTCAACCCAACCGCGTCCTGCTCAGGTGCGCGAACGGGCACGACAAACGCGCCGTAAGTCTTGAACGACTCCAATTGGTCGGCAGGGATGAACGGTGCCCAGATGTGCGAGAGCGCGTGCAGGAGTTTCGAGTGCGGCGCGAGCACGTTGTGCGGGAACACATCTACCGTCAGTGTGCAGGCAATGAGTCTCTCTCGCGAATCCTCCACCACGACGAGCGCAAACGTACCGTTATTCCCAATTGTCGGAACAACGGGCACCTCCACCGGCACCATCCCCCTGACCTGCGACGCCAAGTACCGGTGCACACCCACGACTTCCGCGTACGACATTGACATACTGCGGTCCGTTGGGTGCCGCACGCCGTCGCCCGTCCAGACCACAAATTCGACCCCGCCACGACCCCAATTCGTTGTCTCGCGGCGCACAAACGCGAGCGTGCGGTCAAACAGCGTCGTAGGCGCGTCGCACTGCGTGAGTGGGGCGCCGTAGAGTCCCGCAATGGGCGACTTGTTGGGCGTGTATTCTGAGAGCGCGGTGGTGAGCGGGCGGCCGTGGCAGGTGGCGTTGGTCGCGGTGCCGGGGACGTAGTGCATGTCTGTTGAACGGGCGGAGCGCGTGAGATCATCGTAACGAACGGAGGGGATAGGGTGTGGATGAGGAAAGTACGGACCGAGATGCGCGTCGGTCAGTTGCCAAAACTCGTACGATGGCGTCTCGTCGCGGTCGTTGTCGTTGCTCGCCTCTGCGCCCTCATGCACGCCCGCCGTGCTCGACCATGCCGCGACGTCGCCGCGGTGCCGTTGCTGCTGGTCGGTCCACGGGCGCACGGGGTGCCGTAGGTTGACAGTGGGAGCGCGACTTGCGGCGGTCGCGAACTCTGCGTGTTCGCGAGGTGGCCGAGCGGGCGCCGCGGCCGCGACGCTGCTACGACTTGGTGCGGTGGACGCGGCGAGGACGAGCGCGCAGATGGCAATGGCGAGCAGCCCCGGTAAAGGTAAAGGTGGTGGTGGAGATTGTCGCCTCATGGTGGTCGTTGGTTGTTGCAAACACAGAGAGAGAGGACTGGTCGACGGGTCGGGACACATTGACATGGGCGCTTGCATGCGCCGACCGTAGGTCTCGCCATCGGTTGTGGCCCCGGCTTCCCCGTCAACACAACGCCAGCCTGCATCGCGCGCCCTTGCCACGCCAGGAAATGTGCTGGCCCGCGCTGCACGCAAGGCTATGATCTCTGCGTTTCCTCACCAAGGTGCCCAAGATGCCCTACGCCGCGCATCGGCGTAATATCACTGATGGTATATATGATGGCGCGACTCTTTCCTGCTTCCTCTGGGCCCCCGGCCGACCCGCGGCCCTCCAGGCCCCGTCGATCACCCCTCACGCGCACTCCGTCGATCCTCCCCGGCCTCACCCACGTCGAAACACTGCAACACACGTCACTCCACTCCTCGCGACCCGCGCATGTTCCGCACTCACGCCCGGTGCGCCCATCCCCGGCTCCGCCAAGAACCCGCCCGCGTCGGCCCTCGGGTCCTGCCCCACCGCCGCCGCCGCCGGCCCAAACGCGGCGTGCGGGTCCCGCATCACATCGTCCCCGACCATCGCGCGCGCCGTCGCGAATCGCGTACTCGGGTCGACGTGCCGGCGCACGTTGACGCGAAACACGGGCGCCTGGGGCGTGTCGATGGCGATGGTCAGTCCGGCGAGTGCGGTCGGGAGCGTGAAGGTGGTGCTGCGTGGAGTCGTGGGCGCGGTCGGCGCGCCAGACCAGTACAGCCATGTGCGCGAGTCCGGTACCGTTGCACTGGTGGGATATTCGAACGCGACGCTCGCGCGCCGACTGTGCGCGCGCGACGCAGCGTTCCAGTGCACGTCCATGTGTGCCGCGCCGACCGCAAACCCGCCGCCCGTCACCGTGCGCATCCGCTGATGCCCCTGTTGCAGGTCTTGCGGAACGTACGGCTCGGCCGAGGCAGCCGGATGCACGGCCGCTGCCATGGTCGACGCCGGCGAAGTCGGTTCGCCACCCGTCGAAAACCACTCGACGAGTCGCGCGCCCGTATCGTGCCGCATCGAGACCGCCACGGCGTGCAGTGTCGGGCATTGTCGCCACGCGTCGCGGCACAGCGCTTGGAGTTCGGCATCCGCAATACTCGTATCGTCGGGCGCAACGGCATCGCACGCGCCGCCGCGGGACGCGCACGCGAGACACGCGGCCGAAGTGCTCGTCGACAGTGGTGGCGTCCAGGGATGCTCAGCGTCCGTCCCCACTCCCGCCGCCGCTGCCCCCGCGGCCCCCGCGACGCTCGACACTGACACGGTCCGACTCCTCGGCCTCGCCAAATCACAATCGCACTGTGGCCGGCGCCACGGCCTTGTCAACGGCAAATGCACGACCAACCTCTCCAACGCCGCAAACAAGCCCAGATCCCGGCGCACATTCGCACACGTCCAATGACAAAACACCACGCACGTCATCCACGGGAACGCGATCCTTGGCACCGCGTCCTCGAACACGCCCAACCACTCGATGCCCGTCACGTCCGGCGCCGAGGCCAACGCCTCGACCACGTCCGTGATATAGGGGCGGCTGAGGAGGTTCAGGGCGACGGTGTCGGCCGCTTGCAAGACGGCGCGTTGGCGCGCCAAGTGGCGCGCGGCGTCGGGCACGTGCGCGCGCGCCGGGGCGACGAGGGGGGTCCGAGGGTGGTAGACGAGTCGCCGGGCGCCAAAAACGTCCAGGATGGAGGTCGTCCCGCCGAGCGCGTGTGCGGCACCGCCGGCGCAGACGGCGAGCCAGTCGAGTTGGCGCCAGGCCGGACGCGACGAAGTCGCAGCCTGCGCGGGGTTGTTGCCGGGGAAGTCTTCCTCCATCGCGGGCAATGTCGTGTGCAGGACTTGCAGTCGCTGTAAGCGCGGCATGCGCGTGACGAGGTCGGCGACGGCGGTCGGGAACACGGCGCGGCACCCGCACAGGTGCAGTTGGGTGACGGATGGGAACGGGAGCCGCGTCACGCGTGCGATCGAGTGCAGCGCGAGGAGGTCGAGGGTGGGGAGGACCAGGTCCTCGATCATGGCAAACGGTGTGTCGAGTAAGAGCACGCGACGCCAGTGGAGAGGGTGCGATCGTGGATCGTAGTCGTAGTTGCCATCGTCACTGCCATCCTCGTCGAGAGTGAGTCCGGCCGTGTGCATGACGTGCGCCGCCGACTGTGTCGCTTGACGGACATGGTGCAGCGCGACCGAGTCGAGGTGCGGCATGCGCCACAGGTCCATGAGCGCCTCTAGCGTGAGCTCTGACGAGTCGACAGTTAATGACTTCAGCCGCAATGCGAAGCGAAGGTGTGGGATGGTCCCGACAAAGCGCAACCGCACGTTGGTCAGGTTGGCGAGTGCCGCTGCGTCGGAGACTCCCGCGAGCAGGACATACTTGGTGTCGACGAGCTCGAGGGTGGTCAAGGTGGGCGCAGAAATGGCCGTGATGAGCCGCGCGAGCGCGCTGGCGTCGAGCATGGCGCGAGTGCGTATGGTGAGCGTGCGCATGTGCGTGCAGTGCGCGGGAAAGTGCAGCCAGTCAGCAGGGAAGTGGTCTATTGCTGTGTCAGTTCCTTGATCGTGACCCCATTCGACGTCCATCGTATACGAACGGTACCTTGAAGCTGCTGATCCGAAATCTGCTCACTTCCTGCTGATGCTTTCGCTACTGCACCAGGTACCGCCGCGGCTCTGGTCGCATCCATACTCGTCTGCCGCGAACGGCCGCCTGCCACCTCATTCGCGTTTCCGCCTAACAATGCGCCGCGCGCCAAGTCCATCGTGACGTGCCGCGCCCACTTACACACATCGCGACGCGCCGGCCGGTCCGCGCCATAAATCACGCCGCCCTCGAAATCGTCCCAGTGCGCGAGCACCCACCGGTCGTTCTCGGCCGTTGCGCGAAACACAACGTGCCTCCAGAGAAGTGCGTGCACGGCCTTGTCGAGCGCGTGGCAGGTCCGGGCCACGGTCCGGGCCACGGACCGCACGCACGGTGTGGGGGCAGCATCGAGCGTCGGCTGGGCGAAATGTTGAGGGATGGTTGGGGACGGCAGCGACCGCGCGGCCCAGAGAACAATGGATTCGATGAGTTCGTTGGGCAGGTCGAGTAAGGTGATGGGCTTGGGGCTGGGAGCAACGTGGACGAGCGCGGCGGGGATGAACGAATGGATGTCGATGAGCGCGTCGGACGCGGTAGACGTGAAGCTTGGCGACGGCGCGAGTTCGCCGTAGGCGGTGGAAAGGAGAGGCGCGGCGTCAGAGGAGCAGGTACTGGCTCTCGACCTCAGGCCCGATGGCCGGCGCAAGAGGCCGCTCGTGCGCGGCTGGGTACTGGCGTGGTTGCTGCCCACCGTGGTATGGTCGACTGGCGCAGCCGCCATGTTGGCGAGTACAGAGAGCGGGTCCGTGATCGCTGCTGCTTGCCCTGATCTTGCAGGCAGGATCGGGGTAAAATCGTCGGAGGTCGCCCCGTGCTCGAAGGCTTGGCGATCGAGCTGCGGGCGGTCAGTGCGGTCGAGTGCGGCAAGTTGGGGCCAGTGCGTGTGGACAAAGCGGGCGTCTCGTCGTCGTCTTCTTCTTTATCATCCGTGGTCGTCGTTGTAGCTGGCGCAGTTGGCCGCTGTCGTTATTATGCGGCAGCGAAACTCGTGCGACCCTCGAGCGACGCGATCGCGTGACTGTGACGCATTCACTGTTTCTTGGTGGCCGTCCTTCAACAGCAGCGACACCGGTTGCCTCCGCAGGTCGACTTTTGCTGATCGTGAATGATCGGACCAGAACTTACTGCGATCACCCGCAATATATCAAGCGCACCAAATACGACTTTCTCCACCCTAACCGACCCCGCTCGTGCGCGACCCGGCCCCGGCAACCGAACATGGGCAACAAACAGTCCATCTTTTCGCAAGAGGAGCTCGAGTGGTTCGAGGAAAACACGTTTTTCCGCAGACAGGACGTCCTACGGTCCGTTTCCGCTTGCTCTCCGGTCATCCGCATCAGTCTACCGGCCCGAGCTCACGCGCCCTCCAAACAACCAGCATCTACGCATACTTTCAGCGTCTGACCAACGGCCACAACGAGCTCTCCAAGGAAGGCTTCATGTCGATTGCCGAGCTGCATATCAATCCGTTTCGATTTCGCATCGCTGAGGTCTTCTCCAACGACGACGGCGTGATCACGTTCGAGGACTTTCTCGACTTTCTCTCAGTCTTTTCCGAGGAGGCGACGCGCGACGTCAAGGTGCACTGGTTCTGTGCTCTGCTTAAGCCGATATCAATCCGATCTGACCATCGTCTCTTCCTGACAGTCGTTTTATGCGTTCCGAATCTACGGTACTTAGCCGCTGTGCTCGCTGCGTGATTCGGTTCGCGACGCGCATCGCGTTCATTCTCTCTGACACGCGCGACTCGACCAGACTTTGACGACGACGACTACCTCTCGCCCAACGACGTGCGTCAAGTCGTGCAGTGCCAGGTTGGGTCCGCACTCACCGAAGAGGAAATCGAGGAGATTGTCACGCAAGTCTTCACCGAGGCCGATATTGACGGCGACGAAAAATTGAGCTTTGTCGAGTTTGACCACATTATTGCGCGGTCGCCCGACTTTGCAAAGTGCGTCTCTTTCTTGATATTGCGGCGTTGATCGGCCTCAAGTGCTCATCCTCGAATCGCGTAGCACATTCCGCATCCGA
The DNA here is from genome assembly GCA_000151295.1 of Allomyces macrogynus ATCC 38327. Classification (NCBI taxonomy): domain Eukaryota; kingdom Fungi; phylum Blastocladiomycota; class Blastocladiomycetes; order Blastocladiales; family Blastocladiaceae; genus Allomyces; species Allomyces macrogynus. The sequence goes on along the minus strand of GG745337.1, from coordinate 1,281,650 downwards.
ATCTGATCCGCACCGAGTATCATCAGCGTGCGCGAGACTGGCACGGACTTGGTGGACTGACCGTCGATTTGCCGTTGTTGGGTGTGGACATGAACAAAATACATTGAGCCATCGCTAAACGCCAATTGCACTGTCTTCACCTCCTTCCATACTAATTTACTCGTTCACCTTGGCGCGCTTACTGCGTGTCGCCATCGGCGTCGACCGACCCGGTGCACCGCTCCCCTTGCCGCTGTCCGCCGGCGTACCTGGCTGCTGCTCGCGCTTGCGCTTGGCCGGCGTCGCGCGGGGCGTGGCCGCCGCGGGCTTGGGCTTGGGTGGCTGCTTGGGCGTCGCCTCCGCCGGCTTGGGCGCGGCCTTGGCCGCTGGTGCCGGCTTAGCGGCAGCGGCCGGAACGGGGGTCGCGTTCGGCGCGGGAGCAGCCGTTGCTGGTGCCGGTGCGGGAGTCGCGGGTTCAGCGGTGGCCGCAGGAGCCGCAGCAGGAGCGGCGGCCGGTTTAGTCGCGGCAAGGGCTGCTGCGGGAGTCGTCAGCTCAGCCTTGATCGGCACGTCCTCTGCCGCAAGCGCCGACGACGGCGTCGCGTCGGTGGCCATCGACGCCGCCGCATCGTCGGTCATCTGCTTGACGCGCTGACTCCTCCTCTTCCCCTGCTTGGGCGCATCGGTCTCAGGCGCGGCGGGAGCCTGTTGTTGTTGTTGTTGTTGTTGTTGTTGCGGTTGCTGCTTTTTCTGCTGCGGCTGCGGCTGCGGCTGCGGCTGCGGCTGCGGCTGCTGCTTGGGCTGCTGCTTGGGCTGCTGTTGCTGCTTTGGAGTTTGCTGCTTGGGCGTCTGCGGCCGTTGTTGCTGCTTGGCCTGCTCCAGCTGCTGCTTGGTCTGCTCCGGCTGCATCTTGGCTTGCTGCTTCTGTTCCTGCTGCTTCTGTTCCTGCTCGCGCGCCAACGCCTTGCGCTGCCTCTTGGTCAGGAACGGCGTTTCCGTCTCCTGTTTCTCCGCCGCCACAGCAGCTGCCGACGTCAACCCCGGCTCGACCGCATCCATGGGCTTATTCGGCCGCTGCTTATCCAGCACATTGAATACGTGCGGCGCAAACAGTTCGCCAAACGCGGCCACATTTAAAAACTCGCGTTTCGCGTCCTCGGTCACGACGGGGTTGTTTTCGCGCACGACCAACACCGCCTGGATCCCGATCCGCCGCGCAGCCACGAGTTCGGCGCCGTTATCGCTGAGGAACAGGATGTCGGACGGCGCGAGCGGGACGAAGTTCTTTTGGGCAAAATCGGCATTGAGTCGGTTGAAAATGGCCGCGTACGACTGCGGCGCGACTTTGGCGCCGACGGCGGTATCAAAGTAGCCAGAAAAGTAAGGCTGCAAGTCGCCGTAGGTCGAGTGCCCGAACAAGAGTTTCTGGGCGGGGACCGACCCAGACGAATAGATGTAGACGGGCACGTCGAGGTGGCGCCAGGCCAAGAGCGCGGGGACAACGTCGGGGTAAATGTGGCCCTGGACGGCGCGGGAAGCGTAGGCGGCCGCCCAGACGAGACCCTGGAGGGACTTGAGCGGGCCGCGCTTCACGTCGTGCCTCATCAGCCATTGCAGGTGCGCGATCACCGAGTCGAGGTCGGACGGGGACGTCACGGGGGCAAAGTCGACGTAGATCGGGGACGGGTTGGGTTGCTTCGCGGCTTGCGCGTCGGCGAGGGACTGGGTGTGCAAGTCGCGCAGAATCGCCTGGACGGCCGGGTCGTTGGCGTGTTGGCGCACGTAGGCGGGCAGGTGCGCGCGCGCGTAGGGGAAGAGCTCGTTGTGGACAAAGGCAATGTCGGTGGTTGTGCCCTCGATGTCGGCGAGGACGACGCGGTAGGGGCGCAATAGCCGCGTGGTGGTGGTGGCGAGCGCGTCGATGTCCATTGGTTCCATGCTGGTGGTGGTGGCGTCGTTGGGTTGGTGGTGCGAGCTGATCGTGCGCTGATGGTGCTGTGGAGGTGGTGGTGGTGGCGTGGCGCTGATGAGCGTGTTGACGGAGTCAGGCGCTGTCAGATGCGCCGTTGGGATGTAGACTCTGCACTCGATTGCGTGGCCGAATCTGCAAAGCACGTCGCCGTGCTCGCCATCTTGGACTGCAACCTGCGCTCGCGATGCATGCGAACCTTCCAGACGCCCAGTGCCGTGCGATCTGCGGCTGTACGACGCGTCGCCACTCTCTCCACCTGCTCTGCAGTCGACGATCGAAGCTCTCCGCGACCAGCAACAGCGATACTGACAGGAACGACACGCAAGAACAAGACCATGTACACGGCACCGCCCGCCTTTGACGACATCGACGCCGTACCCGACGTCTGCACCGCCGCATGGACCGCCGTTCTCTTGCCGCGCTTGCACCGTTACCTGTCGGGCGACCGCCTCGAGCTCGTGAGCCATCTCGGCCCCGTTTGCCGGGCGTGGTACTTTGCCGCCGCGCGAGCGCACTACCACGACGTGACGGTCCCGTCGCGCAGCAAGCTCGCAGCGCTGCTCGACTCCTGGCAGCCCACGTCGTCCAACACCTCGTCGGTGCCCGCGCTCGGGTCGTTTGTGCGCACATTGCGCGTTGCCGATATCAGGGAACCGTCATTTGTCACGTCGAGCGATCCCGTCAACGACGACTGGCTTGGGCAGCTGGCCGCTATTTGTCCGAATGTGACGAGGCTCGAGCTCGACCGCGTGCAGGTGCTTTCGGACGAGTGCCTCGGCACGTTGGCCATGCGGTTTGCGCCAGCCGCTGCCACATCGAGTAAGTTTGTGGGCAAGTTTAGCAAGGGCAAGCATACGACCGCGGCTGACCCTCAACGGCCGTTTGCGCGCCTCGAGGCCCTCGCACTGCGACGGTGCCCAAACCTGACCCCGCGCGGGACACGTCTCCTCCTGCAACTCCACGGCGCGATCGATTCTCGCGGCGCGTGGCCGCCCAACCCGAACCTCTCCTCGCTTGCCGTCGTCGAGTGCGAGTACACGCTCGACCACGCCCTGCTCGTCGCGATCCTGTACGGTCTTAACGACACCCCCACCTCGTCGACCGCGCTCCCGTCGTACCAGGACGCCGTCGCGTCCACCCTCGCGCAATGGACGCACCTCGACCTGTCGGGCATGACAGTGCTCTTCAACGACCCGGCTTGCATTGAAGCCCTCATCACCGCCGCCATGGCCTACCGGCTCCGCTCCCTGCAATCGCTGCACATGGCCGGCGCGCGGATCCGGCACCCCCATGCTCTCCCGTCTCTCCTGCGCGCGCTCCCGCCGCTGACGGACCTCGACCTTGCGAACACGTTCGTGCCGAGCTTTCCAACCGACGAATCCGTGTGGGCAACCCACGCGCCGTCGCTGACCCGACTCAATATCGCGGGCGTGAGCGCCGCGCAACGCACGGACCGCGACGCGCTCGCGTACTTGCTCACGCACGTCCTGACCAGCCTGCGCGATCTTGTTCTCGCGTACACGGACGATGTCGACGATGATGGGACGGCCGCTGGGGACGTCGGGCTACCGATCCCCGCGGCGCAACTTGCGCTCACGCGTGTGGACACGCTGACGGTGCATGTGCGCGCGGGGCCGAATCCGTGCGGTGGGCTGCCAACGCAGCTCGTGCGGGTGATGATGGGTGGCGAGCATGGCGGGCCGAGGCGGCTGGTCGTGCACGGGCCGCGCGTGCAGCCAAGGTACGATAGAGTCGCGGCGGTGATGATGGCGAGTGGGAGTGTGTTGGATGCAGGGGATCGGGCGTACGTTGGAATTGCCGCGGCGGGTGGGGTGTTGGATGAGGATGCGGTGGATTTGGTGAACGGCGAGTTGAAAGTGAGGGAAGAGGGAGGAAGGGGGTGGAGAAAGGTGGTGTTGGTGCATGATGCGGAGCGATTTGATTTGTTGTGATGTCTGGATGAAATGAGGTGAGGAGATTGGAAGGGAGGCTGTCAAGCTCTTCCATGGAAATAATATTCGTGGCTCGCGAGCCTTTTCTTGCTGGCGGGCTCTAACGATGTTTTGCCCGAGGAGAGAAGTACGGGCCGTGGCCGTTGGCGACGCCGAATCACAAACACGATCAAAGCAGACATGTCGGTACCAACCGACACTTGGCTGGCGTGACGCCTTCTGTTTCGCACCATGAGCTCTCACTCTCTCTCACTTTCAACTTTTCACCCATCCACCTTCGCGATGCCGCTCGACTCTGTACCCGAACATTTCCAAGGTACCGTCGAGGGCGCAGAACGCGACGTACACAATGTGCAACCTCACCAGTGACAACCCTGTTGGATTTTGTTGTGCGACGGTTAATTGCGTGTTGGTTCCCATCATGACCGAGCTGCAGCGGATTGCCATGATCGAGTACTCGCTCGTGCACGTTTTTGGCTGGATTGAGCATCTCTGGAAGCAGTACCCGGTCCTGGCGCCCGCAATTGCTCTGTCACACGTAGTTGATGAAATGTCGGGTCGGGAGTTGCAATATGGGTTCATGGAACGCTTGGAACGGATTGCGTGCAAACGTATTGTCAATGCGCGCATGGTTCCACTGGAGTTCCATCATTCGACCGTTGTCAGGGGGCCAGAGGAGGAAAATGATCGAAAGTATCTCCAAGATGGAATGCGGTTTCGATTGAAATTTGACCCAAGTGTCTTGATGCAGGGCGTGCAGCCGGATCCGCTTGTTGGGCAAGGGCTTGCCGATGATGATTGAGAATCGGCGGAAGTTATTGTGCGATCTGCTTCTGTATTTGATGTGCAGGAGCGTGCAAACGAATGGAATCGGCTGTTTGTGAAATGCCTTAATCAGAATCCAATCAGGTCAGCTTGCAGCAACACTCAAGGCATTTGGCGAGTAAAGAAATACAATCGTGGAGAAGACTCGAGAAGACTCTCCACCCTGTCTGCACGGTGCGCTCGATCGAACAAGAGAATGTCGTGTCAAGGGCTCTGTTGAGCACCTGTTGAGGAGCACATGAGCTACCAAACCTGACTCCAAGCCCGTTGGCTGAAAGAGGAGCGTGCACATCGCACCACAACTCACTTGATTTGCGCGCGTGCAGGGCAAGGGAACGGCTGAGAGCATCGCGTCTCCCAGCGTCATCGAACCGAAAGCCGATTCGTCTCGCATTGTCGCACGCTTCGCCACCTGACATGCACGGTGCTGATCTGCCAGAGCCATCGACCCACCGTCGTCGCGGAGTCGCAAGTCCGTCACGACGCTGATCACAGCGGCATTTGTGCGAGACCCCAGGCCGACCACGATCACGACCACCAATCACACGCGGCACTCGCTGCAATCTGTGCCGAGCCGGCCCGTCGACCTGTCGACTCGACATCCTCCTGGACCGACCTTTGCGCCGGCCGCCACGAACCGCGTGGCCGCGAACCCGGCCGCATCTTCCAGCTCGGCCACGCCGATCACTGGCTCGCGCGCACGCGCACGCACGCACCCAACCAATCTCGCACCATGGCGGGCGGTTACGACCGCTCCGGCGGCAGCGGCGAGCGGCAACAGCCCGACTATTCCTATGGCGCCAACCACAACCTGGTCCTGCAAACCGACCGGTCGGCGTTGCCGCGGCGGGACAATGAGCCCAAGGGTGAGCCCGAGTCGCTCGCGGGCCGCGTCTCGATGAAGGACATGGGCACGCGCGCGCAGCGCGACACGACCGACCTGGACCAAGTGAAAAAGGATGCTAAAGTGGCCATGGAAAAGCGCGAAAAGAAGCGGCTCGGCAAGGACCAAAACACGTACTGTTTTTTGCTGAGTACCCGTGGCGAATTTGGCGAGGTGAGGTGCTCATCAACGACCTCTGAAATTTATGTAGCTACGGCGCCGAATTCTCGTCGATTCTCGAGGCCTCCGAGGACCTCGAGGGCCTGCGGTACCGCCCGCGCACAGCCGAGACGCGGCACACCTACGAGCTGATCTTGGCATTCATCTCGGGCAAGCTCGGTGACGTGCCGGCCGACGTGCTGCGCGGCGCGACCGACCAGGTGCTCGAAATCCTCAAGTCGGATATGCGTGACCACGACAAGAAGGCCGAGATTGCCATTATTCTCGTGACGATTTCGCAAGAGGAATTCACGTCGCTGCTCAACCTTGCCAAGAAGCTCACCGACTACAATCCGGACACGAAGAATGCCGTGGAGCAGGGCACGCTCGACGAGCAGCTCGGTGTGGCCGTGATTTTCGAGGAAGAGGAAGAGGAAGATGAGGATGACGATGCGGACCGCGACGAGGACGAGAACCCGTACGAGATCCCGGACAAGGATTTGGGCGACCACGACGAGGCCACGACCGTGCTCACGTCCAGGACAGGCGCCGGTGTCGACGGTGCCGACGACGAGGAGGAGGCGGGCGAGGCCGACGGCGACGATGTCGACATGGACCGCGTGGTCTTGGCCGATCACAAGTCGCGCAAAAAGGTGTCTTTGCCCGCACACGAAGTGGATGCGTTTTGGCTGCAGCGCACGATTTCGGCCCACGTCGACGACGTGCACGTTGCGCAGCAAAAGACGGCGAGTGCGCTCGAGATCTTGGCCGCGGCCGAGTCAGCCCGCGAGGCCGAGAACGCGCTCATGGAGCTGTTCGAGTACTCGCACTTTGACCTCATCAAGTTGCTGACCGCGAACGCGCCGACCATCGTCTACTGCACGAGGCTCGCCAAGGCCGCGAATGACGACGAGCGCGATGCGATCTTGCGCGACATGCGCGCGCGTGGGCTCGACGACTTGCTCGTGGAGCTCGGGCTGCAGCGCGCGAGTCTTGCGGCGACGCAGGCCATGGACGTGGACCAGCCCGAGAGGCCGACTTCGACGGCACCGTCTACGACCGAGGGCGGGCCGGCGCCTAAGGCGCTGCTCGACTTGGAGGCCATGGCGTTTGCGCAGGGTGGACACACCATGACCAACAAGAAGGTGTCGCTGCCGCAAGGGTCCTTCAAGCGGTCGAAAAAGGGCTACGAGGAAATTCACGTGCCGGCCCCGAAACCGAAACCGCTCGGTGCCAACGAGCACTTGGTCCCGCTGTCCGACTTGCCGGAATGGGCGCAGCTGGCCTTCCCCAACACCAAGTCGCTCAACCGCGTGCAATCGCAGCTCTACGAGACGGCGTTCCAGTCGTCCGAGAACATGCTCGTGTGCGCGCCGACGGGCGCGGGCAAGACCAACGTCGCCATGCTCACGGTGCTGTCGTTGCTCAACGACTTCCGCGACCCGGACTCGGGCCTCATCAACAAGGATGCGTTCAAGATTGTCTACATTGCCCCGATGAAGGCGCTGGTCCAGGAAGTCGTCGGCAATTTCGGTGCGCGGCTCAAGCCCTATAACCTGCAAGTGGCCGAGCTGACGGGCGACGCGCAGCTCAACAAGCAGCAGTTGCACGACACGACCATGATTGTCACGACGCCCGAAAAGTGGGACGTGATCACGCGCAAGGGCACCGACCGGTCCTACACCGCTCTCGTGCGGCTCGTGATCATTGACGAGGTGCACCTGCTGCACGACGACCGTGGACCAGTGATCGAGGCCATTGTCTCGCGCACGTTGCGGCACGTGGAGCAGACGCGCGATCACATTCGGCTCGTGGGACTGTCGGCGACGTTGCCCAACTACCAGGACGTGGCGTCGTTTATGCGCGTCAAGGCGTCCGGACTCAAGTTCTTTGACTCGTCCTACCGCCCGTGCCCGCTGCAGCAGCAGTACATTGGGATCACGGAAAAGAAGGCGCTCAAGCGGTTCCAGGTCATGAACCAGGTCACCTACGACAAGGTCATGGAGCAGGCCGGCGATAACCAGGTGCTCGTGTTTGTGCACTCGCGCAAGGATACGGCCAAGACGGCCAAGTCCTTGCTCGATACGGCGATCGAGGCCGGGACCGTGACCAAGTTCATTCAGCGCGACGTGTCGCGCGAAGTGCTCAAGACCGAGGCCGAAACGGTCAAGGACAAGGACCTCAAGGAACTGCTGCCGTACGGGCTCGCGATTCACCATGCCGGTATGACGCGCGCCGACCGCACGCTCGTCGAGGAGCTGTTTGCCGACGGCCACATCCAGGTGCTGTGCAGTACCGCGACGCTCGCCTGGGGTGTGAACTTGCCGGCGCACACAGTCATTATCAAGGGCACGCAAGTCTACTCGCCCGAAAAGGGCAAGTGGATCGAGTTGAGTCCGCAGGACGTGCTGCAAATGCTCGGTCGTGCCGGTCGCCCGCAGTTTGACACGTACGGCGAAGGTATCATCATCACGACGCACACGGAGCTGCAATACTACTTGTCGCTGCTCAACACGCAGCTGCCCATCGAGTCGCAGCTCATGTCGCGGCTCGCCGATATTCTCAATGCCGAGATTGTGCTCGGCACGATCACGTCGCGGCAAGAGGCCGTCGACTGGCTCCAGTACTCGTACCTGTACGTGCGCATGCGTCGCGCGCCGCCACTCTACGGCGTCGACTGGGAGGACGCCAAGGCCGACCCGACGCTGCACCAGCGCCGCGTTGATCTTGTCCACTCGGCCGTCGCGTTGCTTGACAAGAACTTGCTCGTCAAGTACGACCGGCGCACCGGCAAGGTCGTGAGCACCGAACTCGGTCGGATCGCGGCACACTACTACATTTCGTACCCGTCCATGGCGCTCTACCACCAGCAGCTGCGGCCGCAGTCGACCTTGATCGACGTGTTCCGCGTCTTTTCGCTGAGCCACGAGTTCAAGTACATTCCCGTGCGCGAAGAAGAGAAACTCGAGTTGCAAAAGCTCAACGAGCGCATTCCGATCCCAATTAAGGAAAGCCCCGACGAGCCGACCGCCAAGGTCAATATCTTGCTGCAGGCGCATATCAGCCAGCTCAAGCTCGAGGGCTTTTCACTCATGGCCGATATGGTACACGTCACGCAATCGGCGCAGCGGCTGTTCCGCGCGCTGTTTGAAATGGCGTTGCGCCGTGGGTGGGCACAGCTCGCGCACGTGTGTCTCGACGCGTGCAAGATGGTGGAGCGGCGGCAGTGGTCGGTCATGACGCCGCTGCGCCAGTTCCGCAATTTCCCGGCCGAGGTGATCAAGCGGCTCGAGCGGAAAGAACTCGCGTTCGATCGGTACTTTGACTTGTCGCCCGAAGAGCTTGGGCAGCACGTTGGGCTCGCCAAGTATGGCAAGACGATTCACCGCTACGTGCACCAGCTGCCGAAAGTCGAGGTCGCTGCGCAGGTCCTGCCCGTGTCGCGGTCGCTCGTGAAAATGGACTTGACGGTCACGCCCGACTTCCAGTGGGACGACAAGGCGCACGGTGCCGTGCAAGGGTTCTGGATCTGGGTCAGCGATGTCGACGATGAGCAACTGCTGTACTACGAGTACTTTGTGCTCAAGTCCAAGTTTGCCGCCGAGGACCACCACTTCTCGTTTACGGTGCCGCTGTTTGAGCCGCTCGCGCCCAACTACTTTATCACGGTTGTCTCCGACTCGTGGCTGTCGTCGGAAACGCGCATTGCCGTGTCGTTCCGCAACCTGTTGTTGCCGACCAAGTTTGCGCCGCCGACCGAGTTGCTTGACTTGCAGCCGTTGCCAGCCACGGCGCTCGGAAATCACGCCAAGCTGTTCCCGGTCGATTTCTTCAACCCGATCCAGACGCAAGTGTTCCACTCGGTCTTCATGACCGACGAGAATGCGCTCATTTGCGCACCGCCGGGCAGTGGCAAGACGTACATTGCCGAGTGGGCGGTGCTGCGCGCGCTCTACCACAAGCAGCGGTCGGCCGACCAGCGCATCGTTTACATGGTGCCGTACGACGCCATGGCCGAACTGCGGTTCAAGCAGTGGACCAAAAAGTTTGCCAAGGTCAATGTCGTGCTGCTGACGGGCCAGACGACGCGCGACTTGCAGCTCGTGGAGCAGGCCGATATCATCATCACGACCACGAATCACTGGGATGCGCTCTCGCGGCGGTGGCGGCAGCGCAAGAACGTTTACCAGACGTGGCTGTTCATTGCCGACGAGCTGCACCTCCTCACGGATCCGGAGGTCGGCGTTGCGACCGAAATTGTGTGCAGCCGCATGCGGTTTATTTCGGCGCAGCGCGAGTCGGACCAGCAGCCGCCCGTGCGCATTGTCGCGCTCGCCACGTCCATGGCCAATGCCAAGGACGTTGGCGACTGGCTCGGGTGCGCGTCGGCCCATGTTTATAACTTTGCGCCGGCGACGCGGCCGCATGCGCTGCAGATCCACTTGCAGGGGCTCAGTATCGCGCACGTGCCGTCGCAGCTGCTGGCCATGATCAAGCCGGCGCACGCACAGCTCGCGCAGCTGCAGCGCGACCAGCAGGCCATCTTGTTTGTGGCCGGCCGCGCGCAGTGCACGACGGTCGCGGCGGAACTCGCCGCGTGGATGCGGCCCGGCGAGTCGTTTTTGCGCGTCGACCCGCAGGGTGAGCAGTACCAGGCACTCGTGCGCGTGCTCGACCCGGCGCTGCAGAGCTCGCTCGAGCACGGGATCGCGTGGATTCACGAGGCCATGACCCCGCGGCAGCGCGATGCGGTGTTGACGCTCTATGCGACCAAAGCCGTGCAAGTATTGCTCTCGACGCGCGGCGCGTGCTGGATGCTCGAGCACGTGCAGTGCCACCATGTAATGATTCTCGGCACGCAGACGTACGACGGGCAAGTGCACGGGTACGTCGACTACCCGGTCGCCGACGTGCTGCACATGATGGGCCGCGCGACGGCCAAGGCGCACTTGATGACGCTCAACACCAAAAAGGAGTACTACAAGCGGTACCTGCACGAGCCGATGCCAGTCGAGTCGCCGCTCGACCAGCACACGCTGCTCAACCACTTCAATGCCGAGATTGTCGCCAAGACTATCGAGAACAAGCAGGACGCGGTCGACTATTTGACGTGGACACTTATGTACCGCCGCATGACGCAGAACCCGAACTACTATGGACTCACGGGTGTCACGGAGCGGCACTTGAGTGATTTCCTCTCGGATCTCGTCGAGGGCGCCGTGACGGACCTCGTCAAGGCCAAGTGCATCACGTGCGAGGACGAGTACGACCTGTTGCCGCTCAACCTCGGTATGGTCGCGGCCTACTACTCGATCAGCACCGAGACGATTGAAATGTTTGCGCTCTCGCTCAAGGCGCAAACCAAGCTGCGCGGCCTCCTCGACGTGCTCGCGCACGCCGTTGAATTTTCTACGCTCCCGATCCGGCACCACGAGGCCGGCGTCCTGCACAAGCTCTACGACAGTGTGTGCGCGTTCAAGCTCGGCGACGGCAGCGAGGTCAAGTTCACGGACCCGCACGTCAAGACGCACATTCTTCTGCAGTGCCATTTTGCGCGCGTGCAGCTGCCCGTCGACTTGCAGGCCGACCTGCACCTTATCCTCGGCAAGGTCCTGCCATTGCTCTACGCGGCCGTCGACGTGCTCGCCTCGCACGGTTGGCTGGGCGTCGCGCTCGCCGCCATGGAGCTTTGCCAAATGTGCGTGCAGGGTGTCTGGGACAAGGATTCGCCGCTCAAGCAGATTCCGCACTTCTCGCGCGACGTGCTGGCCCGGTTCCAGAAACAGGGGGTCGAGTCGGTGTTTGACGTCATGGAGCTCGACGAGGACGTGCAAGCTTCACTGTTTGCGCATTTCTCGCCCGCCGAGACGGCGCAGATTGCGCAGTTTGTGAATGCCTACCCGAACCTCGAAGTCGATTACGCGGTGCCCGACGACGAGGACGACGAAAAGGTCGCGCAGGTGCCGATCCCGTGCCATGTGACGCTGCGCCGTGACGCGGACGAGAGCGGTGGGCCCGCGGACCGCGTGGTTGCGCCGCTGTTCTCGTCGGAAAAGACGGAGCACTGGTGGTTGGTGGTTGGCGATGCCAAGAGCAAACAGCTGTACGGGATCAAGCGCGTCACGGTCGCGGCCGAGCTCGCGACGCGCGTCGACTTTGTCATCCCGCGCGAGGGCAACCATCACTTGACGCTGTTTGTCATGAGCGATTCGTATCTCGGGTGCGACCAAGAGTACGAGTTTGATGTGGCGGTCGCCGCGAACGAGGACGAGTCGTCGGGTGACGAGAGTGGCGGCGAGGATGGGATGGATGTTGACGAGTAGGCAATGGAGCGGCAAGAAGAGGGCTAGGTTGGGCGTGTTGGGTGGACATTATGCAGCAGTTCGATACAATCACATGTTTTGATTCCCGTCTTGTCGTGCCTGTCCTCAGAGTTGCAGTTCGTGACTCGGTCGATTCGTCGCTCAAAATCCTGGCTCGCCAACAGAACTGGCTGCCCCAGTTCTCCTACGCTTGCTTCTGCGTGCTGCTCTTCCAGCGACAGTCGTTAGTCGTGTACGGTTTGTGGCAGGAGATGTTAATAAACCTCGTCGTTACACCGCGCAGACGTTGCACGAGGATGATGTTTTGTTTGTTGGACAGGAGCACGCATTCAGGTCGCCCATCTGTTCACTTTGATTTCACTCGAGCTCTTGCTCCGGCTCACTGTCTTCGGCACGTCCATCAGTCCACCCGAACAAAAGAAACGACAACTTCAGCTGCAAAAAGTAAATCCATGTTGACCAACGCACAAACCACACTTTACACAACCGAATACCGCCCCGTCGTCCCGCTCGACTTGGCGTCAATCTCGGCCGTCGCAACCACGGCCTCGAGCAAAATGCGGCGAATCTCGTTCTTGGCGCGATCAACGGCCAGCTCCGTCTCGCCCTCAATAAACAGGTAGAGCTTGCGCTCGGCACCTTTCGGCTGCTTTCCCTCTGGGAAAAACTCACCGCGCGTCGTGATGGCCGCACCCGATAAGTCGGAAATCTGGTTGATCTGGTCCTTGTTCGTGACCTTCCACCGCGCGCGCTGCGGGAAATCGTTGATTTCAAACTCGCACGTGAAGTTGACGACGCCACGGCCCGCACGCGTCTCGGTACTGGGCGCGGCCGGGGTCGAGGCGGCAGCGGGTGCCGAGGGCGCTGCCGACCGCAGTTGCTGGTTGAGCTGGTTGAGCACGTCGAGCGCGCGCGCGACACCCGCAGGCTTGGCCTCGGTGCTTGTGGCCGCGAGCGTGGTGGATGCGGCGCCGGCAGCGACGGGTGCGTTCTTCTTGATGGTCGGCGGGAGCGCAATCTTTTCGAGCAGCCCGGCGACCTTCTCGTCCTTTTCCTCGTCGTTATCAGACCCGCCGGCTTCCTCATCAACAATCCCGTGCGACGCCTTTTGCGCCTGCTTGATCAGGTCGCGCTCCTTGTCGAGTTTCTCGAGCCCCTTGCCGCCAAACCCGCTACTCGCGCGCTGCGCCTGGCCCGCTTTGACCTTTTCCTTGAACCCGTCGGCCATGGCCTGCAAATCCGGCGGCACCGTCCCATTCGACGCCGTGAGCGCATAGACCAGGTCGCCCGCATACCGTTCCTGCTCGGGCGTGATAAACGTGACGGCCGTCCCCTTGTTCCCGGCGCGCCCGGTCCGACCGACACGGTGCACGTAGTCTTCCTTGTGGTTCGGGCAATCGAAATTGATGACGAGGTTCAGGCCCTTGACATCGAGTCCGCGCGCCGCGACTGACGTGGCAATCAAGATCGGGAACACGCCGGCCTTGAAATCGGCAATCGTCGAGTCGCGATCGGCCTGGTCTTTCCCGCCGTGCAGGGCATTGCACACGTACCCGCGCTTAAGCAGCGTGTTCATGAGCTGGTCGGCGGCTTCTTGCCGGTCGACGAAAATGAGCACACGTGGCTCGGCAATATCCGTCTCAGCGGCCTCGGCAAACCATTTCCCGAGCACTTCGAGCAACCGTAAAAACTTGTCGGCGTCCTTGATCACTTCCACGACCTGCGTCACGTCCGTGGCCACGACCGACTTGCCGCCGACCGTGATTTCCAGCGGCCGCTTGAGAATCTTGCGCGCGAGCGACTCCATGGCGCGCGGGAATGTGGCCGAAAAGAGCACCGTTTGTCGGTCCGGGCGCACATTGTTGACAATCTTCATGACCTGCGGCTCGAACCCCATATCGAACATGCGGTCGGCCTCGTCAAGAACCAAGTACGTGACGCGCAGCAAGTTGGTCACGCGTCCCGCGTTCGCGCACAGCAGGTCAATCATGCGCCCGGGCGTGCACACGACAATCTCAGCGCCGCGCTTCAAGTCGGCAATCTGGTCGGAAATAGGCGACCCGCCATAGCAGCACGCCGACCGGATATTGAGCGGTTTCCCAAACAGTTTCGCCTCCTTGTGGATCTGCATGGCCAATTCGCGCGTTGGTGTCATGATCAGCGCAATCGGCCCTTCGCCCGTCTGCACTTCGCGCTGGTCCTTGATGTGCCGCAAGAGCGGCAGCAGGAATGCGAGCGTCTTGCCCGACCCGGTCTTGGCCACACCAATCACATCACGCCCGGCCATGATGGCAGGGATCGCCTGCGCCTGGATCGGCGTAGGCGCCGTGAAACACTGGTCCTTGATCACCTTGTAGCATGCCGCGGGTAAGCCGCAGTGCGTCCATTTCATGGCGGGTTTCGGGCACTCCTTGCCGGCCACCTTGATCCCGTCGAGTTCGGCGCGCATGTCCTTGACCTCGTCGACTGTGAGCGCCGCGAGCTCCGGCGGCTCAATGTAAAAGTTCTTGCGGAACGGCTCGTAGGCAATCGACTTGTGATCGACGGCGGCAATGTCCTTTTTCTTGCCGAGTTTCTTGGCCGCGAGCGCGAGGATATCGTGCTCGGCATCGGCCGCGTCCCCGTCGTCGGCCGCGTTCAGGGCCTCGACCGAGTTGGTGCCCTTGAGTTCCGTGAGCCGCTGCAGGTCGGCCGCGTGGATCTTGGCGACTTGCGTCGTGACATCGACCATGAACTGGTCGAGCGGGTCCACATCGGCGGCGTCCACGTCCATGTCCATGACCGATGCGGGCGGGGCAGCGTCGACGGTCATTGCATCGCCGCCACCATGGTTCGGCGCGATCAAGTCGGTCGTTGTCGTGGGGGTCGGGCCGGACGCGACGGCGCGCGGCGAGGCCGTGGTCGAGGGCGACGCGGTAGCGGGCCGCTTGGCGCCGTCGCTACCGTGGTCGGGGTGGCCGTGGTTCAATCCTAATATCAGAGCGACGCTGGGTCAGAGACTGGCAAAGAGATCATGCGGAGTTTTGAGCGAGAGCTCGTACGCTTTTGCAGAGACTGGCGCAGCGTCGGCAGCTTGTCGACGCGCCATTTGGCGGCACGCTCGCGGCGCTGACGCTGGCGAACTGGGTCGGAAATGATCTGAACGGTCGTGGCACGGTTAGCTCGTGTCAATAGCTGGTGTTTATGGTGGTGCTGAATAAACTGCAGCAAGTGACAGCTGGACTGGATATCTACCGGGTTGGTGTCGAGGTTCATTTTTGGTGGCCGAGGAGAAGCGGCTGAGCGATACTGAGCGAGCGAAGACGCGGGGATCAGGTGCTGGAAATGAATGACGTGGCTCCATGTGCCAACGTGCGGATCCGAGTCAAAAGGTCGAAATCGTGTGGAAAAGCCTGAAGAGGCATGTGGTGTGTGGAAAAGGCTGCTGACGTTTCAATTAGGCTTGGCTGCCATGGTCACCTGCGTGGGAGACAGTTTCCCACCGCATGGAGACAGTCCTGCACCACCACCGGCCCGCCGGGCCACCCAACCCAACCAGCGACGCTGCCACCAGCCTGGCAAAAGCTCCGTAGCAACCTTTTGCTCTGGTGTTGCGCGCGCTTCCTTGCCCTCGTCCACCTGGCCCCAGTCTGCCTGCCGCGACCACGGGGACCAGCTTCCAGCTTGGCGCTGCTCGCACTCTCGACTGCCCGCCTGTTGTTGCTCGCCACCAACCCTACGCGCGCACCCGCTCTCTCGGCAACCGGCACGACCATCAACAACACATTCTCCGAGGATCAACTTGGCCCCTCCTGCGCGCCGACCGTCCGTCGACGACCTGCTGCTGCACCGGCTCCCGAACCTCCCACTTTACTCAACCGTCCCTGCCGCTTGGCTTGCTGCAACTTCCTCCCCATCGTCAACAACACCACCAAAATGGCCGACTACCTCAGCGAGCAGGCGCTACAGAACCTGCGTCTGTACCGCTACTCGGCCGTCGACAAGTCGCCCGTCTCCAAGTACATTTTGCAGCCGTATTGGAACTGGGCCGTCACACTCTTCCCCATGTGGATGGCGTATGTATTCGTGATTTACTAGCAGGGAGCGGCGGATGCGGCGTTGTGTGCGCACTCTCGACGCTCGAGCGCGTGTGCGCCGGGTGCATGGTGATGGCCACAACGCCGCCGCCGCTGCCGCCGCTGCCGTCGTGCTCGTGTCTTTCCGTGCTGAGCAGGAACACGAGCACTGTATGCTGACCCGCATTCGCCTGCGCGCGATCGCGCTCAATAGACCCAACCTGATCACGCTCGTCGGGTTCAGCTTTGTGATCATCAACCTCGTCTTCATCTTCATTTGGCTGCCCGATTTGTACGGGCCGGGACCGTCGTGGCTGTATTTCAGGTACGCTGCGACCAAATCGGCGAACGTTGCTGGAGTTACGCCTGTCGTTCTGATCGCACGCCCCGTATTCTTGTTTGCAGCTTTGCCCTCGGCATCTGGCTCTATTCGACGTTTGACAATGTCGATGGCAAGCAGGCGCGTCGCACAGGGTCGTCGTCGCCGCTTGGCGAGCTGTGTATGGATTTGAATTTTCGCGGGATTTCTCAAGTTCTGCGTTCTGAAACCTCCATTTTGACCATGATCTGCTCGATGTCTAGTCGACCACGGTTGCGACGCTCTCAACTGCTCGATTGGCGCCATTGTCCAGGCTGCGTCGCTGAGTCTCGGCAACACCTGGTACACGGGCATCGTGGCCTTCATGAGTGCGTTCATCCCAATCGACATTGCCCTTCCTCGCGCGCGAGCAGTCGCTGACAATGATTCGTTCGGCAAATAGCGACGGTCGCCTTCTACTTCTCGACGTGGGAAGAATACCACACGGGCACGCTCTACCTTGGCTACGTGAACGGCCCGACCGAAGGTCTGATCATTGCCGTCGTCATGTCGATCATTTCGGGCATCAAGGGCCCGCTCTTCTGGCACCAGCGCGCGGTCGACGTATTGCCGTCGTTCATTGCCGTCTTCCCCGAATCCTACTCGCTCAACGACTATGCGGTCGTGGGCATGATGGTGCTGCTCTTCTTCACGCAAGTGCCCGCCTCGCTGCTCGCCGTCTACAAGGTGTGCCAGTCGCCGCAACGCAAGTGCTCGTTCCGCGAAGCATTGCTTCAAATCGTGCCCATGGCCGTCTTCCTCTCGTGCAACGCCCTCTGGCTCGCGTCCAAGTACTCGGTCGCGCTTGAACAACACACGATCCTGTTCATTGTCGCCAACGGCATCGTTTTTGGGCGCATGGCGACCAAGATCATTCTCGCGCATGTGACCAAGATGCCGTTCCCGATGTACTCGACCAACCTGCTGATCCCGCTGGCCATTGGCACGCTCCTCGTCTGCGCACCCTACGTCCTCGGTGGGTTCGTCCTGCTCACGCCGACACTCGAAACGCTCTTCCTCTACGGGTACTTTGCGGCGGCCGCTTGGAACTACCTGCACTGGGCGCAAATCGTGATTTCCCAGTTTTGCGCGTTTCTCGACATTTACTGTCTGCGCATCAAACACCGACGGACCGATTGACTACATGGTCCCGACTCCAACGATCCGCTCTTGGGTGCTTCGCTCGCGGCCAGTGGCAGTGGTCGCGCGGCGCATGGCGCCACGCTGCGCGCGTCGGTCGATGGCCGCGCAAACGACGACGACGAACACGCTGAGCGTGTCGTCTTGTTTGCTGCCGGTGACGACGCATTTGATGACGAGGATGAGATGATGGGGAGGGAGAATGTGGTGGGTGCGGGTGCGGGTGCGGGCGCGAGTACGCGCGTGAATGTGGACGCGCTCGCGACGGCGCCGCGATCGGATGCGGCCAAGGACGAGCGGCGCCGGTTGATTCCGTAGACGTCGAGGGCGGGAATGGATAAGGTGGCGCGACCGGTTCGCTTCGGTTTTCTTTGCTTGGGCAACAGGTGGGCACGTGCGAGTCATTGGTGTTCGCCGGTGAGAGGGCGTGTGCGTGTGTTGGTTTGGGTCTGTTTTGGTTTCTGGCGACCGGCGCTGGATGTGGTTCCCGTCACTGGTCCGGGTTCGGTTCCGGTTCCGGTCCGGTTCGGTTCGGTTCGGTGCTTTTGGTTCTTGTGCCGTTTGGCTCCCGTCATTGTGTTCTTGATCATTTGCCGTTGGGTTGTTTGGAGTTTTTTTTTGTTTTTTGTTTTTTGTTTTTTGTTTTTTGTTTTTTGTTTTTTGTTTTTTGTTTTTTGTTTTTTGCTTTTGCTTTTGCTTTTGCTTTTGCTTTTGTCTTTGTTTTTGTTTTTATGGGGGTCTCGTTATCGTTTCGTCCGTTCTTCGTCATGCAGTCTGTTCCCGATACATAGTTACAATGCGCATCCTATTTATTGACACTAGCTGAAACGAGCGCAGAGCTTTTCAAGGAGCGGACTGACGCGGTTTCGATAGAACCAGTGGTTTCGGCGTAAATATGAGACGAGAGGTGCGCAAGGACAAGAGCGGCAGGCGGGGTTGATTAGGGTCGAGCAAGTTTTCGATACCCCTCCATCATGACGGAAAGGGCACTTCGACTCCCAGAAAGGAGCGTGCTTGCACAGGCGCGCTCTTGTTCCTCCTGTGAACACGACGCAAGCCAAGTCGCGAGCGTTTTGGCGCTTTGGAGGTTGACGGTCCTGACGTCCGCACACAACACAAATGAATGGCTGCCAGCAGTTGCTCAAACGAAGCAAACGAACTCATGTTTAGAAAAGCACGAACGGGTCAAACGGAAGAACCGGTATAAATCCTCGACCACGGTCGACGCGACAACGACGACAGCGCCAACGTAACCACAGCGGCACGCCGTCCACCAGGACCACCGCGACGAGAAACGACAATAGCGCGAGACAAGTGAATTGGAAAGGGGGTTTACTACGGCAAAGCAGCGAGAAACGCGTCAGATCAAAACCCATGTTCGCGGTAACGGAACGTCGAGAGATGCGGAAACGTACGTAGCCGACCGAGATCAGGTAGTCGGCGAGCCCTTCCACCACCTTGGTCGCCTCGCCCGGCTGCGCCGACTGGTTGTAGACGCCGACGAGAATCGCCTGGTTGGTCTTGACACAGACGACGCCACCCGAACCCTATTCATTCATGAACGGAGACGGTGGCAACGGCAACGGCGACGACGCGGATGCATGCGGGGAAGGTGGGCGCGAGGGGAGGTTAGAGCAAAGCCAAATGGGCGACAACGGCGGCGTGCGCGCGAGCAAACGAGCACGCCGTGCGGCTGCGACCAAACGAGTTCGAAGAACGCACCAGCTTGGCGTAGACGGAGCGGTTGTCGCACTGCAGGGCAATGTACTTTTGGCCGGCAAGGTGCAGGCCCGAGGCGCGAATGCCCGACGGGTCCTTGAAGGCAGCGAGGAGCGCGTCGATCTCGTTGACCGTCACGGGGAAGTCGGCCGAGATGGCCCACGTCGACTTGTCCTGGCCAAAGATGGCGCCCTTGACAATCTTGCCCGTGCCAATCATGTTGTCTAGCGTTACGATACGAACAAGCAGGCGCGCCATGAGGTCAGTCATTGAGCATCATTCTTTTTTGGGGAGGGTGCACGATCGATCGCGCGAGCAACGACGACGTCAGCGACGCGTGCGAGCGCGTGCGAGCGCAAGCGAGCGTGCAGCGAGCTGCTCCCGATTGACACGCGTGGGTGGTGGTTCTGGTGTACGAATCCGTCCAAGTTGAGCTGCCGTGGGAGCGCGTCTTGGTCCGCGAGCGGAGGTTCACGGCGGAGCACTTGCATGGCAAGGTGTTGGGCACAGTATCGCAAACGCGGCCATACCGAGCTCGACCGTTGAGACACGCGCAAGACCAAGCTGGATCGGACATCATGCTGCAGCTTGGGGGCGGCGCGCACGCTGCCCCGGTCTCTTTATCGCGTCGCGTCACGTCGCATCGCGTCGGATCGCGCCTAGGAGCACGCATGAGCACGTACTGTCGACGTAGGATTGCCACGACATCTTGACGGAGGTGCTGGTGGTGAAGGGCGGGCGGGGGGCGAGCTGAACGTGTCGTTGGGGAAAGGCCGACAGGAGAGAGAAAGGTGGGCGGCGTGGCGATATAAAGTCGTCGAGCGCGTGTTGTTGGGCGGGTTGGCTTGGTCGCGCGTGGCCGTGCGTGCGCAGGCTCGAAAGCGCGCTTCTTTGCGGGACAAGGCGGCCAGGAGCAGGCGGGGGCCACGCCCCTGCCAAATCGCAAAGTGGCGCGTGCAAACGTGCTCGATTGCCAACAGAAAATCGCAATGGGAACCGTCTTCGCGCTTTCAGACGCGCTTTTGAGCTCACTTTTAGGGAACTCGCCCTCACGGTCTGCTTATTGCTGTGATCTTCAAGCCATCGGCAGGCCGCGCGTCTCCGACAGGCGTGGCAGCACCACTCTGTGACCGCGCCACGCCGCCTCGCCGCCTCGCCCTGCAAGGGGCCACCACCTTTGTTGCCCGTCTTCACTTTCGCGCGCCGACGCGGTGCATCGCAAATTAATTCAGCAGAGCCTTTGATCCGGCGTGAACGGCCCCCTGTCGCCCGACAAATGGGCACCCCATAGAGCCTGACGTGGTGTCGATCAAATACAGTAAACAGTCGCTCGCGCCGCTTCCAGCTTCCTCTCTACTCATGCGATCAGACTGCTCCCATCACGACGACAGCGCCACGGGCACGCCGCCCACCTCGACTTCAGCAGTGGCAGCCGTGTCCAGCAATGCCTCTTCTCCCACGTGGTCGGCACTTTTGCCACTCTCGGCAGTGCACAGCGGATCGCTATCCTCCTCGCCGCGCGGCTTCAAACTGTCGGCACCCTTCAATACCTGCTTCTCCCGTTCGACCTGCATCTCGCGGTCGATCGCCGCCATGGCCACGCGCCGCCGTTCGGCCAGCTCCTTGCGCACGTCCTCATACACATTCTCCAACCCGTGCGTCTTCTCCATGTCGTCCAAGAGCGCCGCGGCCGCGTCCACGTCGTCGACTACGTGCCGGTGCCACGCGAGCTGCTCGTAGCACTCGGATCGGCCAATCAGACACCTAAGCGCCCAGATATTCTGTCAGTCCGGAGACTCGCGCGGCGCGTTGGGATGTCGTCCGCCCTGATCCGCGGACCGGTGTCGGCTCGGCGCAATCGTCAAACTCGCCGAAAACGCATCAAGGGCCGCCACCATCTGCCCCACGCGTTGCAAGTCGCGCGCCTTGGCCTCGAGCGCGTCGGCCTCGTCCTGTCGCGGCCCACATCGACGCCGTGCCTCTTCCATTTCGGCGACCCACTTGGCTACACACGCGCACCGTCCATCGTTAGCGACACGGCTCGTGCTGGAAGAGAGGGAGGAAGGACAACACCGTCGTGCGCCTCGCGCGCGGCCGTCGGCAACTGCCGCGGCGTGAACGTGACCGTCAGCTCGCCGCGTGGGCGAGGTGGTGGGCGCTTGTCGGCGTCGGGCACAAGAACTCTCACGGGCTGCGCTTGCCGCTGCTGGACGGCGCGGTATTTGGCCTTGAGTGCCTGGATTTCCGGATCGTCGTCGTCGCTTGACTCGGCGTCGTCCTCGACGTCATTGTTGTTGGAGGTAGAGAGTGCAGCGGAAGAGGCGGAAGCCGCAGCCGCAGTGTCAGCGTCGGTGGTTGATGTCGGAGCAGAGTATACGTCGCCGTGGTCGGGTGCGCGAGCGGGATGCCGCGTTTCTTCGGCCCATTCATAAATGCTATTCTGTTCTCCCACAAAGAGTCGTTAGTTGAGGAACGCCAGGCACACAAAAAACTCCCCGGATCGTACCTCGGCCTCCTCCTTCTCCTGCCGCTTCAAACCCTCGACCCGCTCGCGGTCCTGCCGTTCCACCTCCATTTGCTGCCTGACCAAAAAACGGTGCCGTGCCCACTTTTCCGACTCGCGCTGTTTCCGCTCCTCTTCTTGCCGGGCGAGGTATCGCGTCTCGGCGTCCTGCCGCCGTTGCCGCACGTCGGCCGCCGACGGCGGATCGTACTTGGCCGTGCCCCATGTCGCAGGCTCTTTCTGTTCGTCATTGGGCCGGCGTTCAGACGAAGAGGCGATTGGGCGAGAATCAAATTCTCTGGAACGCACCTTGACGAGCGCAAACGAGACGATTGAATTGGCAATCGCCGCGGCCGACGCCGTGTCGTCGACGGCGTGCGCGAGATCGAGCTCGAAAAAGTAGAGCGCCGCGTGCGCCTTGACGTAGACGTCGTTGGCTACAGCGTCGTGAAGCTCTTATCAGGTATGATGCGTGACGCGCAAGCGCGGGCGGCAAGCGGTACCATAAATATCGGCCGCCTTAGCCGAGATCGGAGCGGGTCATGGCACGTCGATGAACGCATGCGTGTCGGTTTCGTGGAAGTCGTAGTTGCGCATGAGCAGGGGCGGCATGATGGTCGTTGGTCACAGGTTGGTGGTTGCGAGCAGATGATGGGTGGTCGGTGGTTGTTGCCGTTGACGAGTGCAAGCTTGCGTGTTGAGATTGCTGTGCAGCTTATCGCTGCGGCTTTCGCGACTGTCAAGCTGCTGTTGATGTGGGTGTCGTTACAGCTGCAGCGATGATGGAGAGGGCGAGGGGGATGGGAAGAGAGGAGGACGGAGGAGAGCGACATCAGACATAAGAGATCTGCAAGATGACATGTGACCGCGTCGAGATGACAGCTTCTCTCCCAACACGCCGTTCTGTTCTTGGCATGCCTCTGCCAACCATCCCCCTCGGCGACCAGCACGACCAGCTTGGAACCAACAAAGACGTTTATGCAAGACACGCGCTGCAGCGACCCACCGACCCAATACACCTACCGATGAACGGAAACAAAACGAAACGAAATCCAAATCGAGCAAAGCCGCGTCTTCCCAACCCACTCGCAAGCCTTACTTGCCGCCGGCAATCGCCTGCACCTCAGCGAGCAGGTCGGCCTTGAACTTGAGCAAGACATCCACTTCATTCGCGACCGTCGTCGCGTCGGCCTTGGCCGTTTTCAGTGTCTTGACCTTCTCCCCCTGTGCCGCCACCTTGGCCTGCAACTCGCGCGCGGCCGGCGTGATCTTGGCCGGATCCATCTTCTCCAACAACTTGACCGGATCTGCCGCCTTTTTCGCGGCCGCCGCCTTCTTGGCCGCCTTCTTATCGACCGCCGGCGCCGCATCCGCCGAGTTGCCACCGGCCGTCTGCCCGCCGTACTTGGCGCGGAACTCGCCCTCCAACTTCTCGTCAATGCGCTTGAACAGGTACTCGGGCTTGCCAATCGCGTGCGACGACTCGGCCGCGAGCAGCGGGCCGGCCGCAAACGACGCGGGGTACTTGGGCTGCGGCGCGTTCAGCTGCCGCGCAATCGACGCGGCAGTCGCGGGCATGTACGGGTAGAAGAGTGCGGCCAGCAAGTAAGCCACGTTGGCCGCGTGCCCGAGCACCTGCGCGCACCGCTTCGGATCGGCCGCATGCAACGCGTTATCGAGCTTGTTATCCTGCAAGTACTGGTTCCCGCGCGCCGAGACGGCCATGGCCAATTGCAGACCGTGCCGGATCTTGACGTTCTCAAGCGCGTCGAGGTACTGCGTGAGCAGCGCGTCAATGTCGGCGACAAGCTGGATATCGACCGAGTGCACGGCCCACTCAAACGCCGGCAAGACCGACGCGTATTTCGGCGACGCGACAAACTTGACGACGCGGTTCACGAAATTGCCGAGGTTGTTGAGCAACTCGTTGTTGTTGCGCGCGATAAAGTCCTTCCACGAGAAATCCGAGTCGGACGTTTCTGGCCGGTTCGCAAACAGGTAGTACCGCCAGACCGAAACGGGAATGCCCGTGTCGCGCACGTTCGACCCAAACACACCCGTCTTGCGCGACTTGGAGAATTTCCCGCCTTCGTAGTTCAAGTACTCAGTCGTCGAGACATGGTGCAAGAGCGTCCAGTCTTCGCGCGTCGCCAGCAACGACGACGGGAAAATCACCGTGTGGAACGGAATGTTGTCCTTGCCCATAAACTGGTAGAGCTGCACGTCCTTTGGGTTCTTCCACCACCGTTCCCACTCCGGGGTCAAGTTGGCCGTGATCGACGGGTAACCGATGGGAGCGTCGAACCAGACGTAGAACACCTTATCCGTGAACCCTTCGAGCGGCACGGGCGTGCCCCACTTCAAGTCGCGCGTGATGCACCGCGGCTTGAGCCCTTCCTTGAGCCACCCGCGCGTGATCGCAATCGAATTGGCCGACCATTTCCCAAGCGCCGACTTGGTATCGACAAACTCGGTCAATTCCGGCGTCAGCTTGGGCAGGTCCAGGAACAGGTGCGTGGTCTCGCGCGTCACGGGCTTGCTCCCGTCCAGCTTGCACCGCGGTTGGATCAAGTCGGCCGCGTTCAACAGCTTCTGGCACGCGTCGCACTGGTCGCCTCGCGCGTCGGTGAACTTGCAGTGTGGGCAAGTGCCCTCGACGTACCTGTCGGCCAAGAACCGCTGGCAGGTCTCGCAGTAGAGCTGCGTGAGCGTGTCGCGCGTGACGAACCCGTTGGCCTCGACCTTGTTGAAGATATCCTGCGCGATCGTGGTCTGCTGCGGGGTCGTGGTACGCCCAAACAGGTCGAAATCGATTTCAAACAGCTCGTAGATCGACTTGTGCAGCGCGTGGTACTTGTCGCACAGCGCCTGGCAACTCACGCCCTCCTCGAGCGCCTTGGTTTCCGTGGCCGTGCCGTACTCGTCGGTGCCGCACACGTAGAGTGTGTTGTACCCGCGCAGGCGAGCGAAACGGGCGTAGGCATCGGCCGAGAGCACGCAGCCAATAATGTTGCCGAGATGCGGTTCGTTGTTGACGTAGGGCAGCGCCGAGGTGACGAGCACGTTGCGCTGGCCGGGCACGGGCAGGCTATTGGACGGAAAACCCGTTGGTGTTAGCGGATCGTGGGGCGCTCTGAGCGACCCCGGTCGTCAAGAGGCATACGGGACGGCCTTGGAGCGCACGAACGGCGTGGCGCGCTTTGTCGTCGACATGATGATGAGCGGGTGCAAAGTGTGCGGATGGTGCGGATCGGCGAGCGGCACGGGGGTGCTCGACAGGAGGCTGGCAAGTGGTGGTCGGTCCGGCGATAAAACTGCAATGAGTTGCGGCAGGTTGCGGTCCTTGTCGTCGCCGTGCTTTTGGTCCTTGAGCGAGGTGCCGTGCTTGCAGCGGTTGCGTTTGGCGCGTCGTCAGCGTGATCAGCCGCCGCCAAAATGGAGCTTCAATAGCCCCCCAAAATGGCGCGATCTGGTCTTTGCTTCGCGTGGACACATGTGAGCTGTTGACTCGCGCTTCCTCTCAAATCCCGCCAAATCGAAAAATCAAAACCCCACCCACTTCTATACCACGGCCACCCGAAAACAAGAGAAAACGCAAGCAGAACACACACGACAACAGAACTGCCGAACCAAAAAGAAAGAATCAACGACACGCCCGCACTCCTGCTTCTCCATCCCCTAGCGCCCCTAGGTCCCCTCCCTCCTCTCTCTTTCCTCCGATCCTCGACGTTTACACGCCGCCCGGTTGTGCCGACGCCGCCGGCTGCGCAGCGGGGGGCGCCTGCATCACGATCGTACCCGCGGGCATGCCCTGCATCGTGTAGGCCTGCATCGGCTGCGCAACCCCGGCCTGGTACTGCGCCGGTACTTGCTGGTACGACTGGTACGTCGGCGCCTGCACGTAGTACGGGTGCGGCGGTGGTGGCGGGTGCGCCTGCGCCGGCTGGTGCTGCTGGATCGCGTAGTACTGTGGCGGCTGGCCGGGTGCGGTCGGGGCCGCCGCGTACATGACGACTGTGGGCTGTTGCTGCTGCGGTTGCTGTTGTTGGAACTGCTGCTGCTGCGGGGCTTGGTACTGCGACTGGAACTGATACTGCTGCTGCTGCGGTTGTTGCTGGAACGTCGGCGGTTGTTGCACTTGATACTGCGGCTGAAGGAACGGCGACTGCTGCATCGGCTGTTGTTGCTGCACCGGCTGCTGCGACTGTTGCGGAATCGGCGCGAGCGACGGCGTGATCATGGTCGGGCTCAAGCTCGCGCTTGCCCCACTCATACTCGCCGTCGTCGCCGTCGTAACCCACTGCTGCGCCGGCGGAATCAGCAACTGCTCGAGCCCATCCACCGCGTCCGTCGACACCACCCCCGCCGCGGCCCCATTCGGCGACGGCCCCGAAACCATGGCCGTCATCGTAATCTCCGGTGTCGTCGACGCGGCCGGAAACACGTGCGGCAAATTAGCAAACACCATCTGCTGCTGCTGGTCAGCAACCGCATCGGCACGCAACGGCGTGGGCGGCTGCATCTGCTGCATCTGCTGGTGCTGCTGCTCGCGCAACACGGCCGGCGCAACCATCAGAGTCCCGACCGTATGGGACGGCAACGTCAACAACGTATCCATTTGCCGATCGAGGTCGGCCATTTCGGGCGGTTCCACACCGAGCTGCCTTAGCGCCTGCTCGAGCTCGCGGTGCCGGTCGCGCGCCTGCGCAAGCAACCGCTGCAAGTCGCCGACGTAATCGACGGCTTTCCTTAAGATCTGGCCCTTGTGCGCCTTGGCCGTACTCGCGTCACTGCCCGTATAGGTCTCCGGTAACAATAGCCCCATTTCCTGGATCCGCTCGTTGATGTTGTCCCGCCGACGCCGTTCCACAGCGTTGTGCGACTCCCGCCGCCGGCGCCGTTTCTCGTGCAGGACCTGGACGGACTTGAGCGGAAGCGACGACGCGGCGGCTGCGGCGGCCGCGGATGCGCCGGCCGCACCCGTCGGTGCGGTCGACGCGAGCGCCGCCGCCAAATGATCGTCGTCACCCGCCGACGTGCCGAGCATCGCAGTACTCCCAACGGAACTGCCCGTCGCGTCCCAGAACGACGTGGCCAACGGCGAATGCACGCCCGGCTGCGTCGCGTGGTGCCGGAACGCCGACGCCGGGACCGACCCGATCCGAAGTGCTTCCGCGCGAGTCGTGCCGCGTGGAGTCCCTGGTGTGCGGCCAAGACTCATCCATGATGCCGCCGTGGAAGAGACGGCGGGCGGGCCGCTTGATGCGATACTGCCACTACCGTCGGCCGTTGGCCAGTGCGGGGTGGTTGGGGTGGTCGGCGCGTCGACGAGCATCGGCGAGGAGGTATTGAACGGCTGCGCCTGCAGGTGCGCGGCGGTCGGCGGCGCGAGCATGCTCTGGAACTGGTTTGACGACGACGGGGTCGGGTCGCTCGGGATGAAGAAACCTTCCTGCACTTTGACCGGCGCGAGGTGCGATGCGGTCGAACTCGCGGCAGATGCGGGTCGTGGTAAGCTCGGGGACGGCGGCGGGACCGACGAGGCCGTGGTGAAGAACCCGTGCGACTGTTGCTGGAGGCTCGTGGAGAGTAAGGATGACATGGTTGCGGGCGTCGGCGTGCCGGCGTGGTACTGCGGCTGTTGGTACGGTTGCGGCTGCTGCGACGGTTGTTGCAGTTGTGACTGCTGGAGCGCGAGCAGCTCGTGCGGCGTCATGGTCGCAAACCCGCCGGCGCCGGCGGCGGGGGCCAACGCGGGCGACTGGTGGGGTGCGGCGAACATGTGCGCGGTCGGCTGTTGCTGCTGCTGTTGTTGCTGCGGCGGTGGCGCGCCTGTGGCCAGGCCAAAGAAACTGCTCATTGTTGACGTGTTGTTGCGTCGCTTCGAATGCTGGCCGAGAGTTGAACGTGAGCGATGCACTTGAGAGAGCGGGGACTGCGTTTGCGGTGAGCCGTGCGTGCGATGGTATCGCCTGGTCGTCGGGTGCACTACGAGTCGGTGCGGCGACGGCGGCGGCGGCGCGGTCCAGAGCCGTCTATCGGGCGAGGTCGTGGTCGAGAGGGGAGCGCAATGCGCCAAGTCGTGCGCGGGCGAGCGGTGGGGAGCGTGGACGGGATGGGGGCGTGGTCGTGCGTCGTGACGGCGTCGTTGTCGTGGGCACTTTGGATGGGGCAGCGGCAGCCAGAAGCAAAGCAAGAGCCAAGCAACCAAAGCACCCAGCCGTGCTGGACCCAAAACGGGCATCTGCCTGCGCCTTGTATTGATGCAGGCTCGGCGATCGATCCCTGGCCGGCGCTGGCCATTCTTCTTCTGACACTCGGCACCAGCCTGGCTCAGTTCACGGCATGGTGCTGTCGCCGACTGTTGTGCCTTGCCTCAGCTCGATCACGTACGCGGCTGCAGCAAGCATCAAGCATACCGACTACGGCCGGCCATTTCGCAAAGGCGCTCCATCCACCCAAGGGCTTGCGACTGCATAACATACTGCTCTCTGGTGTTACAACAAAGGAGTCAACGGGATGCATAGCAAACCAATATCGGCTGTTAGCAGAAAACAGAGCCTCCTATTTATTCTATTTCGAACTCCCAAGACATGAATTCAAGCTGGTGGAAAATATACTCAACCGCTGCAAAACGATCCGACTTGCTAAGCGGCGCCACCATTCGCGCATCAGAAATGGCGCGACATGTAGCCTGGTGCACATACGCCAGAATTCCTCGCGGAACGCACCATAACCACATGCACCTGGATGCCGCTGAGCAAGCCCCGTCGCATACTCCAAGGTGCTCTCGCCATACTCCTGGCAGAGCGACGCCATGACCTGGAAGACGCGCCGAATTGCGTAGTCGACCATGTTCACGACCTGCATCCCGTCCATGATGGGGACGCTCGTGAAATACGACCCAATATAGCCGAAATCAATCGACCCGTTTTGTGCAAGTAATTGGTGCGACCGTGATTTCGATGACGAACGGAGATGCGTGAGAAACGCCTTGCGCAAATCAAAGTGCTGGTAGTCCACATCTGCCTCTTCCATGTCCTTCCACCGCTTGCCTGGGACGTTAGCCCACAAGGTAATTTGGAACCAGTATTTTTCCGGATCCTCGAGCGCAGTCTCCCTAAAATGACCGGGGAACGCCCATTCGAGCTTGGCCCAGGCAACACCAGTCGCTCGGTGGACAAAGTACTCGACCGGGTGCTCAACGTCCCAAAAAACGGCAAAGCGCCATTGTGCCATTGCTGCACGTCAAACTCGTCCGGGAAGGTCAAAGGGACGCCGCGGCAAATGTGGACGACATCACGCCAAGTGAGCAAGCTGTCGTGCACACTGCAATAAGTGGAAAAAATCAAAAGAGACGTACTCGGCTTTATCAACTGCGCGATTTGCTAACATCATGGGTGTTCGACGCAGGACCATTTGCAACGCGTTGATTGTCCATGACCGACCTGGAAAGATGCCTATGTTCCCGCTTGCCTCGATGGCGGCGGTGGCGGCGGCGGCGACGTCCGTGGGGAGAACGAGCGAGTGGGTCAGCCAGCTGGCTGGGTTGGTCGGCAATCGAGTCGAGGCTGACAGGGGCAGCGCTTGATGTTACAGTTCCAGAAGCGTGGCCAGCATGTCGAGCATCAACCTCTTGCTCTTGTAGTTTGCTGTCAGGAGCAGGACGACAGGCCCGACCTTGCGCTTGGCGGGTGTATTGGGCTTGAGGTTGCATCATTGCCGGACCGTCGAGGTTGTTGGGCGTGGCCACTGCAGGACGAGATTTGGGGAAGGGATGGTGCTTGAGTAGGTAGCACAACAGAGCTAGTTTGCGTGAGAGCAGCAGAGGAGGAAGTTATCCAAGTCGGGAAAGACCTCTCTCTATAACCAAGGGCTGTTAGGCAATGTTGGTTTGGGAATGGCTTCTGTTCAAGAAAGGTGCGTTGGGGGCGCAGAAAATGATTAGTCTCACGCTTGAGGGGGTACGTCAAAACATTCTTCCTGATCAGAATGTGCTCTGTGTTCCCGGCAGTTGTCGTCGCGATGCGTTTCGTCGTTCTCCACCCAATCATGGTGCGACTCGGCGTGGCTGCATCGGTCTTTGCGAACGTTTCGAGGGCAGGGCCGAACGACAGACAGCTCATCCACGGCCGCACCGCATCAAAAGCGCGGGAATTTGAAGGGTTCATTTCAAACAGGACACGAACTGGAATAATGTGCTAAATACACGCGCGCACGCCGCCAAACGGGCTTACTGCAACAGGGCCAAGACCGTCACCCCCTCTTGAGGGCCGGCCTCCCATCACGCGCACCACGCGCGCCCCTCCACCCCCACCACTCTACTTGGCCGCCGCCGCTTCTGCGGCCTCAATCTTCTTGGCCTCGAGAAACACGCGCTTCAAGTCGAGCAACGCCTCGGTCAAGTAATGCCGCAACTGATCGCCACCGACGCCGCGGCGCGACGTGATATTGACATGAATCGAGTCGTCGAGCACCATATACGCGAGCCCGTAACCGTCCGGCACGACCTGGCCCCACCCGTACCCGTCGTACCACGGCGACGAGAGCTGCGATGTCGACAGTGTCCAGTGGCAGGTCGCGGCAAACGCTGGGTCCGTGAACAGCGGCGGCGTCGGCTCGTCCGAATGCACGAGCATGCGCAGGCCCATCAAGTGCCGGTCCACACCGAGCCCGTTACACGCCTCCTTCATGTATTTGACCTGGTTCGCAATCGCCTCGCGCGCGAGCGCCACCTTAGCCGTGGCCGGCACGTCTGTGTCCTCCATGGCCTTGACGAGCTCGACCGACGCGACCGAGACGGTGCGTCCTGTTTCGGTGCGTCCGTGCAAGAACTTGCGCGTCTGTGCCGTCTCGTACATGGGCGCGGTATGGCCGTACATCTTGTAATACGCGAGTTGCAACGCCATTTGCACGAACCCGTCGGGCGACACCTTGAACGTCTTGATCGTTTCCTTGCCGTACCCGTCCCAGGCCATCACAAACAGGTCGTGGTGCGCGACATCCGTATCGAACCGCACCTCGGCTTCCCGCACGGCCTGGGCCAGACGGGACGTGACCATGAACTCGATCTTGGTCAGTGGCGGCAGCGTCGACTCGAGCACGGGACGCGCGTCGTGGCCGACCTGCACCGCCGGCAATCCCGCCGCACGTTTCGCAATCCATTCGGCAAGGCGGCCCGTCGGGGTCGCGTCCATCATGGCGTGTTCGCCATTGAGCGCGGCTTTGCCGTTGGCCCAGACGATCAGTTGCACGGGCTTGTCGAACCACCGGTTGCGGCCGTCGCCGTGCCATGCGGCGCGTGCCACTTGGGAGCGGGTCACGGGTGCCGAGTCGTCGAGGCACAGCACAAACGCCGACGATTCAATCGCCTCGAGCGCGGCCTGGTTGCCAGGGATCGCGGCGAGTTGACCGTGTACGGCCGCCCACGTGTCGCGGTGCGCGGTCGTCAGTGCGCCGATGGCGAGTTCCGTGTGTGTGCCCGCGAGTTCCACGATACGGTCGAGTTGGCTAATCGGCATGGGGCGGAGTTATCAGTTTCGCACGGCGACCAAAGTAGGAAAGCGAACGGCGGGAATGGATTATTGCGGATGCGTACACGTAGATTTCCTCGGGCGTGAGCAACTCACCGTCGCGGTGCATTAAGTCCATAACAAAAAACTGGTTTTTCCGAATCACGACGACCGTCGGGTGGGTCTCCGGGTCGTACGACTTGTAGGTATCGCGCGGTGCCGCGGGCACACGGCACGAATGAAACATGTAGTGGTACTGCTTGGAGCACAGCGGGATCCCGCCGCGCATCATTTCGGGCTCGAGCGACTCGCTATTGACAATCAAACGCCGCACGTCAGAATATCTGGCAGTATCTCGCACCACCCCCCCCCCCTCCCCAACACCACCAGTCGCAAAAACGCCAAAAATGCAAAACGTACTCGAGCACTTTAGCGCGAAACTCGGCCGTCGCATGCACCAACGCGGCGGCACGCGCGAGGGGCTTATTCCGCACGCGGCGGTCATCCACCATGTGAATGAAGTAGTTGACATTGAGCACGACAGGGTCGCGGTACCCGAGGTAGGCCACGTCGTTCCACCATTCGGCCAGCCACGACGTGCCGCGAGCGTTACACTCTTGCGCGCGCGCGAGCAGCCGCTCCTGCAGTTCCGGGCCTTGGTTGGCGAGAAACTCGGCGACAACGGACTCGGTCTGCGCGTAGCTGGCATCATCGACGTGCGGGCGCACGGTTTGCAGGTACTTTTTCAAGGTCGCGTCGAGATCCGGAACGGGCAGGGGGGGCAGTGACGACTGCTGCGCGTAGAGCGGGCCGCGAGGGACGGGTTCGGCGACGGCTTCGGGTTCCGGTTCAGGCGCGGTCTCGGTTTCGGGTTCGACTTGGCGGTCGGTGCCGTTGCGCGCGTCTTGCGACTCAGGTACGGGTTCCACATCGACATGGCCGTCATGGCCGTTGGCGGCGGGCTCGGCAGACGCCTCTTCGCCGTCGTGGTGCGCGCCATTGGCGCCGTTAGCCTCTTGCGTAGCGTCGGCGTCGGCCTGAGCAGCGGCAGCCTTGAGCGGGTGCGTCTCCGCGTCGGGCGCAGCGTCGGCGTGGTCCGTGGGCGGGTCCAGGTTGATGTCGGTCATGGTTTATCACGAGCAGGTGGAGCGCGAAGAGAGAGAGCGGAAAAGTTGGGGAGAGCGGGCGCGCGTGGGGTCCGCTTTTCGGTTGAGCGTCGAGAACGTGTCGAGAGCAAAGAGCGAGCGCGCAGATGGAGGGAGGGAGGAGCGACTGGTGGCTCGCCTCGCGAAAAGGGGCGGGCCGGAACGGCGGCGTCTGCAGGTTGTAAATACATGCTAAACTGGCCCTGCACGCTGCCGCGGTGGCGGCGCGTCCCGCACCGCTGCTGTGCAACACGACTGAACGTCGACCCCGAATTTGGTGGTGCTTGATTTATTTTTCGAACGCGCGGGGGGAACACGCGTGTCGGGCAAGGCCGGAACGGTACGTTGAACGAACGGGGTCTCCACCGGCGTTCAACTTGCCCTGCTCTGGCGTGAACGGCGACCCGGCCAAACGGGCACGGCCGGCTCCAGCCGTGGTCATGAGGCCGCTCGGCGTACGTAGCGTACGCTTGCGTGCACTCTGTCCGCGCGGTGGGCACCGGAAAAATGGCGGGCGACGTTGGAGTGGCGTAGGAGGCGAAGGACGTGGAGGGGAGTGGGAGAGCAGCAGCGTCAAAATGCGGAAGTGATATCTGATGGATTTTTACGTAAAGGTCAGTCTTGCCGCGAGACGAACGCGCGAGACGCGTTGCCCGCTCAGCTCTCCCACCTCGACGCGAGCGTCGACGGGAGACGTGCCCGCTGCGCGCTCCCACCTCGGCACCAACCTTCGTGTGCCTTTTGTGCTCGGATCTCCGTGCGCACTGTCCGCGGTCCGCAGTTTGCTCTCCGTGCACGCCCGCTCTGGGCACACCAACACCAGCTGACCGACCACCACTGACTGCCACCGCACAAAGCCGGCGCGCACCCCGCATCCGCTCCTTCTCTTCGCTGCTTCCGAGCTGCTCTCTTTTTGCCCCCAATCTTCTTCCGCGGTCGACGCTTTCGGACCACTCGACCGCTCGACTTGATCTCAAGCGACTTTCGTCTCGCAACGTCCTCCACAATCATCATTTGTCCCGCCATCTCCACTCATCATCTTCCGACCATGCCTTCGACAACCTCCCTATCACTCGCCCTCCTCGCGGCCGTCGTCCTCGCCGCATCCCTCGCGACCGTCGCCGACGCGCACGCGCGCCTGCTCACACCCGAAGCACGGTCGCCCGGGTTCTGTGCGTCCGCCGACAACTGCGAGCCGTGCGGGTTCGTACCGAAAGCCGGTGCACGACCAGCGGCCAACGTTTACGCACGCGGCCAACCGGTGCCCGTCTCATGGTCGCGCAACAACCACCCCGCCGGGTTTGTGCGCTTTTCGATCATACCATTCGATTCGGACACTACGTTTTCCAATTTCGAGAAGAACGTAGTGCTCTACACGTGCCACGAGTCGACGTGCAAGTCGGGCGATCCGCGCGACTTGAATGGGCCGGACCCGATCCCGGGCACGCCGGATTCGAATCCGTGTAACGCAACGGTGACGGTGCCAGCGTACCTCAAGGACGGGTACGTTTGCGCGCGCTCTCTCTCATTGCCACGGCAGGTACCGGACACTACGACTGACGCCGCGGCCTTCCCACACCAACTCTAGGCAATACACGATGCAATGGATGTGGTTCTCGGGCGCGTCCTACTACGGCCAGCCCGACCGTGGCCTTTCCGACTGGTCCGGGTGCCACGACTTCACCGTGCGCGGCGGCGCGCCGGTCGTCGCGAAACCGACAGGCACCTGCCCGCAGTTCCTCGGCGGAGACGCAGCCAACCCAACCGACCGCACGCAGTGCCGGTACTTTGGCACGCCCGCGCCGTTCAAGTGCATGCCCGAAGGATGCTATGGCAGCTACAAGTCTGGGATTCCGTCTGCCCTTGCCGAGTGTCGCGCCGGACTGGCTGGGCATTTTTCTGCGATTCCCGCGGCAAAGCCGGTGATCACGTCGTCGTCGATGACGTTCGCGGCGCCGGGCGTGACGAAAACGCCCGTTTTCACGGCGCCCGCGAAGCCGGCAGCGACAACAACGACGATTCCTGCGGCCGTGCCGATCGCGACCAAGGTCCCGGTGGTGCCCGCCGTGCCCGTGACCAAGCCGCCTGTCAAGGTCGTCCCGACGCCGACGCCCGTACCCGCTCCCGTTTCCAAGCCCGTGGTGAACAAGCCGGTGACCCCGCCGGGCAAGGCCAAGGCCAAGCCGACGCCGGTGCCCGCACCCAAGGCCGCCGCTATGAAGCCGCCGCTCACGCCGGCCCACCGCACGGTGATCCGGATCATGGCCAAGCAGATGATCAAGGGCGCGTTGCAGCCGCGCGCGAACGGGTCAACTGCAACCGACGACGCGCCGGTGCCAACAGAGGCGGTGGACGAGTACGCCGACGTGCCGTCGGACGTAATCGAGGACGTGGTGGCAGTGCCCGCGGAGGCGGCTGACGGCGACGCGGGGGAGGCCCCGGTGGGGTAGTGGGCAACGTGATGATGCTAATGATGATGGCGACCGACGTGATGTGCGATTAGGACGATGGTGACGACAACTCGTTTGTGATCCCACCCTAGCTCTGTCTCTCTTTTCCGCAACACGCCGACGTGCAGCTCACTCGAATCCCTTTTCTTCCTGTCCTCTTGCCACGCTCATTGTCATGCACGTTTGTACCATTCCCACGATCCGCAATCCATTCAATTAAATCATGCTTTGCAGACTTTTCGGTCGCGATGTCCTCCAATCTCGCGGCCTCGGCCCGCCTACACGTTTCCTCCGTAAAGGCCTCCCTGATCGACACGATCCTTCGTCGTACCAGAACAAAAGGAAACAAAAGACACGCTTTATCCAAGCCCCACGTCCATCGACAGTCGCGCCCATTCCTTCACTTGGACCCAAACGTCATGCTCTTGCCACCCGCCTTACTCTTTCCTCCGGACCGTGCCGGCTTAGGCCCACTTCTCCCCCCACCCGGCTGCTCGAGGTACGGGTGCCACCCTTTGCTCTCCTTATCATTCTTGCTCTTCTTCCCCGGTGGCGGTTGTGCGGCATCCGTGGAAATGGGTGCCGCGGCGGACCCAAAATCGTACTTGACCGTCTGCTCCGCGGGCAACTTGCGCTTCTTGCCCTTACCCTTTCCCGCGGCAGCGTTGGGTGCAACAACCATCACGTCCGGCAACGTCTGCTCACTTTCGGTCTCGGGCGTTGACGCCTCCTCCTCCTCGCCGGCGACCGCGGAAGCTGCAGAACTCGCCCGCGCCGCCTTGGGCACAAACACGTGCGTGCCCGGGGGCTCGTGCGGTGCCCTCGTCGTCGCCGGCTCGACCTCCTCGCGCTTCTCCTGCTCGCCGAGCCACAATTTCGGCAACAGGGCCTCGACGGTGACGAGCATCGCCTCGATCTGCTTGACGACATTTGCCGTCTCCGGCTTTGCCGTACTCGCGAGCACACGCGGTGCGCTACCCCAGAAGGACGACCGGTGCACGGCCGCGACAGCCACGGGCGTATGTTTGCGCACGTACGGCTCGACATCCACCTCTTCTACGACCCGCGCCGCGTTGGCCGCCGCATCGTCATCGAACCGCACGTGGGTCGGCGCGGGCATTGGCGGGACGGGGACCGGCACGTTCGCGTCGGCGAGAAGGGCGACGCGGTCGTTCACTTGCCGGATCAGCAATGCGATATCCGCGGCGTAGGTGCGCACGAGCGGCGGGATCGGCGTGCAGCACGCGAGGACGGCGGTTGGGTCCGTGGGGCCGACATCGGCGAGCGTGAAGAGCATATGGTTGGGGAGGACGTACTTGGTGGACTCGTCTTCGTCGCGCGCAATCTCGTCGCGCCACTGGTGCAGCGCCTTGAATGCCTCGAACGCGCGTTTCGTGAGCGGTTTGTTGTACTTGGTGTACAACCCGAACCAGCCCTCCGACCCGAGCCCAGACTCGGCGTCATAGCGGTCCTTGTGGTGCACCTTGAGCGCCGTCTCGTTGGATTGCCGCAAGGTCGCGCGCATCAGGTTGTGTGTCGCCGCGTCGCCCTGGAGCAGCAGTTCCGTGCGCATCTTGTCGTAGATGTAGAGCAGGTAGTGCGTGTCGGTGCGCGCGTACCGCACCATGTCCTGCGGCAATGGGCGAATCCGCCAGTCGGCGAGCTGGTACTTCTTATCGGCGTCGACGTGGCAATAGTGCTTGAGCAAGTACGCGAGCGAGTGGGCCGGGAACCGCAGGATCTTGGTCGCGTGGTACGTGTCAAACAAATTCACGAGGTACAAGCCGAGATCGCGCTGCAGCCAAATCACGTCCGACTCGGCGCCGTGCAGGACCTTGACGATTTTCGGGTCGGCAAAGACCGTGTTGAGCCGGTGCAGGTCGACCCGCAGCGTTAGCGTATCGACGAGGAAATCTTCGGTGCGCGTGCTGACCTGCATCAGGCACAGGAACCCGAAGTACGACCGGTACGAGTGGTGTTCCAAGTCAATCGCGATCACGGGCTCGGCAGCAAGTTTCTCAACCATTTTCTCGAGCGCGGCCACGGTATCGACCCACGTGCACGGCGTGCTCTCGAGCGACGCCGGCATTTCCGGTTCCGTCTCGGGCAACGCAAACATGGTCTCCGGGTACTCGAGGGTGGCAATCTCGTGCGTGTAGGGGTGCGGGAAAACGTGGTCGACGGGCTGGTCGGGCATTTCCTCGACGGGCACGCCAAAATCGAGCGGGACTTTCGCGTGCGGCTTTTCCTTGAGTTTGGGAATGAACGGCACCGTCTTGGAATTGTCCACGTCGGCCTTAAACTGTTCCTGCGGCCGCGCAATCAACGCGCCATGCACGACATTCAATGTGCGGTCGCGCTGCTTGATCGAGGCGACCATAGGCGTCGCATTCGCCGCGGCGTGCTGGGCCTTACGGCCATAGAGGTCGTCGAGCGCGTGGTCGGCGCGGTCGAGCGCCTGGTCCACGACCTCGACGGCAGCGAGCCACCGGTCCTGCACGTCGACCGCATTACTGAAGGGCTTGATTTTGGTCTCGCCTGCAAGGTACTTGAAGAGCTGGTTCGAGACTTGCAGTAAAGCGAGCGAGGTCGCCGACAGGTCGCGCGCGAATTGCGGGTCCTCGGCTTTACGCAGAAGCAGGGCCTCGGGGTTCAAGGGGGCCGTGGCGCGCGTCACGCGCGTCACTTCGCCGAGGAGACGTTGCCGGATCGCGGGTATGCGTGGGGCCGAGTCGGGCGCGGTGCCGCAGTCGGCGGGGGTGGGTGGGGTCGACGCCATTGGAGGTCGCGATGAGACGGGTCCAGCGGGGGATAACGATCGGTGCGACACGTTTCTTAAAGTCCTGGTGCCGACGTGCTTGGTGGCTGTGCGCGTGTGGTCGTGCTCGACGTGCTGGGTTGTGGCGGAGTGGGTGATCGGGAGCAGGTAAGAGTGCGCGGTGGCCAGCCGTGCGCACGTGCCTCGTTGCCGCTGAGACGCGTCGTTGTCGTACAGGCGACAACGCGCAAAAATCAATACCCCGCCTGTCGACGATCTGCAAATCAGCCTGACAACCCGACCACCATTCGACATCCACATCAACTGGACGCATAATCAGCACCATGGACGGCCTGCTCGACCGCTTGCGGCTGCTCAAGTACTCGACCACCTTCTGCCCCGAAAAGGGTCTGCGGCCCTTGACGCCCGGCTTCTTCACGCTGCCGCAACCCAACGTCAACGTCCAGCTGCACTACTTCCACGTTTTGTTCGCGTGGCTCGCCAACCAAGCCGGTGATGCGTTTAGTCCACCGGGCGAGCTCGACGACCCAAACCAGACGGCTACCAACATTGCCGCCGTCTTGAAAAATGCCGGCGTGCCGGGCGATTTTGCCGTCACGAAATTACGGCAGGGGCACGGCGAGGCCGTCCTGCAAGCACTCACGGGAATGGCTGATCGCGTGCTGAAAGTGCGCGGGTACCAGTTCAAGAAGCCCGTGTTATCGAGCGAAGAGTACTCTACATTCGAGTACCGCATGTGCGGCTCGCTCCTTTTTCTGACGCAAGCCTTGTCCATCTAGCACATTCGAGGAAGCCGAGGCCGACGACGATGCCGAAGTGCGCATCGACGACATTGAAGAAGCGCTCGCGGGCGACGGCGACGCTGGCAGCGACGACGACCACGACGACCACGACGTGCTCGGCGCGTTCGCACCCGCCATGATCCGCGCACCGACGCGTCCGGTCCTCCGCGCCGGCGGCAGTATGGTACAGACTTCGGTCAGCGGTCTGCGCACATCGCACGCATTCGTCCCACCCGTCGACGCGGCAGCTTGGCAGGCCGAGCTCGACCGCGTAACGCCTTTACTCAAGGTACAGCTCACGACCGACCACAAGGACTGGCGCATGCATCTCGCGCACTTGCAGCAGTACCAGGGCGCGATTGCCGCGGTCGCTGGACCCACGCGCGACCAGCTGGCCAAGTTGAACAAGGAGATTGAGCAGACGCTCGATAAGATCGAGTCGCGCGAAAAGTACATCAATGCGCAGTTTGAGACGCTCGTCGACGAGCACCGCGGCGTGCAGCAGGCGCTGAGTGGGCTGAAGCAAAAGTATAATGCCAGCAGCGAGCAGATTTCCAAGTTGTCGGCGGAACTCGCGCAGGTGTCGGAGCAGTTGGATACGGTCAAGGTGCGTGTTCCGGTTTCCGTTTCTTCTCGAGCTC
This sequence comes from Allomyces macrogynus ATCC 38327, assembly GCA_000151295.1. Lineage (NCBI taxonomy): Eukaryota > Fungi > Blastocladiomycota > Blastocladiomycetes > Blastocladiales > Blastocladiaceae > Allomyces > Allomyces macrogynus. Next base: position 1,242,473 of record GG745337.1, on the reverse strand, counting down.
GCTTGGCCCAAGCTGACCCTGAGCCTTTCCGATGCTAGGCGCAAATGGACGATCTCGGCAGCGGCATGACTGACTCGAAACCGCTCATCAACATCAAGAGCGCGCTGCAGCGGCTCAAGGCTGAAATCAAGCAAATGGACTTGCGCACGGGCGTGCTCGAGCACACGCTGCTCAACGTGCGGTTGAAAAACAAGGTCACCATGGTCGCGGGCGCGACCGAAGGGACCGCTGGACCGGTACGTTGACGTTGACGTGGCCCGAGCACCGAAACACGTTGGATCGTTGACCAACTCGACACCCTCGCTCTGGTTTTAGTTTCTTTTCGCCATGTGACATGCCGGCTTAGCAATCTTGGCGGGCTGGTCGCGCTGCGTGATGGGCACCAACGACTGTTGCGACTGTGTGAACTTCCGCGCCTTGAAGCAAATACATTTTGTCCAATTGCAGCTCAACTGCGCACCCAACCAACGGCACCCATTTCCCATGAGCAAGCACGGGTGCGTGAAGGAAAGGATTGCTATTGCCGTCGGTGCGGGCGAGGGTGGCGTGGGTGGGCTAAGGGACGGTAAACGTTGGCGTGAAAAGAGGACTTCGACACACAACTATGATGGCAGGGACGCCAACCAAAAGACTGTACTGAGAATTGTCCACCGATCAGCCACGACGCGTGCCCTCGGCACCGTCGACGACTCCGCCGTGCTTCGCCGCCCTTCGTCTTTCCTTTTGGTGAGAACATTGTCAGGCCATGTCCGACGCCATCGAGCATTGTTGAGTACCGCCAAGTACCGTCCAAGCACCGTCGAGCGCCGTCGAGCGCTGCTCATGACTTCGCCAGTGGTGATATACGACGCCACGACTCCGCCTTCTGTGATCCCCGACCTGCGTGGGTCGCCCTCAAAATGATGAGCCCACCCCTCTCCACCGTGTTTTGGACCCTCGAGCTGACGACAAGAGCGTACACCTGAACCCTGTCCCTCGCGAACGATCTTGCCCTGGTGGCCCCACGCGATCCAAACCAAACCACGACGCGCTCGTCGACCATCTGTACCATGACCAAGCGCGCCGCTCTGCGGCACCTGCTCGTCGCCGTGCTCCTGTCCGCGGCGCTGCTCGTGCTCTTGCCATCGACTGCGACCGCCAATCCCCTCGTCAATGCGCCAGACGTTTCGTCGGCAGGCGCCATGACGGATCCGCAACGGTCCGACCCGCGCGCGATGCGGTATCTCAAGGACATGACGATCGGGTCGGCGTTCCAAATTTCGTTTGCCTGCGACTCGACCGACCAGGCGTTCTGTGCCAAGGCCGAGGGCGCCGTGCAGCGTGCCGCACAACGCATCGCGTCTGAATTCAAGTTCCGCCGCATTGTGACGGCGTCGCTCTCCATGTTCTTGCCGTGCGGAACGACCACGCCCGACATCAAGACGTGCCCCGATTACGCGACGCTCGGGTTTGCCCTGAGCACGTCGCGCATTCCCGTGATTCACAAGGATGATGGTTTGACGTACCTGTACCCGTCGCCGCTCCTCAAGCAGCTCGATTTGCCGGGCGTCGCCGAGGGCCAGGTGCCGTGGCCGCAGTACGATATTCTGTCGCAGTTCAATGCGCTCAAGCCGTGGTGGTTCGCGTCGGACAGCAAGGAGATGCCAAAGGAGCAGCGCGACTTGGAGATGGTGGTGACACACGAGCTGTTCCATGGGCTCGGGTTTGGCGACGACTTGGGTCCGTTGCTTTCATTGTTCGCGAAGCGCTTCCACATCGTCGTGTCGCATGCAACTAACTCTCCATTTTGATATTCTCTTCCCGTTTGCTACAGCCATGTCGGTCCTGCTGACCTCCAAAGCCGGCGACATGCTGTTCCCCTACTATGACAGCTACGCGCCCGATCTTGTGCTGCCACCGCTGCGCACCGCCGACACGATGCCGCACAATGGCGAGGTCTTTTACCAATTCACGGCGCCGTCGGTCTGGAACCGGTTCACGTTTCTCGACAACCGCCCGCTGCTCGAGTACTCTAAGGTCTTCAACGACTCGTTCAATGGTCTCGTCAAGTCCAACTCGCCGATCCTCAAGCCAGCTCAGACCAACGGTACCAAGTCGGTCGGGTACACGATCGACAGTGTATTCGCCGCGCTTGAAAAGGACGAGAAGGTCTTGACGCTCATGAAGGCCATGCACACGCTGGGCACGACCGCCAACAAGCTCGAGTTTCGTATCGACGCGTGGCCGCCCGGGTCGAGCCTGAACGTCAAGATCGTGCTCGAGACGGGATTCGACCCGCTGATGGACGGGTCGTCGATTGTGCACACGGCTATGGCCGCGAATACGACCGTCGAGTTTTTGATGGTGGCCGACCAGGCGCAGCGGTCGTTCCCGGGCGCGATTGCCGCAACCAAGGCGCCGAGTTCTGGGATCGGGCCGCTCACCAAGCAGGTGATGCTCGCCATGGGGTACACGGCGGCAGACGCCAAGGATTTCACGTCGCGCAAAGACGTGGCGATGGTGGATCCGCGCGTGCTGAGCTTGTCTCAAGGGACCGCCAAGGCCGCATCAAGTTCGGCTGCGGTGCACGATGTGCGGGGGCCCGTCGTTATGACGGCGATCGTGGCCGTACTGTTGGCCGTGACGGCCGCGTGGTTTTGAGTGGGTTGGAGTCCCCGTGGATGTGTTGTTTATAATGTTGTGGCCGTGTCGGGCGGGTGGAGAGGGTGAGCTGCGGCGCTCCCTAATTTGCTCTTTACTCCGCTCAGCTTTTTATGTTGATCGTTCTACCTACGTGCGCCATTTTTTTTCTTGTTGGCTGTCGATTTTGCCTCCCAATGTAATACGTTCCCCCTTTTTTGCAGTTTGTCTCTTTCGGCCGTAACGTGAGCTGTTGTTGAGACTCGTGTTCAACAGCCACGCACGCATCAACAGCACGGCGACGAGTTGCGTTGACAGAATTGTGAGTGGTGCAATAGTATGGACACATCAACGATGCTTGACCCGCATGCTCAAGTCGCTTGTCTACTCGGCCCTCACGTGCCCACATGTGTACAATTGACGCCGACACGACGTTGCTTTCACAGGGACGCTGACCTCTTTATTCATAAATTGTGGTCGAGTGTAGATCGCACCACTGGTGGCGCTTGGAGCAAAAGTGCCTCGCTGATACTTTTGGATGAATTCTTATGAGGACTCGACATGGCGCAAGGACGTGGCCGCAATGGATCCGCTCGCGCTGCGGGACCCGATTAAGGCGAGATCGGGTGCTGGTTGGAGTGTATCCGAGCAGGCTGGTGTCGACGGCTGCCAACCAGCGTCGACTTTTGGCTGCAATGTTGCAGCTGCAGTGTGGTTTTGAGTCAGGTATCCACTTGGAACTCGCTCCTCCATTCTCTGTCCAATGTATTCCCTAGGGCCGTTCTCCACCCCATCATTTGCTAGTGCTTCGTTAATTCGATCCTTTCCAGCGTCCTGGGCGCGCGTTTTGCTTTTGAGCCTCCCACAGCGCGGTGTTGATCGGGCTTTTCCTGGCCAACGCTCAACATGCCGGGCGCTCTTTTTCCTGGCATTTTTCCCGCTCTGGCCGCGACCTCGCCATCGCGTCGCCTTGGCCACATTCGCGCTATTGTGCCCGAGTCAAGCGGAGTTGAGCAGAACGGCAGCGAGATAAACGCAGGTTCAACGCTCCCCCTCCAATAGATCACGTGTGCTATGGAGGCAGCGCAGGTCAACGCGCCACGGTTGCCGACGTTGCGAACACACTCAACACACTCCACTCCACGCTGCACGTCCTGCACAGCGCTGTTCGGGACCCACTGCCGCGCGAGCCGCGACCGAACCACCACCACCGATTCCGCGCCCACCAACTCGCCGTGGGCCGCTGCCACTGCCCGCATTCCAACGCACCGCGCCCGCTCGCTGCGCTTGGATTCCCGCTCGCTCCACCTGCCCGCGTGCTCGACCTCTGCACGCATCCCGATCCCGGCTCCCGCCCCTGCCCGTCGACCGCACCAACGACCATGGCCGACCCAGCGCCCGACCCGGCGGTCCTTGCCGACCAGGAACGCAAGCTGCTCGACAAGTACGGCAAGCTGCCCATGGCCAAGAAGTCGGTGCTCGGCCACCGGCTCAAGGAACGCAAGTACTTTGACTCGGGCGACTATGCCATGTCCAAGGCCGGGAAATCGTCGCCCAACACGGTCGGGTCCGCGCACCCGACGCCCGATATGATCCCGCACTCGCACCCGGCCACGTCGGTCCCGACCTCGGCCGCGCCACCGGCCGGGACGCTGCCAGGCACGTCGCCCGCCAAGGAGTCGTCGCTCGTCAAGGAGACTTCGGCGCAGGCCGAGGGTGAGGGTGAGGAGGAGGCCGCGCACGAGGAAGACGCGTGAGCGGGTCGTGCCCGTGTGCACGCGCGGTCGACGACGACACCGATCCAGCACGCCGTTTGCTCGATCACTGCACGTGGCGTCGACTCACGGCTGCCCGTCCGCCGCTCATCACTTGGGCCACCGCGTGGGCCATCTCGGCGTTGGTCCTTGGTCGGTTGCTCTCGTGCGCGCGCATTCGCGTGAACCTGTTGCCGCCAACTCGCGCTCCCGTCTCCGACTCGACGCCGTCGTCGATTGAGTTACTTGCCTTCCCCCCTTCCTTTTGTTTCCCTATCCTCGTCGAACCCGCGGTGGCCGGTGGCGCGACGCTTGATCGCTCGTGCTGCCGCTGCCGCCGATATCCCGACCCTGGTTGTTGAGGGTCGTTTCACGCTCTGATCAATTATGTTCTTCTCGAGCTCTTTTCGGTTCTCGTCGGTCTCGCTCGTCGCGGGACGCATCAGTATTGTCGTGATTCCGGACCGCCCGTTTTTTTCTTTCTTCGGTTGGGTTTCTGATTTTTCTTTTTCTTTTTCTTTTTCTTGTCCATCGTCTTGATCTGATTTCATTTTCCCCGTTCCCCTTTTCGTGGTCGATGCCTTGCCGATACATCATTTCCACATTCTCATCTGACCCGCACCAACGCCGCCATGATGGATCTCGCAGGCCCGCGCACATCCGCACTCATTCAGTGTCACGCGCTCGAATTACGCCCCCACTCGCGGGAGCCGACCTCCTCCCCCCCCCCCCCCCAAATATGCACAGGAACCTTCGCTCCGTCACCAAAAATCAAGCTACACAAAAAGACTCGCACCAACTTCTGCCGCCGCTGCAAAGACACGCGATCACGGTGCCGGTGCCGGTTCCGCCGGTGGCGGCGCCATATCGACGGTCGATGCGGATGTGGCGGCACTGCTCGACGGCTGCGAGCTCGGCGGTGCCGGCATATCGGAGATTTGCCGGATCAGGAACTGCTTTTCGTCGTTGAAGAGATCGTCGTCTGGCCGGATCGAGGGGAGGGCACGGTCAGTCGCAATGCACTCGACGCGTCGCCCATGCCAAACGAAAGCGCGCAAAATCGTACCCGTCTTGTCGGCATGGAAATTGGTCAAATATGTCAACAGCTTATCGCGGTTCTTGGCCAAGATATCGGCGACCGGTTTCACCTTGTTCGGATTGGCCACAAAGATCTTGAAGACGTGGAACGCCTCGAATTGGATATTGCGCGACTTGTCGCGCAAAAGGTTCATGAGCAGTTTAAGGTGGTCGGCCGAGGCAATGTACCGCGTCATGACGGCGAAATTGGCGCGGTCGAGCAACAGTTCGCCGAGCAGCTTGAGCGACTGCCGCTTGGTCACGTAGTTGGACGACATGAGCAGCTGATTGTACCGCGTAAAGAAGGCGTCGTAGTTGGCGTCGAGAAAGGGGGCGACAATATCCTTGTGCTTGGTCAAGAGGTCCTGCGGGAAAGCGAGCGAGCGAGCGATAGGGGGGGGGGGGGGGGAGGGTCACGCCAGTCAAATGGGCCAGCAGCGTCGCGCAGCACCAAATTAGAGGGGCAGCAGCGTCACCGCGCGGATCAAACGTACCTTGAACGTGGCAAACGCGTCGCTGGCCGTATCAAACGTGGTTGATTCGACGTAAGTAAAGAAATTCCAAAACGCGGCATGGTGCAAGATCAACTTGGCGAGCATCTCCGACCGCGCGCACTCGCGAATCATCATGCCGCAATTCAAGGCGATATCGGGCACGTCGTAGCCCTTGATCATGGTCGCCAATAAGTGTTCGCGAACGGAAAAGTACTCGACCGTCGGGTGCCGCGACCCGATTTGGCGCCGCAACAACGTGTTCACGATAAAGACGACGTCTTTCTTGGCTTCAAACTCGAGTCGTGCGATCAGCGTGATCAAGAGCGCAAGCAGGTCGTGGTTGTAGATTTCTTGCGCGAGAATCGAAACGGTTTCCGGGTTCGGTTCGGATTCTAGCGTGCGGTGGACAAAATACGGTTCGTGGTTCGCTCAGGGTCAGCGAACATGGCCCGCGGCAGGGATGGCAGGCGCCGTCAGCGACGTACCGCCGTCGCCGGCGAGCATGACCTTAATGAGCGCGAGCTGCTTGGAAATGTCCTCGTTGATCTAGCGGAGCCGAAGCGGTGGTTGGCGATGGGGTTGGACGGGGCGCAGCTCCAGTTGCTTGGCTCGCGATGGTCCATACTTTGATGCCCTGCGTCGCGGCATTGGGCCCCAGCGCATCGAGACGCACGACAGCGTCGACGGTGGCGCGCACGACGTCGGAGGCCGACTTTGGGCGCGCTTTCGAGAAGAAGAAGCTCATGGCGGGTCCAACTTGCTTCTGCAGCGATGATTGAGCGCGATTGCTGAGCGTGCGTCGCGGTGGAGCGTTTGGAGCGGCGGGTCGAGCAGGAGCGTGCAGGTGTCTGATCAGGGCTTGGTGCTGGGCGGATCGTTGCTGTTCCTGATGGTGCTGGTGGAGGGTGCTGGCAGCTGGTTGCAGGACTGGTGGGCGGCTGGCCGGTCGGTTGGGCGGATTGGCTGTGCAGGTTGCTGTGACAGCGGGTCGTGTGGACGGCCTCTTTGGCGCGACCACGTGCTCAGGGCGCTCGTCCCTGCCCAGCGACGCGTCACGCGACTCGAGAAAGCAAGCGTGCCCTGCCTGCTACACGTGCCTCCACGTCATTCCAAGGCGTACAAGTCCAACGACATAAAGACCAACGTGCTCAACCTGCCGTTTGTCCTGCTCCGCATCTCGCCCGCCGAAATCATTGTCCCGGACGCACTGCTCGAAAAGCACGTGGCCGTGCGCGACAACGTGTTGGTCGCCAAGCAGGAACAGTACCTGTGCAACTGTGCTGAAGTTGACTGCAAGCAGCTTGCAATCATGGCACAGCACCCTGCTCCCTTGCATGCAAATGGCAGCTGCTTCGTTTCTGAAAACCCGTGCCTACGCAATTGTCGCGTAATTCAGCAGCGGATCATCGATCCCAACAGTTTTTTTGCCTCAGGCCACCCACTCACAGAGGGAAAGCCACCACATTCATCTGCCATATCTGCACATTTTATAGCGCCTTCACGAACCCATTGCTGCTGATTGACCTGGCCCACGATACTCTGTCAGCGCGCGCTGCACGGACCTAAGATCACAGCACAGCTGTCACATTTGCACATGCTCACAATGGCCATGTTCCTGTCACTGCAATAGCTGTGCCCACCAATCAGCTGGTGACAACAACCTCTCCCCACAATGGCTTGGCATGAATGCCTTGGAGTCGCTTTTCTTGCTCATCTGCATGGGTGACATGTTTGCTGCACCATTTCTCACACAAACAATAACTTCCAGCCCAGCTTGAGGACATGCAGGATTGACATGATGTCCTTCCTCCTGAAGTCCTTGCATGAGTTGCTGGAGTCTGAGTCTGACTTGGGTTTGGCACAGCTGTCATCACTGTCATCAGTGCTGTGCCAATCTTCAGAGTCATGGATTTTGCTGGACTCCTGGTCAACAACAATTCCCTGGTTGTTGAGGGGTGCAAGAACAAACTTGACACATTGGTCAAAGATGCCAATTTTGTGGTCATTGAGGGGCTCCAGGACAAATACAACCAATTGTCCTTCAATTCTCAGGTAACTCATGGTTGCTGCAGCAGACAAGACATGATGGATCACAAACTGGAGTGGGCATGCACTGGTGATGGCAGAGTGCCAGCAGTGTAGGGACAGGTTGGTTTGAGTGTGTCTGGTGTAGGAGGTTCCTGGTATAAGTTGCAGGCTGTTACTTGCAGCGTGTTTTGGTGCTCATTGTTGGATGAGCAGTGGTGGTCATGGCCTATGGTGTCAGCAGGGTGGCCATGGCAGACTTGGCCATGAGCTGAGTGACATGGAAAATGGTTTGACCTGCAACCTCAACACATTGACCATCCATCACCCAATGAGCCTGATGTTTGCTACCTCCAACATCTACCAATTTGTGGGCTTTTTTGACTACTGTGCCAAAGGCACAAGTTTTCAGAAGCGAAGCTGCCAACTGTGTGCAGGGGCATCAGGATTGCATGTATGTGTTTATCCCAATTCAATCAGAGGAATGGACCTAATCAAGCACCAAGACAAGAAACAACAGTGCGCAGTCTGTCTTGCTCCAAGGCATGTGATGTGACAGACAAGTCGCACAACCACATCCACCATGGATCCCAAAAGAACTATTGCAGTCCAAGAACACGTCCACACAACGTCCCATGCTGAGTCATCTAGTAGATGCCTAAGCGTGTCGCTCACAAACAACGATCCATGACAATGTTTGCCAAGCACCTGCCTGCAGACCAGAATTAATAACGCAACACATGAAGCCCTATTCATCAACCGTGCCACACAACTGGTGCGACACATCAACTCAAAAAATCAACAGGGCTAAAACCAGCAAATGAGCTTTGCAAATGTGTTTCTCACAGGTGCTCCACCATCAATTCCGCAAAAGCGGATCCGATCGAGTGTTTTACAGAGAAAAAACCTCTACCGTAGCGTCTGGAGAGATTGACCTCGGGAATTGGCGCCAAGCTCTAATTGTTGACTCGGAGATAGTATATTTGTGAGACATACTAAGGAACAAGACCATGTCGAATTTTCGCTAGGCCAAACCTGCCAAAAACAATGGGCTGTTGTGGGTTTGCCAGTCAAACGAGGCTGGTGGCGATACAAATGACGTGAACAACACAGGCAAAATGGCTGGCTTGGTCCGGCTGGGATCTGCACACGTCGTGCAGACGACGTGACCGCGCCAAACGGTTCTGCTTTGAAGTTTGCGCTGGAGGCCGACCTCTTTGGTCGGCCCGCCCCTCGTGCGGACGACGACTCAAGAACCTAGTCCATCAGCTCACGCCAGCACACCCTCTGCACTCCGATCCAGACTCCTCATTATTCGCGGCCATCGGTCAGCGCACGCTGCGGGGATCACGTCGCGGCTGTTGCCGGTTGCACCTCCACCACACTGGCGCGCCAAGATCCAAAGCAACATGTCGGTCGTCAAGCGTTTGACCAAGATCATTTCCAACTCGGTGCAGCATGTCGCGCTCGGATCCAGCTCGAGCAGCGACGCCGACACGCTCCGGTCCACGTTGCCAACCTACGACACGTTGACGGTGCCGTCCTTGTCATTTTGAAGGCAAACTGCATCGATTGCGGGTGGTGAGTTGGCTTTCGGTGGCCCAGAACGCAAAACTAACTTGTTTTTGCCCACCCCCCTCGTTTTGAAGCTCTCGGCAGCTGGTCTGCCCGGTGACTTGACGTGCCATGCGTACGATTCGGTCCTTGGCATTCTGGTGGTCGGCACGCAGATGGGAACGCTCCATGTCCTCGGGCGAAACGACCTCGAGCTCGTCGTACGCCTCGACGGCCGCCCTTCCACGCCCAACGACCCAACGACCAAAAAGGCGGCAGCCAGCAGCAGCCCGGCTTCACGGTCCGCATCGCCGGTATCAACAGATCCGCCCTCACGCGATGCGGCTCTGTGCGGCGTGTCAGACGTGCTGTCGGTCGAGGCCAAGTACGTCGCCGTTCAACCGGGCACGGGCCGGATTGCAGTCGTTGACGGCGAAAACATGCTGCACGTCTACCACGTTGACGCGACCACGGGCGGTTTGATCATGGTCAAGAAGCTACGCATCATCGAGGGCACCGTCATCACCATGGAAATGGATACCGGGTCGCCGTGGCTCTATCTCGGGTGCCACAATGGCCGCGTCGCGGTCGTTTCCATCGAGACGGCGTGGAAATCGTCGTACCTGATCCAGTCGCTCGCGCGGTTGCCCATGAGCCCCGTGGTCGCGCTGGGCGTGCACCCGCATTCGCGCACGACGCTCTTGATCGCCTATTACGACGGGTCGGTCGTGACGTGGGACTTGACAAGCAAGCAAGTGCTGCAGCAGTACGACGCTGCGCCCTGGGCCGCGCTCACGCCAGCCAACACGTACCCTGTCCACGCAACGTGCGGTGTCTGGCACCCAGACGGACGCGCATTTGCGCTCGGCTTCGACAATGGATGGGTGTGCCTTTGGGAAACGGCGCAGCGCGGTATGGTCGCGTCGTACGCACTCCCCGACTTTCGTGGGTCCGACATGACCGCGCTCGCCAGCGACGAGTACATGGCATCATCTTCCCCACCCGCCGTCTTCAAGATGCAGTGGTTTCTCGAGACGCGCGACCCGCCTGCCGCGGATCGCACGACGCTCGTCGTCGCTGGCGGCGTTTCCGAGTCGGCACTAGTCCTCATCGACATTCCGCGCAACGAAACCCCGAAGTCTGTCCCGCCGCTGCAATTCATTCGGCACAGTCCCGGCTACGGCACGATTCTCGACTTTGACGTCATGAGCGTGTGCCCGTGGCAGCTGCGCAACCCCAAGGCGCTGCTGTGCATGACGCGGTCGGGCACCACGTTCGCTTACCTGCCGACGGGCAACCCGCCGCGGCTGCAACGGCTCGCGCTGCCGCTGACCCTGTCTCTGGCGTGTCTCGGGCAAATCAACGTGATTCACCAAACGGCCGTGCCGGCCGCGACCATGAACGAGCTCATGGACTTGGCCGCACGGTCAGCGACGCTGCAGTCGCCCGTGCCGCTCGCGTACAATACGTCATCGGCCACGACCGTCCCGTCGAGCGCGCCCACGTCCCCAACCTCGCCAGTGACGGCACCACGCGTCCCCGACCACGCGCTCCTGCTCGCAACCTGTTCGACGGGAGCGCACGTGCTCGACTTGACCCCGTCGCCGCCCGCCATGCTCGCGCCCTTTTCTGTCCAATTCGAGCTCATCAAGGCCGTTCTCATCGACCATCTGCCAGACTGGCTCCAAGCGAGCCCCAGCGACTTGGCCGCGTGGTACCCGGGCCTGACCCTCGCGTGGGCAACCGTCGACTGGTCCTCGCGCAAACTCGTTCTCGGGTGTGCCAACGGGACCTGGGTCGAAATGATTTGCCGCCAGTACCTGTTTGCCGGTAGCGAAGGTGGCGCGACGCGCCGCGTGAGGATTCGCAGCATGGACGAAATGCACCTCGACTTACCACCACCTCCGTTGCCGCCGCGCGCATCTGCCGTTGATATTGCATTGCCCGATTCGCCCGATTCTCCCGATTCCCGGCGTATGAGCGACCCAGCGCCGGGGGAGGTGCCCAAGGGTGCGCAGTGGATCCCGATCACTCTGTCGGAGCCGCAGTTTCGCGCGTTTGATGGCCAGGTGTTTTTGCCGTATAAGGTCTGTATTCCGGCACCAGCACCGGCGCTGCCCAAGGACGCTTCGCTCGCTGAAAGCAGTCTTCAAGCGGCCATTTCCGGTACACTGCTCGCGGTCGCAGATGCGGCGTGCTCCGTGGCCCTATACGACCTGCGCACCGAGAGCCATATCTCGACGCTCGACCTCGCTAGCATGTGCGCCGACATTGCGCAGTCAAGCACGCCGGCCTCGTCGCCGTTACGCCGGCTGCGCACGGCCAGCATGGGCGCGAGCCCGTCGACCTCGTCGTTTGACCGGCCTGCGTGCCAAGTCACGGTGCTCAAGTGGTACCGCACCGTCGACGACGTGGTGATGCTCTTCATTGGGTGCAACGGCCACGTGTTTGTGTACGTGCTCGACGACGAGGTCGTGGAACTCGAAACTGTCTTGCGCGACAAGGACGACGTGCCGATTCTCGACCTGCTCATGACGCCCGATACGGCCGCGGCGCCGCAGGAGGTGCCGGAACCCGTGCCGCTCACGGCGCTCGCGAAACGTGAGTCCAAGCGCAGTCTCGACGACGTGGCCGAACGCGGCGGCGGTGGCGGCTCAAAGAGTGGGTCGTCCGGCAGCTTGAACGCGCGGCGGTCGCGCCGCGACATTGCTCGGTCGGCCGCTGGTGCCAATGCCATCTTGGAACCGACTTGTCTCGTCGTTACTCGCGACTCGGTGCGGCTCCTCGACCTCGACGATTTCCGGAAACTGCATTCGTGGAAGCCCGACTTGGACCGGCACGGGCACATTCTCGCCGCGCAAATCGTCAAGGGGCCTGCCAAGTTAACCGACAGCGGCGATGGCAAGTCGACGCGCGCGTCGTCGCGCACGAGGACGGGGAGTGGCAACGTGGGCGTGTTGAGCAGCCACATGGAACTGTCCGGGTCCACGGCCGGCCCCGAAAACCCGGTCCTCGTGGTTGTCACGGACGTGACCGTCGTCATTCTTTCGTTCCCCGGGCTCGAGTTCCTCACGGACATGTCCTCGCCCGTGATTGCGAACCCGGACGGGCCCACACGGCTCGCCGTCACGCGCGACGGCCATCTCGTGCACGTTGCCGGCGCAAACCGCGTCATGACCGTGGCCACGCTCCGCGATACTGCGTGGCTTGCACAACCGACGCTCGTCCTCCCGACCGACGGCGGCACACCGCTCCCGCCACGACCGGTGGCTACGCGCGCGTCGTCGCCGCTCGGCACGATCCTGTCGTACCTCGGCGGGTCGAGTGGAGCTGCTGCGGTGGTCCCGGAGCCAACGACCGATCCGGCCGCGGCGGCTGCTGCGTTGGCGGCTGCGTTTGGCGCGGTACCTGCGGTGGCATCCGCGGCTGGAACGGTTCCACGCCGCGACCGCACATCGTCGTCGGGCGGGACGAGTCCTGCAGCGGCGGCGGCCGAGGCAGGTAACGTGTTCCAAAAGGCCAAGGACGGGCTCTCAGAGCGTGGCGAGCGGCTCGAGAAGCTCGAGGAAAAGTTTGCCGATTTGGCGGTCGCTAGTTCCAACTTTGCCGACATGGCCAAGCAGATTCGGCAGAAGCAAGAGGCGCAGTCGCGGCGGTGGTTCCCGTTTGGTTAAGTGGGTAGCGTGAGGAGATTTATGATACCTGCATCGATTTCGCACAATAATAATGGCGTTTTGAATCATGCCGGAGCATGGAACGGCTGGGAGAATGCTGGCCAGGTTTGGTGCAGCATGCAGCGATCGCACTCGATCGATACTCTCGACTTGACCGCAGCCGCAAAATCCATCTCATGTCTGGTGGAGAAGCGTCAAAGATGCTTGCACAACTGACAGCTAAATGAAGTTGGGCGTGAGCTGTGATGCCGAATCTGTTTCTCTCAACATGTGGTGCCGATAACGTGGACCTGTGGCCGAGTGTGTGCTCCGTCCGATGCTGTGTTTGTGGCGACGGGCGTCGCGCCCAACTCGGTCCCGCTCGATCCGCGCGCCTGGCCCGTCACGGACCGCGGGTACCTGCCCGTGACGCCCGATCTGGCCGTCAAGGGTGTTGCGGGTGTGTTTGCGGTGGGCGATATTATCCAGTACCCAGGGAAGCCGGTCGGCAAGCTCGCGATGCTCGCGGGCTTGCAGAGCAAGGTGGCCGCGCCCAACTTTGCACGCACGGTTCGTGGTGAGAGCCGTGGAAACCGATTCCGTTCATGGCCGTGTCATTGGACGGTACGTCGGGTCTCGCGAAATGCCCAGTGACACTTTGTTTCCTTCCGCTGATATTATGAATGTGAAATTAGGGACGCTGGCATTGGATACTTGCCGGGGATCTGGACCAAGTTTGGTATCGGCGCCACAGTGGCCAAGATGCTGAAGGGGAAAGACGGCGGTATTGGGCACGTCACTTGCCTCAAGGAGACGTTGCCCGCGTCGGAGCGTGCTTTGGTTGTCCAAATTCTTGTGAATGCTTTGATAATCGCAGCGCCGTTTGTTCGATCGTGCCGGCCGTGTCCTGTGTCCGCGTTGCCAACCGCATGTCGAGGTTGGTGAGTGGAACGGGGAAACCGACCAGTAGAATGCTGAATAAAAACCGCCAGACAATGGAAACCGAATCGATAAATAGAATACTGACAATAATATCAAAATTGTCCACCCTTTCTCCTTCGTTCAACCAACAAAAACCAAACTCTCTACTCGCGGCGCGCTCGCTTACTCGCCGACCGCATCCCACGGCTGTACCCATCCCCCGGAGGCGTGCGCTTCCCCGGCGGCGACAAGTTCATATCCGCGTCAGCCGCATCGGCCGCGAGCCACGCGAGCTCGTCCATCGAAATCCCATCGCCGTCAGCATGTGCGTCGTAGTCATCGTCGTGGTCATCCCCACTCGATGTGTCGTCCTCATCACTGTCGCGCGCACGAGCGACCACCGTCGACGACGATGGCGCGCCGGACTGGACGATCGTGCGCGCCGAGACGGGCATGGGCGGCCGCGCAGGAATAGGTGGCGGTGCTGCCTCTGCAGTACCCTTGCCATCCGCGACACGCCGGGGCGCGCGATCTTCGTCCTCGTCCGACTCTTCCTCATCGTCGCCCGACTCGACATCCGACTCGGCGTCGCTCCACTGACTCGTGAGAATCCCGCCCTCGAATAGGTAGATATTCGGTTCGTGAAACTCGACCTCGATGGGTTGACTCGCACCGCCCTCCTGCGCGACCGGGTGCGGCAACGTCCACCCTGCACGGCGGCACAGTTCCATGACGACCGTATCGGCGTTACCGAGCAAGTGAACGTCAAAATGGTGTGCGAGGTACGGCAGGAGCTCGCGGTTGATGATCAGTTGCGGGACGTGGTCGGGCACGGACGACAGGATTTCCGAAACGGGCGCGACCTTGAGCGAGGACCCGATGACGAGAATCAAGTCGGTCGCCGCGAGGTCCGGCTTGATCTGGTCGTGGAACTCGTCGGGCAGCTGCTCGCCGAAAAAAACAATATCGGGCTTGATCACGGGGAACGGGCTGTCGGGCGGGCATTTTGGACATTTCGGGACGGTCTGGAGGGTGGGGCGAGTGGGTGGAGGTAAGAAATGGTCGGCCATGAAGCGAAGCGAAGCAAAGGGTTGAGTCTCGACGCTGTGGGGGCGCACCTTGGCAAAGACCTCCTTTTCAATGGCGTTGCCGGGGACCTTGTACCCACACGTCACGCACCGTGCGGTGCGGAATGACCCGTGGCACTGGATGACGCGCTCGATGCCGGCGAGTTGCTCGATGTTGTCAATGTTTTGGGTATAGTTGCTGGACGCAGTCGGGTCAGTCAGACGCTGCGAGGACAAGTCGATGCGCTGGTGCGTACCGAAGAAGCTTGCCTTGCTGCTCGAGCAGGGCAACAAAGGCGTGGCAGGGCGACGGTTTGAAGTTGGACGGATAGATTTCCTGAGCATGAACCAAGAGTCAGCTTTAACGCTCGCACCCTGCCAAGGAGGTGAAGACAACGCACATTGGCAAACGAGTAGAACGTCTCGGGCTTGCGGCGGAAATACTCCAAGTCGAACATTTGCGTCGGGTCCTCGAGCTCGTAGTCAGTCAAGCGCGAGTAGATGCCATTTTTGGACCGGAAGTCGGGGATGCCGCACGACACGGAAATCTAATCAGTCGGCGAATTTCAAGCGTCAGTGGCCGTGAGTGACTTTACATCATCGACCAAGACAAACGGACCCCAGCGCCCGTCACGACCATAATCCTGGACGACTTTTGCAGCAGCTCGACGGCGTGGCCGAGGGTGGATACGTTGGGCAGCCGCTGGCGGCGGCGAATGAAGCGCTGCACGGCAATGTGCACGCACGCGTAGAGCTGCGGGAGCTCGCCGTTGGGCAGAATCTCAGCCTCGACGTCGGCCCAGTCGCGTTTCGACTATCTCGGAAATATAAAAGTGAGTGTGACTGGCCAAGCGACATCACCACCCGGTGGGGAAGCCGTACGAATTGGTCCTGAAAGGCCAGAATGACCTTGCGCAGGTCGTGGCGCTTGCCAAACACGCACGCGGCCGTAAAGGCGTCGCCGCCCATGGCCCGCGCCTCGCGACGGATCGTGCCGCGCTCGTCGTCGGTCAGCGTCACGGGCCCGTTGGACTGAGAGTCGGCAGTTGGCTGCGAGCTGGTGAGAATATCAGGCAAGTCGTCTTCAAGGTCGTTACCACCGTCGTCGTCGTTATCGCTGAAAATGTGACCAGCGCTAGCTGCGTTGGCACCCGAGGTGGTGCGCTTGTTGTTGGCCGGCGTGGTCGCGTTTGGGGAAGTACTTGTCGGCAACGACGTTGTCGGATTCGTGCGGCGTGAGCCGACGTCAGCCGTCGAGGTGACGGGGTGACTCATTGCGGTTGTCGCCGGTGCGCTACAGTGAAAAGAAGCGGTGGGGAACAGGCGGGCATGGTGGGTTAACCACGGGTGCTTGTTCGCTTTGGCGTGGCGTAAGCAGCGCCTTATGAAAAGTGGCGAAATGCACTCACACAGTCGGCCAAGCTCGTCTCGTCTCCAACCGAGGACGGACGGTCGCGGTTCACAGTCGATAAATATCGAACGGCGCTGAACGTCTTGCAGCAAGTCGGGCTGGCCTTGCAGTGCTGGACGGGGTCAAAATCGGGGTGCCGAAAGCGACGCTGCCGCTCAGCAGGAACGAAAACGGGCCGGCCGGAGGCGAGAGACATCACGTGTGTATGACCGGTATATCGCGTCGTGTATCCCGCCCTCAATTTTTTGGAGTTCTGCCCGGCCTCGTCGTCAGGCACTGCTGCTGAGATATTCTGCACGCAAATGATCCGCCTGCTCATTGGCGAACCCAATGTCCCTCGACGAAGCTGGCCGCATTGTCGACCTCAATTCGACCCACGCCGCAAGGCAACCCAAGTTTCCGCAACCAGGAACGTCATCTTGACAAAATCCTGTTCGAACGCTTTCAGTCCACGGCGTCCACATCAACAACGAGCTCCAGTTTGATCGCGGTGTACGCCGGGCGGTGCGGCTCCGCGTCACTGCATCGCTTCGACATGGTCCAGCAGAACAATCGGTGACCTGCCCGTCCATTCCTGCCCCCACCGCGCACCGGCCTGAACGCTCGCGACACCCCGATTCGTGCTCGTTGGAACCACGAGGACTTCGTCCACCTCAACACGGTTCGCTTGCCGCCCCGGAACCAGCACCTACCATGAGCAACCCATCACTCCACGCCGCAAGCGCCCTTTCTCCAGACTCGAGCCAAGCCGCAGCGAGCGTCGCTGAGCATGGCGTAAAACCGTGTCATGCTGCCGGCGCACCGCTCCGTGCCGCTTTCGCGGCGCCGACGGTCCTTCAAGCCCGAGCCATGGTGGCCGTCACGACCGCAGCGGCCACGTTCACGGGCCTCTACATGACCACGGCCATGGAAATCGAGTGGCAAGTGCTGCTCTCTATCTTTGCGGGACTCGGTATCATGGTCGCGTGGAACATGCTCTACCAGTCGTGGCGCGAATGTACGCTTTCGGGGGTGCGCAATGGACTGGGGGCGTCGAGAACTAATTTCTCACGCTGGGCTTCAGGTACCTCGGCGTCGACCGAGTCGGATGGACCGCTCGCGACGACTCAACCGATGATGCCCGCGATGGGTCCAATGACGAGCAAGGCCGCGCTACCAGTACGTCTCCACTTCCTCCGGTCGCGCTTGGGGTACCTCGAACTCACTTCTCCACCACAGCACGCCAGCAACCCCGCCATCGTCGCGACGAGCGTGATCACGCTCGCAAGCGCCCAGGTCCATCCATTTCACCATCCCACCATACCTGTCGCACCGATTCTGACTTTCTCCACCCGATAGACGTCCGACCTGACCCCCTCCACCTCGGCCCTGCACAAGTCCCCCTCATGGGCCGCACCAACCACGCACGCATCCAACTCCGGCACCGCTGTCAACTCGAGATCTTTACACACTTCCGCGCCCGGCCCGCTTCCCGGCACAAACCACTTTGACCCGCTCCTCCTCCCGCCCGTCTACTCGATGTCGCGCACGCGGTCCGCCGGATCCCCGACCGCGAGCGCTGCGGCACTCGCGGAGACTGCAGTACCCGTTGCTCCACCACCAACCGATCTGAATCGCGCACTGTCCGCTCGACAAAGGCGCGGATCGGCTCCGACCGCAGCGTACGCCCCAACTCCGGCATCAGTGACTTCAGCGGGACCGCGGCCCCGCCGCCGCGCGAATACCGCATCTGACTCGATCCGCGCCATGGCGCGCGCTGCCGCTGTCACCGGCTCCACCACCGACACCGCACCACCTGCGCGCGCGGCGCGAAGCGAGGCGCCGAGACCGCGTGCGCGGAGCGGATCCGCACCGATTGTGCCGCGCGCCGGGGGACGTGGGAATAGCACGCTCATGGTCAGTTCAACACGTTCGGGTTCCACGACGACCGAATCTGCAGCCATTGTGCCCCCCTCGTCGGCCGACTCGCTCGCGCCCGCGCCGGACCCGCCGCCGGGATCCGTTGCGAGTGTGGCACCTGTCCCGTCGATGGCACGCGGGATAGTGCCAGCGCCGAGTTTCGTGTCGATGAATTTTGGGGGCAGTGGTGCCGTGGTTACGTCCGCGGCACCACCGACGGGTGCAGCCGGCGGCGGCGCGCGTGGTGCTGCTGCGATCGCGTCCTCACCCGTCCTTTCGTCGGCCACCCGCGCGCCGGCCTCGATCGCGGCCCTCTGGGCGTCCTATGCTCAACCGGTCCCTCCCGGACACTACCACCCCGGCGGTGGAGGCGGGCGGCGCGCATCCATCTCGTCCGACCGGTACTACCCCCCACCCGCGCCACTCGCGCGCGGCGGAACAACGACTACGACCTCGTCGGACTCGTCGTCCTCGCGCTTTTTGGTGGTGCCCGGCCGGACCGTGCGGTCGTTGTCGGGCTCGACGTCGAATTCGTTACTCGGTGGGATTCACGACTTGTTCCTGGTGGTTCCGGGGACCGGGTCGCCGATGATTTCGCGCGAGGGGAGCTCGAATAGTGTGAGGTTGGGCCAGTTTTCGGGGATTCAGATCAGTGTGAGTGCGATGCATCGCGAGGAGGACGAGGAAGAAGGCGGAGGTGATGGGGCGGCGGTAGCGGCGGTGGGCGGGAGGGCGGCGAGAGCGCAGGCGACGGTGAGGAGAGCAGAGGAGGGGGTGGGCAGGATGCGTCGGAGTCCGTCGGCCGGCGCGGAGGGTGGGGGTGGGGGTGAGAGTCGGGCAAAAAGACCGTTCTGAACGTGCTCGTGCTGTGGGACTTGGCGAGGGTGGGCTGATGCACGGCCACGGCCAAAATGAAGCCGTCACAGGGCTGTTTTGGGAATCTGGATCGAGCGAGAAAGCGAGCGCGACCAAGAACAATTCGAGAAAGAACGGCTATATGATACATGAATCGAAGCGCAGGTCGAGCGAGGGATCGAGGAGGTGGACAGGAAATCATAAGTCCAACTGCTTTGACACTTGCTTGACAATATCAAGGTAGGCGAGTGTCGCGGGAGAGTCGGGGAACTCGTCGAGGAACGAGACGCCGGCGTCGCATGCCTTGGTGATGCGCGGGTCGAGCGGAATGGCGCCGAGATATGGGACCCCTGTGGTTGGAATGACGGTCAGTTCTCGAAATTCTCACAACCTCACACAAGCAGGTAGCGTACCCATGTCCTCGCACATCGTCTTGGCCCCACCCGTCGTCGGTTTGAAGATCGCGCTCGTGTGCTTGCATCCCGGGCACACGAAACCGCTCATATTCTCGACGACCCCCACAATCGGCACCTTCACTTTCCGGCAAAAGTTGATTTCCTTGCGCACGTCCTGCAGCGCCACTTCTTGCGGCGTCGTGACGAGAATCGCGCCGTCGATCCCGGCGTCCTTCAAGTATGTCACAATCGACAAGTGCTCGTCGGACGTGCCCGGCGGCGTGTCGACGACCAGCAAATCGAGGTCGCCCCAATCGACATCCATTAAAAACTGCTTGATGAGGCCATTCTTCTTGGGCCCGCGCCAAATAATCGCATCGTCCTGGTTCGGCAGCAGGAACCCGATACTCATACAGCACAAATTCTCGTCCACGACGACGGGCGACCACCCAGCCGATGTTTGGTGGATGGCCTCGTCGGCGACACCCAAGAGCAGTGGGATGCTCGGGCCTGTCACGTCCACGTCGAGCACGCCCACCATGGCGTCGTCGCGCGCGCCCGACACGGCAAATGCCAAATTGGCCGAGAACGTCGTCTTGCCGACACCGCCTTTTCCGGACAGGACTAGGACTTTGCGGCGGATGCCCCCCAGCCGGGCAGCGATCTGCGCGACGGCTGGGTCGGGGCCCTTGGGTGCCGTCTGGCACAGCGTCTGATTTGGGCACCCAGCGCACGCGTCGGCGCGGCCCGCGGCATCGGATGCTGGGCCGGGGCAGTGTTCGGGCGCGTCCTCGGGGCGGGAAGACTTGGGTGCTGTTGGTGCTGGTGCTGTTGGTGCGCTTGTGGTCGACATGGCTTGCGGAACGGTGCTGGCGGGTCGTTGACGGGTGAGAGCGTAGAGCCGAGCTTGGAATGATCGTTTTTCTTGCCGTTTGGCTGCGCGGTTGGTCGAGGAATTTTGGAAAGGGGACGGTTGCCGTTGGCTGCGGTTGACGACGCTCTGGCCATCGATGGCAGTCGAGTCGGCTGACGGGGCGCTTGAGTCAAACGCACGTGCAGACATGAAGCGTCCGAGTGCTGTTGCACCACCCCGTCAACGCATCACATGCGGTCAGCTGGTCGCGGCGCGCCCAGCGTTCGGGCGGTTGAGCCGCTTCCCCGGCAACGTCCGCGCAAACCATTCGCAAATCCTGACGCGGCGGCACCGAACGATCCACACCTGCTGCAACCGCACGCACCGACCCGCTCCCACTCCTCGCCACTCGCGGCAGACCGCCCGCAACCCGCCCGACTTGCTGCCGCCGCGCCCGCCCACACCCTCGCCGCCGCCCCGTCTCCCACCGCCTACCGCCCAACGCCGTCCGTCCACCATGAACAACGGCTTGCGCCCTATTGCCCCACCATCCGCGGCCTCGGTCGTACGCGCTGGCCCTGCCGCGCGCGCTGCGACCCCTGCCGCTGCTGCCGCCGCCTCGGCCGCGCCGCCACCACCCGCCAGCGCAAACGCTGACGACCCGCAGGCCATGTTCAAGATTGCCGCCAATGCGCTCGCGCAGCTCTACAAGTCGACGCAAACGGCCCAGTCGAGGGCTCAATTGCGCGGCTACCAGGCGGCCTGCGCCGATATCACGGCAGGGCTCACGTCGCTGCCGGACCACCCGCTCTCGGTGCAATCCAATGGCCGTGTCTTTGTCCCGCTCGACCTCGTCATGCACCTCGTTGCCGCCGCCGGCTTTGCCGCGCAGGGGGACGAGGCCATGGCCGATGCCGAGACCACCGTGCAACCTACGCCTCCGCCGCACCCAGGCATGCACCTGCCGTCGCAGCAGCTGCATCACTATCATCACCACGCGCATATGCCGTGCGCGCACGCCATGCCGTCCGCATCCACCGCGTCGTCCTCGTCCGCGTCCTCGTCGTCTACCATCTCTCCGCCTGACCACCAACCGGCACCAGGATCGCTCGCAGCCGCGGCCATGGCCGCCGAGGCCGCCAAGGCTGCACGACAGGCCGCAGCACCGTCGACGCCGTCGTTTGGGTCCCTGTTCCCGTGGAATACCGACCTCGAGCCGGCACGCAAGCGGCCGCGCGAATTCTAAGCAGCATCTCGCACGGCGTGGTTCTTGTTTTTTGTCGACTCATCTCGTGTAAAACGTTCCCCCTTTTTTCTTCTTCCCCTCGCCTCGCCAAGTCGTTTGTTCTTCCCCGTCACGATCCCCCTCCCCCTTTCGTCATGCACCACCTTACACTGCCACTTCCGTCTCCGTTTCGTGTCTGTCGCCGCCGGTTGCTGCCCTGCGTGCGCCCCTGTTACCCGTTGCGCCCGCACGGTGATGCTGGCGCGGTCTGCCGTTGATTTTCTTTCTGTTTCGTCGTTTTTTTCTTGCGCTCCAATGCACACCATTCAACACACCGGCAATTTGGCGTCGTTGGTCTTGCTCTGATCGCGCTGCTGATGCAGCCGCCAGCTCGAGCTCCCGGCCAGCCGTCTGCCGTCATGTCCCACTGCGGATCGGTCTGCAGCGTGGCTCCACTTGAGTGTCGGCCATGCTTCCGCTGCGACCACGTGTGTGCGCGGCCTGCCCGCTCGCCGACGAGACCCAACCAACGCGTCGCGGCACGTCGCGTCGCGCATCTCGGCCGCACGCATCCGCTCTCTCTCCCCCCCCCCCCCCCCCTCGCCAAACAAACGCAACTACCGTCCTCACCACCATGACCAACCCGTGGGACACCCCCGCCGTCCGCGCCGCCGCCGACACGTTCAAGCGCCTGCGCACTGCGCCATCCAAGTATTCTGCCACCGCCGCTGGCGACTGGAACAAGGACGTCGATACTTACGGCGGCGCCAAGCACGAGGCCATGGAAACCGTCCGTGTCGCGCTCGTCCCGGACACGCCGCACGCCGCATCCACGACCCCGGGGTCCGCCATCGCGCAACTCCTCGGCGAACCCGACGCGGTCCTGACCTCGCGCGACGCTGTCCGTGCGTTGATGGCCGGTGGGGCAGGAGTGAGTGCGCAGGCTGCGGGTACGCTCCGGATCGTGGAGGAGGGTGGGGGCGGGGACTGATACGTATGCATTGTGGTAGCGATTGCTGGCGCGCCCGGGCCCGTGATCTCGCCGGGGATGCAGGTCGCGGGCCAGCCGGGAAGTGGGAGCACGTTCCTGGTGTATTTCTGGCGCGGCACGCACGATTATCTCGCGTTTGAGGTGGATGCCGACGGGGAGCAGGTCAAGGGCAGCGAATGGGTTCTTGCAGGTGAGTAAATCGCGGGTGCTTGTGCGGTAGTGTGCGAGACGCGTCGCGGACCGTCGTGGCGTCGTGTGTTTTTGATGGTTAAATCGTTCTCTTAATTGTCGGCAGTGGCGTCGGCACGATTGATCCAGCATGAGATAAATGATGTCTGTCTTGGTCCCGGCTCCGACGCTCAGCTTTCTCGGGAGTTCTCCACCGCGGCTGTCGGCCCCGTTGGCATCGGGGCGACGGGGAGCACGGCCCATCATCCACTCTGGTCTCCGCTATGGTCTCCGCTGTGATCTCAAGTCGATCTGGCCATTGCTTCACCACACCATCACCGCGCGCACCAACTTCTCGCAATGTCAACGTCGTGCACAACCGGCCAACACCAGTCGACGCTCATCCAAGGCGCCACCACGCAACGATGACCCTCGTCAGCGGAACGACCCGGCATGGCACAGTCGCACCGCCCAGCTTGCCGGTGGCGCTTGGCAATCACGCGCGCTTCTTGGATTCGTGGTCGGCCGGCCCAAAACGCGTGCGCGTTTGACCGCGTTTCGAGCGCGCGCGCACGAAGCTGGTCGCGACGAGGACGGGGCGCCGCCTCTGCGCAGTCAAGTTTTTGTGAAGGGTCAACACCAACTGCCCAACTGCCTGTGCCTCACGGTTTTTTACTCGGGTCCAACACGTCAAGGCAAGGCGCGCGCGGCAACATCGTGCAGCACGTCAACCTTGACTGGTCGGCAGCGCCATAAAGAGCGCGAGCCTCCCTTGACTGTGCTCATCTGCAAGGATATCCTTCTCTGCTTGCTCTCCACCTCGCTCAACTTGACTTGCGACTCGTCTGCAAGTCGCTCCAGTTTGCGCCACGCTCAACGAAATCGCGCACCAACTTCATCTGATCCAACGTACCCGAACAAGCCGACCACCATACCACGATGGGCATCTCCGCCAGCGCCGAAGTCAAGGTCAACGGGCGGTCGATGGTCTGGACCTCGCGCGACGGCCTGATCACGACCTCCTCGTCCTCGGCGCGCATGTACATCAAGCCCGCCGACGTGCCTTACGCGCACACGACCTCGGGCCACGTTGCCGAATTACGGTCGCTCCACGTCAAGGTCGTGCACGGCACCAAGCCCCGATCGGCACGGCACGGTGGCGGCGTGATTCTCCTGCGCCAGCGTAATCCCGCCGTTGCGGCGGCGGCCGCCGCCGCTGCACTGCACCCAGTTGATGGCGACTTGCCGCCCGCTTACTCGGAAAAGGACAAGGCCGCGTTCATTGCCAATGGCGAGAAACCGCCCGCTGAGAAACTGCCCGCCGCGCCCGCCGAGACGCCCGCAGATGTGAAGGTGGATGGGGACATCAAGTCGCGCGCGATTTTGGATGACGACCCGCCCGAACTGCTCCCTCCCGAACCCATGATTCCGGGCGACGACAAGAAGAAGGCGAAGCAGGCGCGTCGTGAATCCACCGCATCCACGGCGTCTTCGTCGTCCAACTCGTCCGACTCGTCGTGCGCGTCTTCGTCGGCGACGAGCGCGGGCTTGCCGCTTGGGTTGATCAATTTCCCCCTCCTCTTGCCCGGGATGGCCGCGACCGACCCGGCCGCCGTGTGCCCGACGCTCACCGACATCGCCGCGTGCTTCCACGTCCTCGTGCGCGCGAGCTCGCCCGAGGCGCTCGCTGCCGCACACGTCGCCGCGGGTGTCGATCAGTCGGACCCGACCCACCTGTCGATTGTCGTCACGTTCCCGGCCTCGGTGCGCGCAAATGTCCGGACTTGGGTCGAAGTGCTCGTCGATGTGGCCGACCCAGAGGCCAACCGGCTGCGGTCGCTCGATATCGATGTGGATCGCGGGATCCATATCGTCTCGGCGATCCCGGAACTGCACGCGGATCGCGTCAAGTGCGCGGCAGGGGCCGGGCATATCGTCTTGGGCAGTCGCGACGTATACGCGCATGAGATTGAGTGCCGCACAGCGGCGGGGGATATCGAGACGGTCGCGGTCGTGCCGGACTGGGCCGCGGGTGGCGACGCCGGGAGTGTCGCGTTCAAGGGGAAGGGTAAGGGGAAAGTCAAGGTCAAGGCCGCGGCGGCCGTCGAGGTCGGGACTGCGGCAGCGCCACCCAACGCGCCGCCAGCACAGGACGTGGCGCCGACGCTGCATGTTGTCAGGTCGGCCAACTTCCTTGCGTCGTCAGGGCGTGTCTCCCTGTCGCGGCTCGTCACGGAACAGCCGGGCGCCAACGTGCACTGCCAGACAAGTTCCGGATCGGTCGTGCTGGGTACCGTCAATGTGCCGCAAAGCAGTCTCACCGTGCACACGAGTTCGGGCAACTGCCACGTGCACGGTACCGTGCACGGTGGGGATATTTCCATGTCGACATCGTCCGGGAACATTAAGATTGACGAGTCTGTCTCCGGAACGGGGGCATTGACACTCTCGGCGTCGTCGGGCCGGATCAACGTGCAGGGCGCGATCGATATGGATGGGCCCGTTTCCGTGTCCACGTCGAGCGGGTCGGCGACGCTCGGGGGTACCGTCACCGTGCGCGGCGCACAGCACGCATGCTCGGTCCGCGCGAGTTCCGGGAACGTCACGCTCGAGCGCGACGTGCACGTCGATGGCGACTTGCAGATCGCGCTGACCTCGGGCCGGTTCCGCGCGCGCGGCGCGCTCGTCGCGACGGGCGAGATCAAGGTGGGGGTCACGGCGGGTAGTATTTTGGTGACCACCGTCGAGGGCGCCAAGAACGTAACCCTCGCGTCGACTGCGGGCCGGATCGAGGTGGCCGATGTCGCACAGGCGGGTGGTACGCTGTCGCTGACCACGGTCGCGGGCGCCGTCACTTGCCCGGGCCGCGTCGTCGTTGGGGATTCGCTCCTCGCATCATCGGTCGCGGGTTCCGTGCGGGTGGAGAACGTGGACGCGGGCCAGCTCGTGCGCATGCAGAGTGTGGCCGGGAGTGTGAAGGTCGGGACCGCGATTGTTGGGCCGCCTGGTGGGCCGCGCAAGACGTCGAATAACTGTAACGTCACGGGCGTGCTCGTCCTGCAGGCGCTGGGCGACGGCGGCGGGTACCCGCAGCCGGCGGGGTTCGCGGAGGTGCCGATTCCCGGGTTCCCCGCGCCGCCTGCACCGCCGGCCCCGCCTGCACCGCCCGCGGCACCTGCCGCTCCTGCAGCTCCATTCGCACCCATGCCGCCCGTCGCGCCCGTGGCTCCAATTGCCCCGATGCCGCCGATGCCGCCTGCTCCCCCGATGCCCCCAGCACCGCCGATGCCGCTCTCGCCTGCTGCCGCTGCCAAGGCAGCGGAGGCGGCGGCCGAATCGTCGTCGTAGATAGAAAGAAGAGGTCAAGATCGCGTCGTTGCTTGTCTGTTGATCGTTTGTTCTTGTTATTGACATACCGAAATAATTCATCAGTCGTTCTCTTCCTGGCTGTTGGCGCCACGTTGTTGCTTCGATGACAAGCGAGAAGTTGACTATGTACAAGCGAATCTTCATTGACACGACCAGACCACATCCAACCCTCTACTCGTAATCCGTCTTGCCGTATCGAATACTCTCTTTCACCGCCTTCTCCTTGCGGTTGCGCGTCTTGTTCAAGTTCGTTTTGCCGCTCTTGGTCGACTTGCCCTGTGCGGCCGCCACACGCCGCTTGATATCCTCGGGCGTGAGCGTCTTGGGCGCCTTGACCATCCGCGGCGCCCGCGACGTCGTCGTGCTCTGCTCGAGCGTCTCCTTGGTATCGCGGAACGCACGGAACTGCTTGTTGTTGATCTCCTCGAGCTGGTCGGCGCCCTTGTCGTCGTCCTCGCTTGCGTCGCTTGCCGCGTCGTCGTGGTCACTCGCGGCGGGGCCAGAGTTGCCAAGCCGCGCGGCCTGGTCGAGGTGTATCCTCTGCAGGGTCGCGCCAATCTGCTCGATATTGGCCGGCGAATCGGCGGCCGCGGGGGTCGGCTCGTCGTCATCGCTCTCGACCTCCGATTCGGATTCGGACTCGTCCTCGTTCACCTCGCCATCGTCCTCGGCGCGCTTCTCGAGCAAAAACTGCTCCAGCTCGCGCTGCTGCCGCTTCGTCAACTTGCACGCGCCCGACGCGCTCACCGCCGCGTCCAAATCGACCGTCCGCGCGACATCCCGGTCAAACTCGGGCCACCAGGTCGCGTCGAAATTGTATCGGCGGCGGAAATATGTCTTGACGCACTCGACGTCTCGATCGAACTGTTCTTTCGCGTTCGGGTGATTCGTCGAGATCATTTGCGGGAAATCAATTAACACGGGTTTCTGGTCGACTTCGCGGACGAGCAAATTGAATTCGTTGAAATCGCCGTGCACGAGACCGTGTGCCGCGAGACGTAACAGCAGCGCCATCAGGTCGGCGTAGAGCTGACCGACGTCCGCGACTTCGGCCACGTGCGTGAGGGGCACTCCGTCGACGAGGGACATCGCCACGCAGTGCCGGTTCTGGTCGATCGGGGTGGGCACCGGGAACCCGTGTTCGTGCAGCGCGCGCATGAACGCGTATTCCTTGGTCGCGGCCAGCCGCGACATGTACATCCAGGACGCGGATTTGCGCGACTCGAGGTAGTCGCGTTTGGATTTCACGGCACGGAAGGAGGTGCGCCCGAGTCGGTGGATCTTGAGCACGTGCTGCGTGCCGTTGTCGTCGGCAACAATGTAAATGTCGGATTCTTTCCCGACACCGATTTGGTTGCCGACCGAGTGGATCGAGCCGCGCACGGCGAACGTGTGCAGCGCGAGGTAGTCGTACCCGCCGTAGGTTAGGCGGTACCCGTCGTCTGCGAAATGGGAAGGGACCGGGTCAGGGACCGAGAACGTGACGGCGCGGGCCAGGCAACAGTAGCAGCGTACACTTGGCGTTCTGCACGCGCGCGACGAGATTGTGCTTGGCGAGCTCGCCGAGGATCTTGTGCGCGCCGCCTGACTTGAGCTTGGCAATTTGCGCAATCAGGGGGGTCGGGACCACCTCGTGGTTCTTGGAACCCATCTCCACCTATTCGTGGCCCGCCATTTCGCTCGCGTCAGGTCGTGCTTGCTGCTGGGCGATTGATGAGGGCGCGATCCGAACCGCCGTCAAAATGCGAAATTCCTCGCTGCTGAGGTAGCGCAATAGCTTGGCGTCGAGTTTCATGGTGTCGTGACTTTGCTGTTGTTTTCGTGCTGCTGCCCCAGTGAACAGGAATCGCAATGGAAGCACGGCGACGGAGGTGGTGGTGGCTGCGACCACGCGGCGAAGAGGGTGCGCGGCTGTCATGCCGAGTCACTGGACTGGTTGCTGGGCTGTGCTCACGTCCCGTCGTTGTCGACATCATCGTCCCGACGACCACCATCGGCTGCGATCCTCCTTCCACGACGAACCAACCGGACCTCGACTGTCCGACTGCCCGCAATGGATTCCAAGCGCGATTCTGGCCGCGACCACCGGCGCCGGGACCGGTACGGTCCACATTCTCTCAGCACCGCGACCAAGCAGACCACGACCACGACTTACCCTCCCACTTCCAGTATCCGGTCAACAAGCCGCGACTGCAAGGTACATTGCGCCCACCTCCACGCTCTCCATCGCTCAGCGATCGACCAGTCCTCCTAACTGGCTTAGAGTAGTGACAATTCGCGCAACCGCGGCGACGGCGAGCGCCGGTCGCGGCACTGGTCGCGCAGCCGCAGCCCTAGTGCCGACCGCAAGCACAAGTCGAGCCGCCGCGATAGGCGTAGTCGCAGTCCGCGCGGCCGTAGCCGGAGCCGTGACCGGTCGTCGCGCAAGAAGCGGCACAAGAGCCGAAGTCGTAGTCCGCCGCCGCGCAATGACCCGCCGCCCGTCGACGTGACGGCCATGTACTTGGACGACCCGGAGACGGCAGCGGCGGCACCGTTCGAGTGGCATAAGAAGAAGAAGCGCGATAAGAAGTTGGGGATTGTGGAGCCCGAGGGGGCAAATGACCCGGCGCAGTTTCGCGTACGTTGCGCTTGGGTTCTGATTCGGACGGTTGTTTTGGCATCCGTCAACTTAATTGCTTGACATGTGTTTGATTAGGAAGAACTCGATTTGCTGCAGCGCCGCCGGCAAGAACGCGAGGAAGAACGTCGACTTCGCGAAGAAGAGCGCATCCAGGCGCAACGCGACGCCGACCGCGCGCAATTCGGCGACTGGGAGGCGCGCGAGGACGAGTTCCAGCTACGGCAAGCGCGCACGCGCGCCGAGATCCGCGTCAAGGAAGGCCGCGCCATGCCGATCGACATTCTCGCCATGGCCCTGCAATTGGCCACCTCGCCCGAACTCTTTGAGCGCGGATTCGACGTCGACCCACGACCGCCCTACCGGCTCGTCGAGCACTTGACCGACCACCCGACCGAACTGAAAATGCTCGCGCGCGACATTGAAATGTACATGTGGCTCGAGCAGGAACCGCAGAATCAGCGGTTCTGGCAGTGTTTGCTGACGGTCGCGCAGGATACGTTGCGCAGGATCGAGCACCCGGATCGGCGTGTGACGCCCGCCGTGCACCGCGATATTCAGCAGCTGCTCGAGGGCAAGTCGCGCGACCAGCTCGTGATTCTCGAACAGTCGATTGCCAACAAGTTGGTGCGTGCGACCGAGCCGGGTGCTGACCCGATCGATGTCGATTATTGGGAGGCGATGCTCGATTGGGTACGCATCGGCCAGTCGAAGGCCGAGCTCGCCGAGTTCCACCGCGGGCTCCTTGACGTGCGCAACAAGATCAAGGCTGATCTACGCAAGCAACGGATCGCGTCTGCCGCGGCGAGCTGCGCCGATGAGCAGCACGACGACAGCGACGTCATGGTCGTCGACAACTCGACGGGCGATGCTGGTGGCAACGCAGGTGCCAGCGGTGAGCCGGACGCGGCAACGACCAGCGCCGACAGCAACCCCAAGGCCAACCTGACCCCTGAGCAACTGGCCAAGGACCAGCCGCAGGTGTCCGACGATGACGCCTACCTGGCCAAGGAAATTGACCTCGCGAGCAAGGCCTACAACTGGTCCTACAAGTACCGCCCGCGCAAGCCCAAGTACGTGAACCGCGTCAACACGGGTTACGAGTGGAACAAGTACAACCAGACGCACTACGACTCGGACAACCCACCGCCCAAAGTCGTGCAGGGGTACAAGTTCAACATTTTCTACCCGGATTTGCTCGACAAGTCGCGCGCGCCGACCTACCGGATCGAGCCCAAGGCCGACGGGTCCAAGGATACGGTCATTTTGCGGTTCATTGCTGGGCCGCCCTACGAGGATATCGCGTTTGAGATTGTGAACAAGGAGTGGGAAATGTCGCACCGCCGTGGGTTCCGGTGCGTGTATGACCGCGGCGTCCTGCAGCTGCATTTCCAGTTCCGGCGGTATTTTTACCGCAAGTGATTGGTCTTTGTCGTTTCTTGTCGTCGTCACGTCCTCGATCTCAGAAGAGTATCCATCTCCAATGTGGTTGCAATTCTGTTAACGATTGTCAAGGTAGCGCAGAGCAACACGGCAAAGGGGCTCACATTCCTCACCTCCCCGTCATGATCGGCGCAACTCTCCGACGCCATGGCCCAAGCTGCTTGTTGTGCAAACTCATCGACATGAGTACCACATTTCGCTCGGACTGGAGCGAAATTCGTTTACATTTTGCGACTCGCGCGACACTATTTGCAAGCGAACCTCCTCAATATTCATTCTCTTCTCCCTTGTCCAAATTCTGGCTTGCCAGCCTGTTGACCTCGGCCAGAAATACGAGCATTTTAGAGGCTCCATTGTCCGCAATCACAAATCCAGCAACGACAGAATAACATGATTAGAACTACCAAAAATTGCAGCGTGCAGTCACCCCCGGAATCCGAGGATGAAGCACCCGCGTAGCCGCTGTCGTTAGTGCCAGGCCAGCAGAACGCGGGCTTTGACCAACCTTGGTTTGATCATTGGCCAAAAACGCCCAGGTAAGTATGACGGGCTAGATCCGGGGTGCGGGGTTGGATTGGGATCAAGAATCCCTGTGCTGTTCTTGAGTTGTGGGATGGTGAGGTTTCACCACGAGTTGGTGAGCGAACCGACACTGCCATGGTGTGACCGCGACCGGAGTCTTGTTTTGCGAATCGGAAGGGCGCTTCCTCATGCCGAGCTGCTCGACAAAGAAAAAATGTCGGAAAGAGGCCGCTCTTCCGCCGAGAAGCCCATGGTGGCGACTCGCCAACGGCAGATCGGGCAGTTCGCATTCAAATCACTGAGCATCATGGCGCCAGGACCGTTGGACGGGCGCGAAGGAAGCTCAAAGGATTTTTTTTATTTGCTGCAACAATCGACCAGAACTTGTCGCATTTTGTGCCCGACACCAGCTCCAAGATTGTTCACGACCGTCCTGGCAAGTGGATTGCTGAGGCATCAAGCGACCCACGCCAAAAGTGCAACGGCCCACACTCAATTGCATGACCACCCTGCTCGCGTCCCCTGGCCAGAGGCCCAAGCTCGCACGAGCACGCTCCCGATCACGCCGACCATGTTGGTCCGATTCGCGGGCTCGCTCTACACCACCAATCTTGGTTGCGATTGCTGTGGCCCCGATACTCGTTATTGTCCTGGCTGCGGTTTGCGCGACGCCAGTGTCCAGCGCTGATCCAGCTTGGCGACGCTACCCGACTTGCCTTCCCAATGCGATTCCCGAAGGTTGTAGATCACGATGCGATCTTTCGCCGGAACTTGTTGAGGCGCTGTTTGAGGTTCCAAACTGATACATTTCTGACCGTTGTTTTTCCACAGCCGAAGTCAACACGGCCGTCAACATCACGCTCGTCCAGCATGACTGGGACAGCAGCGCGCTCGCGACTGAAGTCGCGCGCATCCTGCTCACGGAGCGTGTCGGCGTGGTCGCGACCCCGATCATGTACCATGTTTTGACCGAGTCCTTGCTCAGCCAAACGGGGATCGATTACGGCCTGCTCTCGGTGCGGCAAATGATTGCCGACGGCCACGTGACGGCGGACGTTGAAAACTGGGACGACACAATGCAGTCGGCACCGGTCACGGGCGTGACCGAGGGGATGCTCGGCTACTTGGGCCAGGCGGGATGGTGCGGCTTGCTGCGCAACATCTGTTCTTCCAATCGTTGAGCTGACCGCGTTAGAAGAACCTCCAGGTTCATTCCAACGTCCTTGGCCAACGCCAACCGCGAGCTCCTCTCCTACGTCTCGTACAAGTACTCGTCGACGGCGCGGATCTTTGACCCGGCGTTAAACTACACGATATCGCAGATCGCGGGTGGGGCCTTGTCGGGGTCCTCGGACGCTGACTATCTCGTCGCAGCGCAAAATGTGTCGGCGTGCGGCAACTCGTCGTCCTCGTTTGACGCCTCGGCGTGCCTGCAGACGCTGCTCCACGACGTGGGCAACGAGAACGGCATTTTCTTTGCCGCGTCGACCGACGTGGATTGGTTTTCGGCTGACCAGCCCATCATCGACTCGTTGGGTCTCAAACTGACGGTCCAGTTTGTGTTGTCGCCGTCGGAGGCGGGATTGATTTCCAGTATCCAGGACGCGCAGCAGAACGACCGGCCGTGGATTGGGGTAGGTGGTCGACGTACCATTTCTCCTTTCTCACCAGCGCTCTGACGTCCATGATTGTCTTCTCCGAACAGTATATGTTCACGCCAAGTGCCGTCTTCAGCAATTACTCGGGTGTCTCGCTCTCGCGCGTGCTGCTGCCGCAATGGACGCCCGAGTGCGACCTGATCTACGACGGGTCCAATCAGACGCTCTACCCGTGCGACTATGCGCCTGGGTTCGTAAAAAAGTTTGTGACCAACAAATTACAGGCGCAGGCGCCGCATGCGTACCGGTTGATCACGCAGTTGACGTTTGACGATGCAGGTTTGCCTCTCCACCCGACTGTCGTTGCGCAGAGCTCTTGGCTCATCTCGGTCTTGCCGTTTGATAGACATGAGCGACATGCTCGGGCGCAGATACTTTCGCAACCTGTCGATCCACGACGCAGCGTGCAATTGGATCCGCAGCAACCCGGTCAAGGTCGCGTCGATTGTCCCGCGGTGGCACCGCACGCGACCGACGTGCGCGGCCGGCGAGGAGCCGCGCTACGGCAACCAAGAGTGGGTGTGCACGGCGTGCAGTGACGACACGTTCAACCTCGTCGCGAACGGGACGTGCCGTGCATGCCCGCAGGGCGCGATCTGCCCGGGCGGTGCGACGATCTTCGCCGACAAGCATTACTGGTATTGGCCCGCGTCGGACCCAATGAACCCGCTCTTCTACTCGTGCGCCGAGAACAAGTGCTGCGTCAGCGGCGCATGCCCGGTGGACGATACGTGCCCGCCGGACCGGACCGGCAATTTGTGCGCATCGTGCCGCGACCCGAACCATTATTTGTGGAACGGCCAGTGCGCCGACTGTTCGACCAACTCAACGCCCGCGGCTGTGCTGCTGCCGTTGGCAGTGGCGTTTGTCGTCATGTTTCTGTTCCTGCTGCTAAGCACCAAGCAGGGCGAGTCGGTATTCATTTCAGATATGGTGCGTTTTGCTTTGGATTTGACCATTTGCAGAGATATATTGATGAGCTCACTTGCTTTCCATTTTGATTTCAGATCCTCTTCTTCCAGCTCGTCACGCTCCTCGTATCCAAGGTCGATCTCGCCAACATCTTCATTCTCAAGGCCACGACCTTCAACCTCGACAGCCTCTTTGACGGAGTCGTTCCGCATGGTTCGCACCCTTCTTCTCCATCCAAACATTTGTTGCTTCGTCGTCGATTCTTGACCCTGGCAAGTGACCCGCACATAGGCCTCTGCATTTTGCCGCTCGGCAACATGGACCGCACAGCGCTGAAGGCTGTGATCCCATTCCTCTTTTGGATTATCCTCGGCATCTACCACGGGATCGCCGTCGCGTACCGGTCGCTCAAGACCAAGTACCCGTCGCTCCTCGCCATTGCCGCACTCTTGCCCACGACGCTGCGCAACGTCAACTCGCTGACTAATTTTTTCCTGACGCGCTACTTTTTGCTTTTCACGGTCACCTACATGCCAATCATCGAGGGCGCACTGCAGCTTCTCAACTGCCGCAATCTCGGCGGACAGCGGTACCTCGCCACGTCGCCCGACCTGCTCTGCTACCAAGGCCGACATCTTCCCGTGACCATCTACGCGATCCTCGTCATTGTCGTTTGGGTCGGCGTCTTGCCCATGGGCCTGCTTGTCAAGCTGCGACGGCTGATGCGTGCGGGAACGCTCGGCGACGACGCGGTCGTGGAACGATGGGGCGTGCTCTACATCCCGTATCGCAAGCAATTTGCGTGGTACCCGGTGCTCGACATGGTATGCCGTTTGCGTCGCCGCCTCGTACATCTTGCAACTTATGCTCAGTCCTGGAACGCCCCAACAGATCAAGCGTGCGCTGATCACGATCGCGTCGGTGGTGATCCCGCAGTCGACAGAAACCGAATTTGTCATCAACTTGGCCGTTCTGCTCGTGTTGCTGTGGCTCTTCAACATCGAGCACGTCTACTCGCTCCCACTTTACACTGTACTAGACAATCGCTTCAGGACCTTCACGTACGGCTCCATGAGTACGTATTTGTCCACCGCGCTCGCTCGCGCAAGCTATGGTCGCCTGGACCGCGCGGCGAGCACTCGAGAAATGATTTCGCGCTCACTCGCCCCCGACCTGATCCATAGTGATGCTCACGGCCACGTCGATGATCAAGAGCCCGATCGACGTCGGCGACTACACCAACGTTCTCAACAACCTACGCCTCGGCCTGCTCTTCCTGTTCCTCTTCCTGCCGTGCCTCCTGATCCCGTGGTTCGTCCTCTGGAACATCCTGCGCTTCCACCAGAAGCAGCAGCGCAAGCAACGCGGCCGCGGCTCGTCGAACCACAGCTCCAAACTGTCCCCGACTACCGCCGGTGCCTCCACGGGCGGGTCGGGTCTTGGCAGTTTTGCATCGAGCGCGCTGGCCCTCGTCCCCCGCCTGGTCAAGGAACACCACGTCACGCGGCTGCACCGGCTGTACCGGATATTTGGGTCGGAGCGCGATCTTGAAACCTTTTCCGAGGAAGTGCTGGCCGAAAAGCAGAGTCGCGCCAAGTCGCGCAAATTGTCGGTGCCGTGGGCGAACGGGGTGTTGCGTAACACGATTGGACGGATGCGCGCGGTGTCGGCGGAACCGGCGTTGTCGGATCACGCGATGATCACGCTGGCGGTGCCGCCGAGAGGGAGGGTCGGGAGTGGCGCGTCGGACGCGTCGGCGGCGCCGCTGCACGGAGGTGGGTCGGGCTCGGTTGGGGCGGCACCGCTTCGTGAGCGAGGGGAGAGTCATGGGTCGGATGCGTCGACGGGGCCGAAGGAAGGGTCGTCGTCGAGCGCGTCGCCGGTCGTATCGCCGGTCGTATCGCCGGTCGCATCGCCGGTTCGAGCTGTGGCAGAGCCGCGGCCTGGAGGAGACTGATCGTGTCGGAGGTGGACGGCGTTAGAGCTTGGACTCGCAAAACTATAGTTCAAACGATTTCCTTGTCTCATCTTGAATTGCGAAGTGGTCGGCTGTCCCGAGTGGAGCGAAATCCTTCATCTCCTTGTGCATTGATCAAACGTTACAATTTCGTGACGGTGCGGGAAACGTTCCCTGCCATTTATCACGAAAGATGACGGGCTAGTCAAGGGTTCTCAATGATGTCCCCATCATTCTCTTGTTCCTCGACCCGACGGCCGGACCTCCTCATCCGTCGTTCTCCCACGCCATAACGCGGTCCACTCATAGTCTTCTTGCTCGAACCCTTTTCTTGCTCATCTGCAGCATGCGAGGGCAGGGGCGCTGGTTCGACGCGTCACCACTTCATGGGTCCTTCAATCAATACTCGCCGCCCATGCAAACGATTCCGCCTTCCTTCGAAGACGGCACTGCGATTCTCAATTCAAGCCCATATCATTGGCCCAACATGCCCGCCAGCACTGCCGCCGCCAATGCTCAGTTCAGCAATCCATGAACCATGTCCAAGCCTTGAGCGACATGAATGGCGCGGTTGCCCTGCGTTGCATCTCGTTGGCCATGTATTTGCTGGTCATTCAAGTCTCGGCGATAATAATTTGCTTGCTGCGCGCGAGCTCTACCAGAATCTGGTCATCGAGGCGGCCGGTGCTGCGTGTCTTGTCGCGCACGTCGCATGCAGCAAGCCCAAAATCATGATCGTGCGCAAGGTTCGGTTGGACGTGCGCACCGGATCCTTTGTTTGGTTCACACGCGTGAGCGGCCTCGTGCTGGGTTTTTCCGTTGCCGGGCATGTTTACAGCATGCGCGTCAAACCGCTGCTGGCGTGGGGCGATTCGAGGTAAACAATTGGCACTTCAGTGATGCTTATGTGATCTAACTGACGATGGGACCTTGCCGTTTTCGTATGTAGTCTCCTCGACTACTAGGACGTGATGTTCCAGTACATCAAGTCTGGCGGTGGCATTGTCGTTTCTTCATGGTTCATGATTCCGCTGGTGTCGTCCATGGGATCGATGGGCGTGGTGCGTTTTCACATTTCCACGTTCACGAGTTCTTGAATGTTGCGCGTTTCCTGACTTGCCCCTTGCACTCGGACCGCGACCCATCACCCCCTTCGCCAAGGACGTACCCTTCCGACACCATCACGCACTTGGTTTCTCACAACCAAGGTCCCGTGGCACAAGGTGTTTGCAAACACTCCTCGCTTCTGCGCCACGGCCCCGCTTCGTGGTGACTTGGATCCGGAGCATGGGTAGAGACCAACAGGACGCACGGGGTTGGAGGCTCTGGAACTACCTGTTTTTGGATCGGCAGAAATGGCACAAGAATGGGCAGATGGTGATACAAAATGGTTGATTTCTCTATTGATGATTGTTCACTTTTCATCCCACTCTCACTCTCTTCATGCACTCGCCGGCACGGGCAGCGACTCTTTGAGGAAATCCACGAGCCCAACACCGCCGTCCTTGCCCTTCAACTTCTTGGCCACTGCAGCGCCAACGCCAAGCTTGGTGCCAATCCCCGGCAAGTAACCGATACCTGCGTCCCGTCCAAGTGCCGTCACCGCCGTGAACGGCGGCACCTTCCATGCCTTCAACGAATCGCCATGCACGGCGCGCACGATGTTGGCCACCGCCGTCTTACTCTGCTCACCCGCAAGGAACGCGAGTTTCCCCACACGGTCTTTACCCGGGAACTCGATGATATCCCCGACCGCAAACACGCCCGCAACACCCTCCACGGCCAAGTCGGGCGTCACGCGCAGGTATCCTCGGTCCGTGACGGGCCATGCTTGCGGGTCGAGCGGGGCTGAGTTGGGCGCGACACCGGTTGCAACAAAGACGGCGTCAGCGGGGACCGAGATCGGTGCGGTGGTGGCGGCCGGGTCAGTGGACGTGAGCGGGACGGCGAAATCAGGGACGAAGACGGGGCGGAAACTGGGGGTGTTGGTCGGGGCGAGAAGGCCGGGCGCGTTGTTGACGCGCACGTGGTCGATAATGGTGATAGATTTGCGCGCGAGGACGGAACGCGCTTGCTTGACGAATGGCGCGGGGTAGCCGGGGAGGAGTTCGGGCGCGACAATGGTCACGTCCTTGGTCGGGTAAGCTGGGTGGTGGAGAACGCTGGAATCAGCAACGGCCATGAGATGATGCGTGGATAAAAGTGATGGATCACCTACCCGTCTTGATCTCCGCGGCCGTTTCGATCCCAACCAAACCACCGCCAATCACCACGACGCGGTGCGTCTTCTCGTCCGCGAGCTTCGTCGCCGCGCCCGTGAACTGCTCCACGAGCTTGGCCGATTCGATCCCACCGACCGGCACCTTGGACGGGAACGCCGTGTGACTGCCGAGCGCGACCACGAGATAATCAACGACAAACGAGCCATCGTCGGCGCCCGACAAGGGGGACGGAATCCACTCGACGGTGTTACGCTCGGCTGACGGGATCACCTTGACGCGGCGATCGGTGCCCACCGACTCGATGCGGCCAACAAGCACGCGCTTGGTCAGGTTCGACCCCATGGCCTCGTCCGTGAGTAGTTGGCGCAGCGGGTAGATGAGCTTGGCCACGGGCGTGCCGGTCGGGTCGACAAGGGCGCGCGGCGTGGAGACGGTGTTGAAGTAGTAGTCGCGGTCGGAAACGAGAACGAGGTCGACGGCGGAAGGGTGCGAGGCGAGTGCCTTGGCGAGTCCTTGGAAGGCCTTAATGCCACCGGGGCCAGCGCCGAGACTAGATTGCCGTTGAGGTTCGCTATGAGAATGGGAAATGCAGAGCGGCAATGCGGGTACAGGTGTCGGATGCACGTACACGGCGATGCGGAGCGGGCCAACGTGCGGCAGCGACGAGCCAGACCGCGAGTACGACTTGCTCAGGCGCTTCATGAGGCTCGGCTTGCGGCTGGCCGGTTTGGTCTTGGAGTTGGTCGTGGCGTCGGTCGACATGGTGGTTGTCACTGGTTGTAGATGCAGGTCGTGCAAGACGCGCACAGGTCGTGTTTGGCAATGGTGTTGTTGGAATGAAGTGCTGGGCTTGCCGCTGGGGACGTGCCGGTTTTATGAGAGCGACTGAGGGCTGGCGGCGACGTTGAGCTGCACGAAGCAAGCGAGGCAAAATGAGCTTGGGATGATCAGCACCGAGAGGGGCGGACGGTGCGATTACGCGAGCCGCAAATTGGCCGTCTAGCGCCGCGTTTGGGAAATGGATGGTGCAACAGCGGCGAGCCGTTGGCCAGCGGTTGGTGCGCCGTTTTTGCTGAGAAATCAGGCCGCTGTGGCGACAGATTAGGCATCCCCCCACGTGCGCCACACTTGCCACCAGCAGAACGGCCAAGCGTCGCATGCTTCGAGCACAACGGAAACTGGATGCGTGCTGACAGCCAGACCCCAGATCCAACCCCGGCTCGACCCAGCCACGATTTCCCGTCGCGGCCCTTGAACAGTTTGGGGTCCAATGAGCCCAACCATTGTCTCCAGGAGCCTTTGTCACCATCAACAAACGCTAAATTAATTGGACCAGCTGCAATACCAATACTCTCCGCACCATGTCCACCCTGCTCGCTGCCGCGCGCGCCGCGTCTGTGGCTGCTGCGCGTCACCCAGCCATGCGCCGTCGCGTCGCCGATCCGACTATATCACTGGCACTTCGCGCTCTGTCCGACGATGCCGCACCCGCGCCCGACGCCAAGGACCCGTACAAGATTGGCAAGCCGTTTGCTGCCGCGGATCAAGCCCCAGCCGACGCGACCAACGTGTCGGCCACAAGCGCCGCGCGGAAGCAGTACTCGGTCCTGCCGCACCGCACGAGCCTGACGTCACGGCTGTGGCTCGACCGGTACGACAAGAACAACGAAGAGTACAAGAAGGTGCTCGAGGCGACAGGCGGCAACACGGCAGCGACTGCCGCATCGGCCCCACGGCACTTAGTGCTCAAGCGCATGAAGGACTCGTATATCAGTGAAGTGCTGCCGTTCCGCTCGAACCCACACGTGAAAGAGGAATACTGCAATTATTGGGTACTTTTTGGACTATGTTCGCGACGCGTGAGAGGGACTGGTCAAAATCACGCTAACGCAGACCATGCTGCACTAGGGCGGGCTTCGCATTGCCAAGGTACCGCCTGTCACCGTAAATCCGCGCCGTACACCTGTTCACGCTAACCAACCGTTCCCCCCCCCCCCCCCCCCCTCTCCCCAGTTGCTCGAAGACCTGGATGCGCTCGCAGGGTCCATCTCCTACACGCACTGCGACGACGGGACGCCCGAAACCCCACCGCTCACCATCGTGACGGCGAGCGTCGACCGAATTGACCTGTTGCGGCCGGCGTCGCTCGACCGGGACATGCAAGTGTCCGGTATGGTCACCTATGTCGGCTCCTCGTCCATGGAAATCACGGTCAACGTGGAGGCGCTCGATCCGGACTCGCAGGCAACGGCCGACCCGATTTTGAAGGCCAAGTTCACGATGGTCGCGCGTGATCCGCTCACCAACAAGGCAGTGCAGGTGAACCCGTTGGTGCTGGATACGGACGAGGAGCGGCGGTTGTATTCGATGGGTGCGGGTGCGTGTCATCGTGTTCCTCGAGTCGCGGTGTTTCCGGGCGAGAGCAAAGCTGATCTGCTCTGGTGGATGATTTAGAGCTCCGCTCGCGCAAGAAGCTCGCCGCGACCACGTCGCTCTTCAAGCAGCCGCCGACTCCCGAAGAGCGTCTCGTGATCCACGACCTGTGGCTCCAGTCGCGCCAATACTCGGCGACCAACCCGCCCGCTAACATCAAGTGGCTCGGCGAGACCACGCTGCAGTCAGCGCACCTCATGCAGCCGCAGGTTCGTTCGTTTCTTCCGTCCTGGCCGTCGGCTCGCAGTTACTGACCGCACGCTCCCGATCTAGGACCGCAACATCCACGGCAACGTCTTTGGCGGCATTCTCATGAAACAAGCGTTTGAACTCGCCTTCCTCGCCGCATCCGTCTACTCGCGCGGCCACCCGCGGTTCCTCGCTATGGACGATATCACCTTCCGCAAACCCGTGCCGATCGGATCGATTCTGCACTTTACCGCCAAAGTCGTCTACTCGCGCGCGCGCAGTTTTCAAGTCCAAGTGACTGCCGACGTGGTCGATCCGGCCACGGGCCAGCGCGATACGACCAATACGTTCATGCTCACGTTTGGTGCTGGCGCCAAGGACGGGGAAGTGCCAACGGTCATGCCACGGACCTACGAGGAGTCGATGCTCTACCTGGATGGGAAGCGGCGGTGGGAGACGGGGTACGAGATGGCGCGCGAGAATCAGTCGGCGTTGTTAGAGCAGTGGTAAGATGTGCTGCCGGCCGGTGGTGGGGCATGCCGCGCGGATGGGAAGTCGCTGGGTGGGTGGAGAGGACGCACATAGCGTCCGTGGAAATCGTAGTACATGCCATGTCCAACAAATTTGGTGAGTCCATCCGGTGCGAAATGGTGGAGGATCCCATCATGAGTAGGCAGGCCAGCAGACTGATGTCGTGTGGATGACACACGCGTTCCTTACCTCCAGGCATAATGCACGGTCATGTCTTTCGTGTCGTACACAGAAAAAAAGTCGAAAACAAAAGTTGAGCGAGGTCGCAAAAAAAAGTGGAGACGAAAGAAGGAAGAAAAAGTGGGTGACCAAGCAAGCACCCCTCGTCCACATGGCAGCTTGCGACCTCGCTCAACTTTTGCTTTCGACTTATGTTGCGTGCATGACACGAAAACATGACCATGCATTCTCATTCCTTTTGAAGCCAGCTGTAATTCACCGCCTCCAGGTTGTAAATCGTGGATCTGTTTGCATTTCATGTCTCCGAACCACAGATTCCGTTTGTCACATTTAGGACCTCTCCCCAAGCCGCTGGTCATAGTTGCGAAAGCTTTGCCAAGGATTGAATAGCTCGTCAGAAATATCGCTGTACTTGTATCGATAGATCAGCGAGCACTCCGCGCCGAGTTCAATTATGCGATTGACCCGACTGAGACGCCACCAGCGCCAATGTGCAGACTGGCCGGATAGTCGAGAAGACGAGAACAGCGCATCGGGAATGAGCCCTCTTCGGGGCTGGAGGAGGGTACGCTACGTTTTGCCAACCCAAAGAAAACCACTTCAAGTTCCATTCCAAAAAAAAAAAAAAAAAAAAAAAAAAGGTAAATACACACAAATCCGGTTTCTCAACACAAAAGTAACATCCCCGCTTCTCGCCCTTCCTTACTCATATCCTCACGGCGATCGCGGTCTCGCCACCGTCTGCTGCTCCCCGGCACCGCCCGCCTGCATCGGCACTGCCGACGGCGGCAGCACGTACCGGAACGGCGACGTGTTCCGAGACAGTACTTCAAAATCGCCCTCAGCGCCCGTCGGCGGCGTGCGCGTGACCACGGTCCCCG
Source organism: Allomyces macrogynus ATCC 38327 (assembly GCA_000151295.1). Classification (NCBI taxonomy): domain Eukaryota; kingdom Fungi; phylum Blastocladiomycota; class Blastocladiomycetes; order Blastocladiales; family Blastocladiaceae; genus Allomyces; species Allomyces macrogynus. Next base: position 1,200,595 of record GG745337.1, on the reverse strand, counting down.
CGGCCATGAGCGGCGGCGACGTCGTCGTCCACGACGCGCCGAGCACGTCCTCGCCTCCCGCAGGTGGCGACGACATGGGACTGTCTTCCGGGAAAAACGCGCGAGTCCCACCCCCGCCACCGCCGAAGAACGAGTCGCGGATCGGCGCCGGTGGTGGGGGCGAAATCCCGTCGTCGGCGAGCGGGGACGAGAGGAGCTGCGCGTCGTCGTCGTCGACATCGTCGTCGACATCGTCCTCGCCGAGATCGTCGTCGTCGAGATCGTGGTGGTGGTGGTGCCGGCCGGCGGTCGCGGCGTAGGCGGTCGAGAAGAGGGCTTCGGGGCCAAACGCAAACCGCGCGTTCGGGTCGTCCGGGGAGGGCAGGTCGTCGTGGTCGTGCTCGAAGAGAAGCGGCGGGGTCGGGCTCTCGAGGTCGGCGCGGAGAGGGGACATGGCGGTGGCCGCGTCGGCGTCGTATCCCGTTCGAGTGGTGGTGGAGTTGGGCAGGGCGCGCTGTTGGTTGCTGGTTGCAGTCGCGGCAGTAGGCTCATCGACCAATTCAATGGCCATGGGGTCGACCGGGCACGACGCCCGACGTGGGCCCATGCGTCGACAACGCTCAAGTCCACGACTTGTACGCCGCACGCACGGTCCCACGGCGTACGTCCGTCCCACTGCCCGTTGGGTGCGGCCAACCACGCGGCGATCGAAGACGCGGCCCAGACGAGAGTCGCGAGCGGGCCGAGTGCGCCAAGGGCGACACGTAGGCTCTGGTGCGCGACAAGCGCGAGCGCATCGGCGTCGTGGTCAAGGCTGTCGGCGACAGCCGCTTGCTGGTGGTGCCAGAACGCAGCGGTCTGCACGTCAGCGTTTGGGTCGAGCGGGCCCAAGTCGGCCGCGTCGGGCGCAAAGTGGCGGTTGACGTGGTGCGCGAGTGTCGGGGAGAGGACGGCCTGCCGCGTCAGGAGGCGGCCGGGCGAGGCCAGGCCGAACGGGGAGAGCCAGAAGTCGCGGCCTAAATGTTGAGAAGGACGTTGATCAGCATGCAGCATGGTCACGGCAACGATATGCAGAGGAGGGTATCAACAGACCGAGCCACAGGATCCCAGCAACGGCGTTACCACTGCCTGGCACCGGTATCCGGCGCGCCTGTGAAGCGACTGCAGCGACAATGGCCGAGTCGATTGCCCACGCGATAACGCGGCGCGTCAACGACGGTGCCGGGAACGGGAGGGGTCCATTCTCATCATCGAGACGCGCAGGATCGCCCCCGACCACGGCCGATGGGACCAGCGCGAGGATCGGCACGAGGTAGGACCCCAGCGCACGCGTCGCGAGCCGGCGCAATCGGCCTGGTGGCCCTGGTACGGGCACGAGCTGTGAGCCTGGTGCCGGCAGGCGGCGCACGGCAAAGAGCGCGTATTGCCGCGCGCGTCTGCGGCGGCGCTTGGGTGGGGCCAACCAGTGCGTGGCGGTGACGAGCGAGGCGCGCGCGCCGTCGTAGAGGTAGGTGGCGGCGAGCGCGAGCGCCAGCAGCATCGTGGTAGTGCTTGCTGAGATGGTGCAGGTTGTTGATGAACGTTGAAGAAGGTATGCGACGGTGAAGCGAGCGCAGCTGGCGGTGAATGCGCTTGCCGTGAACTTGGCGGGTCGTCGGTGCTCGAGGCGCTCGCAGCGGCGGCGCGTCCAAGGCGGGCAGAGCAGTATTCGGTTCCAAGAGCGGGTAGCGAGAGCGTCGAGGTAGATGGATCGTCGTCGTCGTTGTCGCTGTCGGCGCGGCGGCGGCCGACGGTGTTGGAGTAGGAGAGTGGTGGCGTGCTCGGAACGAAAACTCGGTTGCCTGTTTGCACTGCACGTGCACTGGTGGTGACGCGTCGGAGTCTTCTTCCTTCAACAACACGCCGATCGCTCTCCTTTTCGCGTGCGCGGCACGTACGGCCGGCTGCCACGACGCCCACCGACGCGCGAGGCCCGCGCCAGTCTCCTCCACGACGCCAACGACGACCGACCGCGACGTCGTCGACGCCAACTCTGCCCAGCACCCCGCATTCGCCCCTGCCACTCCCCGCACCCGCACCGGTCAAGCCTGCACGCACCAGCACGGCTTGCAAAAAAATGGACCCAGCGCGCTCGCCGCGCGCGACCCCGCCGCCGGCGCGCTGAGCCGCGCACAGCCCGACGCCCATTCCGACGCACATGACCGCCGCTGCCTCGCCACGCCTGGGCCGGTCGCCGGGCCTCGGCATGGGTGCACGTGCCGCGTCGCACGACCAACTGCTCGCAACTGTCGCGACTCGCCTGAGTCGCGCTGATCTCTCGGCCGTAACTGCTGCCGCGACCCCGTCCCTGCCGCTCCACCGTGCCGGCATCACATCCCCGTCGTCGTCATCCGCCATCTCCACCAAGGACATGGTCGCCAAGACGGCGCGGTCGGTCGTGGCCGCCCGTGCTGGATCGGTGCTCGGCCGGCAGGCGATTCTCAAGTCGGATCATTTCCCGCTCGGTATCTCGGAACACTTGCCGGGCGTGCACTTGCAGGGCGCGCCGAACTTCCGAATGGTACTTCGCTGGTGACCAATTGTGCCGACAAGATCTCTTACTGACCTTGCAATTCGTCCGGAACTAGCTCGACCTCAACGTCTTTGGCGTCGCCTAGCCCTCGGCCACGGGCCTCTCCACGATTCTCACCCTGCTCAACATGCACCCATCCGCCCTCTCGCACGACTTGTCCTCGTCGACCCTCTTCATCTCCACGCGCGAGGAACCGATCCTCTACATCAATGGCCGCCCGTACGTCCTGCGCGACGCCGACGCACCCCAGCAAAACCTACGCTCGCTCACGGGCATCGCGCGCGCGCGGCTCGAACAACTCGAAGCGCGGCTGAAAGATGAAGTCATTGCCGAGGCTTCGCGGTACCATGGCCTGGTCCTCGTGCACGACGAACTCGTTTCGGGCCAAGTCATCCCGTGCTGGCTCGCCGCCGACGTCGTGCAGACCCCGCTCGATTTGGTGAATGCGTTCCACGACTTGGGGTACCGAATCTCGTGCGCGCGGATCCCCGTCTCCCCCGACCAGCCGCCAGACGACCGGTTCTTTGACGAGTACGTGCAGGTCCTGAAGTTGCACCCGACGTCGGACCCCGTGCTGGTCTCGTGTGGGATGGGTGGGGGGAGGACGACGCTCGGGACCGTCGTGGCGCTCTTGATCCGACGCGCGCAGTTGTTGCGTGAGGGAAGCGACGAGCCGTTCCCGAGCGCCGTCGCGGCACCTGCCGTCTGCAAGTTGCCGGGCGCGCGGCGCGCGAGTTTTGGCACGTCGGCGTTGCTCGGGTCGCCCGCGAGCCATCATGCCGCCGCTGCTGGGAGTTCCACCAAGTCGGGCATCTCGCCATCGCCGTCGTCGTCGTCCTCGCCGACGCAACCGCAACAGCCGCAGCAACAGCAAGAGCCGGTCCTCACCGCGCGCGAACTGTGGGACCTGACCGACCACGAAGTGCAGAACAAGGCCATGCTGCGCGTCATGTACATTCTCGAGCGCGGGCTCGCCACGCCCATGGCGCCGCACTCCCCGGTCGAGTGGGCGCTGGCGCGCGGGTCATTGATCGACCACTTGATATCGGCCGCGCTCGGGAATTACCAAGTGATGCTTGACCTCGCGCGTGTTCTCGACGACGGTCTCGCAATGAAACGGCTCGTCGACGACTTGATTGACCGGTGCGACGCCATGGTCAATCTGCGCGAGGATATTTTACTGCAGCGCGTGCGGCATTCGGTCGCGGACGGTGTGACGGGCGGGAATGGCGCACTCGGCACGCCAAGGTCCAGCCAGCAGGATCTGTACGCGATATACCCGGACCTCGCTGGCCAGCCGACCACCACCGGTACTGGAGGGACCACCGCCGCGATTCCGGAACCACTCCAGCGCGCGCTGCTCTGTCTCGAGCGATACTTTTTCCTGCTCGCGCTCGCGGCTTACGTTGCCGACGAGGGCGCGCACGGGTTCACCAAGTCGTTTTCCGCATGGCTCGATGCGCGCCCGGAAATCGGGCGTATGGCCGAGTCCATTCGTCGTGGGAAACGCGGACACCGGATGCCGCTCGCCCTGTTCCGGCCGGTTGACGACTTGTCGGTTCTCGGCGGTGCGCCGGGCCACTTGCACCTTCATGGGGTGGGCGCCGCGCCGCCGACAATCATGACGGAAGTCGAGCGGTACGTCCTGCGCAACCGCAACGGCACGGTGCTCACGCCCAACACGCTGCTCAAGAGCGACTTGTGGGTTCACGCACAGGCGGCCGTGGGGGATGTCGGGATGGTCGGCGCCGACCGGTTCCGCGCGATGCAAGGAGAAATGCGCGTGTACGGGGTTGCGCAGCCGACGTTGCAGGGGATGAAGAATGTGTATCGCGCGATCGTGAAGCCCGACGCGCCGTTGCTCGCGGCCGTGCCTTCGGATGGTGGTGCAGGTGCCACGACGGTCGAAAGTAGTCCCGCGCACGAGTTGGTTCTGATTAATGTGCGCGAGGAACCGCTGATTTATATCAATGGCATGCCGTACGTGTTGCGCGACCAGTACACGACGCTGCGCAATTTGAAGGTGTATCGCGGGATTCCGGCGGAGCGGTTGGAGTTGATGGAGTCGCGGTTGCGCGACGATGTGATTGCCGAGTTGAGCACGTATGTGGTGTGTTGATCTCCACTGTGATCGAGGATCCTGTCCTGAAAGAGACTGATGTCGCTCTCCCCCTTGGTACGACGGCCGCGTCCTCGTGCACGTCGAGCAAGACGCGCCGGCAACGGGGAAAGCCGTTGTCGCGCCCCTCTGGGAAGAAGCGACCGCCGACCACGTCCAGACGCTCCGAACCGTCGTCAACGTGCTCGACCAAGAGCACCACCCGATGACCTTCTACCGCATGCCCATCACGCCGAAGCTCCACCGGACGACGCCGACCTCGACACGCTCGTCGACATTGTCGCGCGCCACGCGCCCGACGCCGCGATCGTCGTCAACGACCAAGTCAGGATCGGGCGGACCACCATCGCCATGGTCGTTGTCGCGCTCATTCGCAACTGGTTGCGCGGACATACCGCCCGGACCACGCCCGACCTGCGCTCCTCCCACCCGTCACTTCGTCGCTGACGAAGTCGAAATCGCGCAACGTCCTGTACCGCTCGATCCACTCGTTACTGCGCGTGATCCGGGACGGTCTCGCCGTGAAACGCGTCGTCGACGACGCGATCGACGCGTGCGCGGCTTACATGCACTTGCGCGACGCGGTCCCCACCGCTCGACTCGCTGCTGATCCCAGTTCAGGCCGCGGGGACCGGCACGCGCTGCGGCACTTGGTCCGGTACTTCAAACTGCTCGTCTTCCAAGCGTACCTCGACGACGTGCCCGCACGGACCGCGACGCTCGGCGCGCGCGAGTCGTTTACGAGTTGGCTGAAACGGCACCCGGAACTCGGTGCGATGTTGCGTGAATTGGAGGAGGCGGCGGTCGAGGGGGATTCGCGGGCGGTCGCTTCGCATGTGACGCCCGTTGACGCGCTGCAGCCGGGCGATGGGATCGCTCTGTCGTCGGAGGTCCTCCAAGTTGTCCGTGCGCGGAAGGGCGCGGTGTTGGGGAATCTGACGATCTTGAAGCACGATGCGTTCCCGGGGTGCCAGAAACTCGGGTTGCCCGAACGCGTCGAGGGCGCGCCGAATTTCAGGCACGTGCCGCTCGCGGCCGTGCGGGATGCGGTCGTGGGGCTGTTGCAGGTCACGACTGAGGCCGGGATGGGTGCGGTGCCGGGCGCTGGCGCGCAGCAGTTGCAGGGCGTGTGAGGGGTCGCGATGCCGCAGGCCGACGGGGTCACGGCCGTGCTCGACCGCCTGCGGTCCGCGTCGACGGGGCGGCGGATCGCGTGGACGTGCCTGCGCGAAGAACCGGTGTTGTACGTCCGCGCGAAACCGTACGTGTTGCGCACGTTCCAGGACCCGCTCAAGAATCTCGAGACGACCGGGATCGCGCGTGAGCGCGTGGAGCGGATGGAGAAGCGGATGAAGGCCGATATCCTGGCCGAGATTGAAGTGTATGGTGGGCGGCTGTTGCTGCATGATGAGGTCGTGCCGACACCGGGGAGGCCGGAAATGATTGTGCCGGTGTGGGAGTCGGTCGCGCCAGAGGATGTGATGACGCCGCGGGAATTGTTTGCGGCGGTCGCGGGCGTGGAGGCGGATGGGGACACGGCCGAGGTGGTTGGGTCTGGCGTGGATTACTTGCGCGTGCCAATTACCGACGAGTAGGTGCGTTTTGGACTGCTTTTTGATCGATCCCGCGTTTGGTCAGTGTGCTAACACGACTTTTCGTTGCCTGCAGGCGCCAATCCCCGAAGTCTTCGACGTGCTCGTCGACCGCATCGTGCGCGCCGCCGAGGCCGACGCGGCGTTCCACGGGCAAGGCACCTCCGCCATGGACAATGCCGGGTCGCACCTGATCTTCAACTGCCAAATGGGCCGCGGGCGTACAACCGCGGGCATGGTCATCACGTCCATCGTCCACGCCGTCTTTTTGCAACCCGCATCGCGGGCCGCTCTCGTCCACGCCATCTCCGGCCGGTCCGATGACGACGAGAACGACAGTTCGGCGTCGGCCTCCCCGGCCCCCGCGCGGTGGTCATCCGCGTCCGTCCTCCTCCGCGGCGGCGTCTCGGCCGCAGACTTGCCTGCGCTCGACGACGACCACGACGACCTCCTGGCGACCGAGCGGCGGTACCGCCGCGGCGAGTACCGGCTGATCCGGCAATTGGTCGCGGTCCTCGCGCACGGGAAAGTCGCCAAGGCGATTGCCGATACGTGTATCGATACCTGCGCACACATGCAGAATTTGCGCGAGGCGATTTTTGATTTCAAGCGGCGCGTGGAGGGGATGGCGCCAGGCGCGGCCGAGTTGCACGAGACGTGCGAGGTCAGGTTGAATTACCTCGTGCGGTACTTCTTTTTGGTCGCGTTTGCGGGGTACTTGCTGGAAATGGCCGAGACGTGTGCGGTCGTCGAGGGGGTGCCGGCGTGTATCCGGCCGGTGGTCACGGATGAGGGTGGCGTGGAGCTGAACGCGGGCGAGGACGCCATGGATGAGGTGGGGCCGGCAGTGGCTCCGAGCGCCAAGACGGAGTTGCGGTTGCCAATGACGTTCCGCAGCTGGCTTGCGGACCGGCGCGAGATAACGGGCTCGTGGAGCGCGGCAACCAGAATTTCTCATATGACTGGAAGGTGAGAGAGGGTGGTGAGTGCTGATCGTGGGCGCTCAAAGGGTGAGTGATTTTGATTGGAAGTTTGATTTTGAGCGCCTGTGTCTCGTTCAAGTTGGTCTGGTGTTCTACACTGAAAACTGCCTTCCCCAGCACGGGCCTTTTCAGGACAAATTCAAACAGACCACGCGGCAGCAGCAAGTGAATCAAACATCGGAGCAGACCTCAACAAATGTAGTAAACATGGAAAGAAACGCAATGCTATTCGTTCATATCCGACGACGGGAACAAACGCCCGTCCCTCACGAGCCGGTCCCGCAGCGTCCAAAGCACTGCGGCCGTCTCGAGCCCAACACACACCCTCTCCACTCACGCGCTCGCACACACGGATCCTCCACTTACAGCGACGAGCGCTTGACGAGCTCGCCGCGGTTGTCGTAGGCGTTGTAGGCCGCCCAGTCAGCGGCAATCGGCGCGCGGACCATCCCGCCGTCGACACCGAGCGACTCGACAAGTGGCAGGGCAATCGGGGCCACCGCCTTGATCGCGGCCGTGTACCGGTCCTGCACGCGCTGCGCCTGTGCGGGCGACAAGATCCCGCGCACAATGTACGACGCGACCTGCGTCTGGATCACATGTAGGTAGAACAAGTCTTGCACCAAGGCCAGCTCCTTGGCGGCGGCGGGCGTTTCACGAAGCACGCGCGCAAACTGTTCCGCACTCACACGCTCACCAAACGCGCGCGCGACCATCTGAATCAGGTCCGACTGCTCAAACATCCACGTGTTGAACGTGGCCTCGCGCGCGGCCTTGGGGCCCTTGGCCGCGACCGCCGCCGAGACCTTGGTGTTCATGATCCCGCCGAGTTCCTTGACGAGGTGCGCCTCGCGCGACCGGATCAGGGCGAGCAGGCCCGCGGTCGTCTCGAGATCGCCGTTCCACGTGAATTCGGACGCGGGGTACTTGACAAGACCGCGCTCGACGGCAGCGACGAGTTCCTTGGCCACCTTTTGGCACAGGACGGCGTTGTCACCCTCGGCCGAGATACCGGCGTGCGAGAAGCCAATGTTGAGGCCGAACAGGTTGCTAGAATGGTTGATGGGGGGTTCGTCAGTTCCAGGCGTCGCGAAATGGGCGACAAGGTCAGCTCAAAACATACCATGACAGGTAACCCTGACCACCAGTGCGCTCGCGGCAAGTCGTGGCCGTGTTCTCAAAGTTCCACTAATCAAACCAAGAATTATGGTCAGGCACCAGCACAGCAAAAGAGAAGAGACAAACTCCAAGCGTTAAACGTACAGTAACGAGCGGCTTGATGACGCACGCGTGCAGCACGACCAGCGCGTGCTCGTCGCGCGACGGCTGCTCCTTAACCGAGGTCGTCGCCCAGAGCTGCTTGCAGTAGTTGAGGCCAAAGTTCAGCCCAATCGTGTTGGCAAGCAGCGGCAGCAGCGCGTTCTGCTGGAGCTGGTAGTTCAAGATGGCCATATCCGACTTGCCCGTGGGCCCCACGGTCTTGCGCGTCGATGAGTACTTGAGCGCCGTGTAGAGCACCGTCTTGGTCCCGCCAAGGCACATGGCGGCAATGCAGAGACGGCCCGAGAGCAGCTGGTCGGCGACCTTGAGGAACCGCGTACGGCGGTCCTTGATCGAAGACTTGAAGACATTGTTCTCGACGTCCATGTCGGCGTATTTGTTGAGCAAGTTCTCGGCGGGAACGCGCACGTTGTCGAAGGCGAGCGCGGCGTTGTCGACACCTTGGCAGCCCATGCGGTGGCCCATGTCCTTGATGGTCACGCCGGGGCAGATCGACAGGTCGTCGTTGCGCATGCGCACGAGGAACACGTTGATGCCCTCGTGGCGACCGTTCACGTAGGTCTGCGCGAAGACGACCGTGAACTTGGAGTGCAGGGCACCGTTGGTGATCCTGTTTCGACGGGGAGCGCGTTAGAATCGACGCCGAAAATCGTGAGGGAAAAGGGCAACCAGACAATGTGCACGTACCAGTACTTCTGCGCGAGGACGGTCGGCGTGTTGATGATAAACTCCTTGGTGGCCGGGTCCCAGGTGGCCGTCGTCTCCATTTCAACGGCATTGTTACCGTAGCTAATTGTCGGCGTCCAGGGTCAGACCACTGCACAACACACGGTGGAGAATCATCACCTCAACGTGCCCGAGCTCGGTCAGGGCAAAGCACCCGACGTTATCGAGCGTGTCGATCCCCGGGAGGTACTTGCGGTGACGTTCCGAACCCAACTTGAGCACGGTGCCACCAAACAAGTTCCACTGCACGGTCATCTTGGTCGTGCACGACCCGTCAACCATGCCCGACAACTCGTGCGCAGCAAACACGTTGAGCGGGTTCTTTTCGAAATCAAAGACGGAGATGAAGCCATTGTCGGCAATGTGCTTGAGCCGCTCGAGCGCGATCTCGCGCTCGTAACGAAGCGTCACGTTAAACCGCGGCGTGTAGAGCGGGTCCTTAAGGAATTCGCGGAACCGAGCACGCGTCGCATGGTTGTCGTGTTCCAGCGCGTGCTGGATGGCGGCAAACGCCGCGGGGCGCGTCGAGGTGGACGAGGCCATGTTGGTATCGAGCACGTACTGGGACAGAGGGCTACATTTTCCATGGAGGGGACGGCAGCGAGTCAGCTCAAAAAGAACCGCAAGAAGGCCGAGCGTCGGCGGCGCTTGACCGCTGCTCGTCCGAACGTCGTCGCGCGCGTGGCCGGAACATGGCGCACGCAACCGGTGGCAGCGCAGGTCAAGTGCTTGAGCAGACTGATTTCAGCAGAGGCAGTTGCGGCCCCAAACGGACCGTTTGGGGCCGGTCGAGCCCTTGCGCGCGAGTTCAAGCTGCTGGAAAAGCACAGCCACGCCGTCACCGTCGCCGTCGTCCTCGTCGTTGAGAGTCGCTTCACGTACTTACAGCAGCCGTCGGGTCGTCGTCGTCGTCGTCGTCGTCGTCGTCGTCGCGCTGGCGGGGAGAGAACTCGCTTGACGCCGGTGGGTCCCCCTTTGCTTTTGAGGACCGGGCCGACCAACGATTCCCCTTGCTTTTCAGACGAGTCGTGGCACGAACGACCGCTGTGCGCTGGCTGGCTGGGGTCGGCGACTCGGCCACTTCGGCGGCGATGACGACCAATAACGGCCGACCCGCCTTGAACGCGTCTCGGTGATCTCATGGGAAACGTGCTCTCACACGAAAACCACATTTCGGCCGCGAGACGCATCTGCGAGGCATTTTGAATCTCTATCATGCCTACGTCGTCGCCTCGCGCCGCCGGCCGTGTGCGCTCAAAGCACGGTGGCGCGTTTGCATTGCCGATGCTCTCGTCTTGCGTGGTTCGCGCCTCCTCACCCACCCCACACCCCAACCACTGTTCGGACATTTTATGACAGCGGCTCGCCGCAATGGTGATCCCCCACAATCGGCCTTGGCCCGACCGGAAGCTGGCATGTAGGTCAGAGATGTAGACTCAAAACTCGGCACTCGAATAATTTAAACGTCACGGGGATGCACCGTGCCCTCCCCTCTCTACAAATCGACCAAACAAAAAAAACCACATCAGAACAACACAAGTCGTCCACCTGCCGTGCCACCTCTGGCCCGGCCGTCTAATCCTCTCCCTCTCCCCTTACGATCCCATCGGCTCCGACCCCACGGGCCCTGACCCACTCGCCACCCCTCGTCCCCCCACCGGCGCCAACGCCGCCATCAACCCCCCCGGCGCGCCCAACGCGGCCCCTAACCCACCCCCGGCCAGGGCCAAGACATCCTTCGTCATCGACAACCGCCGTGACAGCGTCTTATTCAACAGCATCGATGGCCGGCGGCGTTTCACGATCCCGGACTGCTGCACACCCAGAGGATCATTACCCGCGAGCGCTGACGCCAGCGCACTCCCGCCTTGCGGTGCGGCCGACCCGGCGCGTTTACTCGGCGACGCCGGCGGGAGCGCGGGCAGCGGATGGTAGTCAATCAACGTATCGTCCCACGCGAATTCCATGCCGTCGAACGCGTCGGCGACCCACGGTTGCGCCATGAAGAGGTCCGGTGGGGGAGTTGCCGCGTAGACGTGCTGCGGTGCGGTAGTACTGGATGCGGGTGCGGGAAGAGGTGCGGAACCAGGAAGTGCGCGTGCCGGGTCCGTCGGTAACAAACCCTGTGATGCGGGGGTCATGGGCGCGGCGCCTGCGGCGGCCGATGCCATGACGAGGTCCTGGAACGACGTCGTGCCGTTGATCGGTGTCGCGGTAGCCGGGTCCAGGACGACGGGTGCCGTATGTGGCGTCATACTTGCGGCAACCGCGTCCGCGAGCGTGACGGGCGCCGTGTGCGGGGTCATGCATGCCGCGACGGCGTCAACGAGCGTGACAGGCGCTGTGTGTGGGGTCATGGCCTGCATGAGCGTCGTCGGGTGGTGGTACGGCGACGGCGCATAGCTGGTGCCCGTTGGCGGTGGCGGCGGTGGGGCCACGTAGACGTGGTCGAACGGGCCATTCGAGGGCGCGGCGAGGGTCGTGACCATAGTTGGCGGCGACTGGAAGACCGACGGCTCACGCATGACGGTGGCCGGCGTGCCCGACGGTGCGTGCTGCTGGAGCTGCGGTTGCGGTTGCGCGTACTGCATCGGCTGGCCGGGGTATACGACGATTACATTGCCCGGCGGCTGACCTGCGCCCACTGGCGCGTGGCCGTACATCTGCACGTGCTGCTGCTGGTGCATCGGCTGCATCTGCGGCGGCGGCGGCGGCGGCGGCGGTGGGAGCGTGATTTGCATCGGCTGCTGCGTTGGCGTCGCCATGGCCCCACCGGGCCCCATCTGCACGGCCATCGGCTGCTGCGGTTGCGGGTACGACTGCTGCTGCGGCATTGACAGATGCCGGTGATGGTGCGGCGTAGGCATCGACGTGTACCCGAGCTCGACGGGTCCGGCCAACGGCGTGCTCTGCGCCGAGACCGGGTCAATCAACCCGGCAAGCAAAAGCCGCGACGGTGGCGGTGCGGCCGGGGATGGGGCCACGGGCGACTGCAAGTGCGCGATACTCGCACTGCTCAACGAAGATTCGGTGCGCAAGGGCGGCAAATGCGGTGTGCTTGTGGCCAGCAATGGCGACGGCTGGTACTGCGGCGGCATGAAATGCTGCTGCTGCTGCTGTTGCGAGCGCTGCTGCGGCGCCGAGACAGGCTGGTACATGTACTGCTGCTGCTGCTGCGCGTGCACAGCGTGCGTCGGGGTCGCGGGAAACGCGCCGTTCGGTGCACCGGTGCTAAACGGCCCTGCCACGCCCGTACCCGCGCCCGCCGGCTGGAACGACAGGCCCTGCGTCAGCAGCGGGCCATGGTGCGACGTGGTCTGCTGCGGCACGGGTCCAGTCTGGTACTGCACGGCACCGCCGCCGTGATGCTGGTGGTACTGGTCGAGCGCCGTGGGCGGCGGCAGCGGCGGCTGCACGACGTGGCCGGCCTGCTGCTGCTGCTGCTGCGCCGGCCCAGACATGCCGGCCAGTTGAAGTGGCGGGAACGGCGGCGGCGACTGCATCGCATTCGGTGGCGGAAACGCGTGGTACTGCGGCGCGCCCTGGTGTGACGGTGCGGGCGCGTGAAGTTGCTGGAATTGTTGCGGCGCCGGCTGCTGCTGTTTCTGCTGGATCTGGTACCACTGCAGTTGCGGCTGCGGTTGCGGCTGTTGCTGTTGATGTTGCTGTTGCTGTTGCTGTTGCTGTTGCACCTGTATCGGCTGTTGCTGTTGCGGGTTGCCAAACGGTGCGGACGCGAACGGCTGCTGCTGTGGCGCGTTCTGCGGCATCAGCGGGTTGCCGAACGGCCCGTTCGAGAACGACTGCTGCTGCTGCGACGGCAGCTGCTGCTGAGCGTCCGATCCTGGCGCGTGCGTGGGCGGCGGCAACGGCGCAAACGGCGTCGCCATCTGCTGCTGCACGCCCGCCTGCGTCTGCGGCTGCTGTGGCGGCTGGTGCTGATCACCGGCCTGCTGTTGCTGCTGCAACAACGTCAATGGCGGAGCCTGGAACGGCGACCGGTCCTGCGGTGGCGCGGCCGTTGGTGCCGACACCGGCGGCGGTGGTGGCGGTTGCTGCTGCGTCTCCTCGGCCGTCGCCTCCTGCGAGGCAGCGGCAGCAGCCGCCGCCGCCGCTTGCGCCGCCGCGGTCGTCCTCTTCCGCGCGCGCACGGCCGAGCCCGTCCCCGTCGCGCGCCGCTTCCGCGCGGTTGCCGTCGTCTCCGAAGCCGCGGCACTCGCGCGGCGCACGTCGTGTGACCGTCGGTGTACTCGCGGGCGTACTTCGTAGCCGTCGTCTCGCTTTGCCGAACCCCTTCCGCACGATCCTTAGCCGCATACGCCATCCTATCTGTATTATAGATGTCT